>CAJJDP010000130.1:0-343917 GCA_905182995.1 Paramecium octaurelia
AGTCTTGATCTTCTGCTAATAGGTTTATATGTTAATGTAATTATTACTTAATTGTTATTGGTTCTAGTCTTAATTCTTTAGCTATCAATTCATATAGATTGTGATAGATATTTTCTCCTGAGTTCTTGTTCTAGACAGCGTTTATAGAATAGTTATTATGGATTAATGTCTACATCTACTGTTTAAGTCTATCTTCCTATTATCCCATTTACTTAAGTAAAAGGTCAAATTGATGATTAAGAATATTTATTAATTGAACAGCTTGATGAGTAACTTAATTCATAATTGTCCTGATATTATCATCTTAGATTGATTAAGATAACAAATTTGCTTGAGTTAAGGCTTATAGGACTTCTTGAATTGGTGTTAATTGAGCTTATTAAATTTGATCCATAAATTAAAAATTTATAAAATAATTATTATCATTTTATTGAATAAGTTAATTTATAAATATTATATTGAATAAGTTAAGTATACTTTTGACACTCTGTTGTTGGGGTTCTACAAGGGTAACCTTCACAATAATTTTAATTTCTAACTCAGATATCTTATGTTGCAAGCCAGAACATGTATTATGTATTTAAAAATAACCAAGCAATGCAATTGCTTCAAATTCTGCTATTGATACAAGGAGAATAAGTCTAACTACACAAAAACAGGGCAACATATGATAAAGAGTGGAAAATACAAAAATCCTTTATTACCTAAGTAGAGTTATGATCAGTACCAGATATTGTTAAATTGGCACTACAATAAAACGATAATTCAACTAATATCAAGTTTTAGTACTGATTTTGGTATAGAGTCGATAGGAATGCACCAAATAAATAGCTTTCTTCAACTGCTACACAGAGAATGAAAATAAGCATGTTCTTAAAAGGCAACTGATTACATTGAACACCCAATGTGTGCATTAGTAAATGGAGGTTTATGACCTTGCTATTTTAGACATGATATTAATTCAGTCTAATAAGCCATAATCTTTTTTAAGCAACACTAATTTGAGCTCATTTGATGAATTGATAATGCAGTTAAGTAAACATTCATAACTGAGCCTGCCCAAGATAGCCAGGCAAAATAATCATCGCATATATTGCATCATGATGAACCGCAATAAGTTGAACTAATCCACTGCAGCTCTTATTCAGTGAAACATTAATTTATCCAAGCAACATCTGTGAGCAATTAACATGAATTAAAAGCATCTCATTCTTTGAAGTTGATATAGAAATTTGTTTTAGTTATTAATTACAGAAGGTATATTAAGAAACAGAATTTCCTAAAAAGTTGTAATTCTTTCTTTAGTTGTGTGCCTTGTATATTGTTTTTCACACCATAAGGGGTAATGTTTATCATTCTTAATGATAGCGCCTTCTATATCAGGAGTAATACTTTGCTCATTCTTTATTGACACTTACTTCAATGGTTCTCATTATATGTGTAGTGTTTATTTGTTGCCAGCCTTTTCCTGCCGGATGACAAACTTACTTAAATTTTGATGATAAAAATGTGAGAAACCTGTGCAACTAGTAGCGCTAATTCGAATCTTTTATCGGAGGTTATTATTTTCACCCAATAAGTTTACCTTATGCAGTAAATTATTGTCTTCTGGAGAAAATATACATTTAGATTGTATCTAAATAATTAAAACTTTTGTATACTTTGGACTAAAATGAGTAATAGTGCAAATACTATTAAATCTAGTATTAAAAAATATCACAATTTAAAGATCAAATATAAATGCTTTGTGCTGCTTGTGATTATTCAATTTTCATTTATGCATTTTTGCAACTTATTTTGTCTTAAAATTATTCAACGTGTTTGTATGCATTTTACACCTCAAGATTGCATTGCTGTAGGTCATGTTTCTGCTGCATAAGACTCAAAGTTGATGAAGTGATACTTTTTTATTGTCTACATATTTGAGAGATGCTTGTTATTATTTATTATTTTATTCACTTAATTCCTACAATGGTTACCCAACATTTCTGTCTGTTATTGATTGTTTTTTTAGGCTAGGGTATTAATGCAGAATTTGTCTTACTCGGCAGAACGATCAGCTAAATTCATCAACAGAAACAAAAGTAGCTAAACCATGCACACCTAGTGATGAATGCAATACACTCAATTTATATCCAAAACTACAACTCTGACTTTACAAGTACTGCTAAGTGCTGGCTTTCATCTAAATCTTTAAGAAACCTAATTTACCTTATGAGAGTGTGCTTAAATGCTCTCAGTTAAAATTATGCGATGATAGTTAGACTGGAGCGTGTTGATAATCATCTTTTATCCCACTCTGTAGCAAACTATTGTTTAATAAGCAGTAAAACAATTCTAGTTCACCTTTATTTGAAGATGCAATGTTGACACCATTTGTAACTTTTCCACCAACACTTTTGTAATTTTTGGACATAACGTGTAAGTATTTGGGGGGTGCGGTTTGGCCAAAGGAATATTATTTCTCTTATAAACCAACTTAAAAATCTTTTGAATATAAATTCTTCATCTGTGTTTTCTAGATAGTATTGGCACAATCAAGATTGTTCATTTAAATTTGACATCTCAAATAAAGGACAGTTATTGCAAGAGCAACTTAAGTGTTTTAGTACTGAGTTGACATTGCCTGCACCTTTAGTGCAACTTTACAAATGGCCATTATTATTCTGTTTTCATAATGATTCTTGAAACTATTATTTTCTAACTTGAAAGATGATTTGATAAATCTTTATTAGCTAGTGTAAATCTTCCTAACTACCTAATAAAAGGCCTAATTGCTTAACTATGTAAAATTTTGAATTCTTGTACCTGAAAATATTGTATGGTTGGAAAATGGTTAACTTAATATAGTAAACGATGACATTTATTATTATTTTTGATGAGGATTTTATTATCATTAATTAAACTCATGTAACAATGTAAGTAATAAATGTACTATATGCTCGAAGAATTGGATTATGAAATTCTTTAGCATCAAATGTGGTGTTTTATCATAAGTTAATCGAAATTTATGATAAAAGGAGCTTCTAAAACAAAAGTTTTATGAATTAATTAATCTGAATTTCATACAAACACAGATTGTTCCCAAAATGACTTTATTTATTATGCATGACAATTCTGTCCTGCTGCGATAGAGATGGCATATACTTTATAATTTGGTAATGCCAATCCATCAATGTAATCCTTTATATAAATAGAGCTTTCAAACATCAATCTCTTAATTGCAAAATTTACTCTATAAACGTTCAAGAACATCAATATTCTGAACGGCACTTACAGAATTGATTGTAAATTGATTAACAGCTTTCCTAGAATTTATCATAAATGAACTTAAATTTTAAGCTCTTTTTATTTCACACACTGAGTAACCTTGTGTTTTGTTTTACCAATATAATAGATATTACAAATTATTCGTCATTGTTCCATAAATGTTTGTTGTATGGCAATTCAATTGTTAAATCATTTTAAGCCTTCCCTAACCAAAATCTTTTAAGAAATATATATGAGGTTTATGTCTTACAATAATTAGCTATGTTTCCTTATCTTTAATAAATGGAAATAGTAATATATCTTTATTTTCTTTTTCTTAATTTAATTTTTATAGTTAATTGAGAGTTTTCTTAGAAGCGTCCATTTTTCCTTTCAAAAACAAACAGTATATCAGCTTCCTTAGTAACTGTAACCCAAATAAAATGATTTTCAGATAAAAACAAAAGGTATCTTCCAGGATAGTGTTGTGATTGGCTTTACTAATAAGTGAATGAATTTAAACATTAGTTAATAACAAATTATTATTTAAATTTCATTTTATTATTTTATCCATTTTCCCAAACAATAATCTCAATTTTCAAAATAGAGCACGACACTAAAAATATTTCTGATTAATTCAAGTCATTGAGAGTACATAGGATTTATTTTTACTCAATTCATAAAACTAGGCTAATTCATTAGTTCTAAGTTTACTTTAATTACTATAATTTAGTTATCACTTCCACCTGAAAATAATTAGTCCTCCTTTGAATTTAACAACAAATAATAAACTTTATGTCTTTTAAAAGGATTTAAAGAGGTCCACGAATTTTTCAATAGTTTCCAAACTCTTATTGTTTCATCATCTGATCCTGAAAAAATGCCTCCTATGATTTGCTATAAACTATGCAATTAACCCAATTCTCATGCTCATTCCAATTTGGAGCATATTAATTTACCCTTATCAAATCTTCAAGTTTAAATATTGATGCATTTTGTAGATATCATTAATGAATCAGAAGAATTAAATGCTAAATTCAAACATGCCTCCTTTTGGGGAACTTATTAATACATTATCAATTCAATTTAAGAATCAAAATTTGGTACTTATTTTTCCTTCATTAATAGGTAAATAGCTTTGTAAATTACTCATGCTCATTTTTATAAACGAAATTGTGCTCTCTGAAAAGATTGCAAAAGCTTGGTTTTATAAATATAGTTGTTGGAGGCAAAAAGGGTTTTCAAATGAATTTCTTTATTTTGTTACCAATTATAATAATTCTTGAAAATTTATAGGAAAATTTATTCATAATATATAATGCTTAATTCCAAATCTCGAGATTTATTATAAGATATTCAAAAAATGTTAGAATTTATGTTCTAAATTCTGTTGTCGAATTTATTAATTCAGATAGTTTATTTTTTTGTGAATTAACTTTATTTCAACATATTTCAATTTTTCTTCACCTTTCTTAATCGTTCTTACAATTTTAGGACTTAAAGATTTATATACTTTCTTTTTTATAGCATTCGTTGCATAATAAAGATAACTGATGGTCATAAATAGCATATTCAGCTTTTCCAACCTTATTAAAACACTTGAAATCTGTCAATGCTTCTAGTAATTATAACATAATAAATAACTTTATTTTTCAAGATAAATAGTATACAAATTCATTTAATTTTCCATTTGATTCTATTGAATTATGAACTTCTTTGGATTTCAAAATTCCTAACCTAATTTATATTGATTAGATTAAATACTAATATCATGATTGATTAATCTAGTATCATATTAAATGGGTAGAAGATGATGTAGTTTGTATTAGAAAATAAAAATCAAAAAGTTTTTGAGTTAATTGAATAAATTATCAATTCATCCTTATGATGAACCATATAAGGATAATTTTCTGGAGCTATAATTATAATATTAAAAGTAGTAAAAGAGCAAATTTATCAGTTTTCATTAGATAATTTACATATTTAAATTTGAAATTGATTAGGTTTTCAAGTGAAGTAGTTTATCTTGATCTATTAGCCCTATTTTAAGTACTTGTCCATCTAAAGTTGCAAATATGATGAAGCAATATTTTAGTTTAATATAAATTATTTAATGCTCAGTTTCAATAATAGTAATTCCTTTATAATATTGCATCTCTTATTAAATTTCATTTTTAAGAGTATTTTTTTATTTTTTCTAATCCAGTTCCAATCTTAAATTTTCAAAGTTCATTTAGATTAATTGTAATTTCCTAAAGCTTGAATAATACTTGTAAATAAATTCAAAATCAAAGAAATCATCTAAATACATTGAAGATGCAATTCAAATTTCCTCTAATAGATTTTTTGATTTAATTGTTTAGAATAAAAATTAAGGTAATCACTCATTCTTTTCTATAAGATTCACTGTCATAAATTTTTCTATTTAAAGAGTTCTTTTTCTCAGATCACTGCAAGTTTTTTGTGATTGCTTTCATGAAATAATTATAATGTCTTATTTGGTTTGACAATTGTGTTAGTCATTCTAGATTCCTACAAGATAAAAAGGGATGGGTATATTTGTGAGCCAGCCCTCTTGATGCAGCATCTATTCCATATGAGTTACCCATTACTAATTTCATAGGAGTAAATGGTCTATGCGATGCTTGCAGTTAATAAAATTAACTTATTTTTTCTTCCGTATCTAAATTCTTCCTCAGGTAATTCAATAGCTTAAACATTAGTGACTTTTTAACTGGTAATCGAGCATCATGAGTTTATCTAAAATTTATCATATCCTTAAAGAAATATTAATTAAGTTGCATAAGCAGTGAGCTGCATTATGAACTATAATGCTAGTTTTTAATGTGGAGGACTGTATTTAGGCCTGAATAATGAGAATTTTGTACTAACTCAGTCAATATTACTATATCATTAAGCAAATTAGGGAGGAGGAATAGATTTAAATGGAGATACTAATTTAAATATTGAAAACCTACCTAACTCATACTTACAATTCAATAAGGCATAATCATTTGGTAATAATTTGGTTGAAAGTCCATCACATTTGGCTTTGAATATTAATAAAATGAAAATGATATCAAAATTTTCAGCTAATTATAATCAAATAAGAATTGTGAAGTTAGATCTATATTTTATCCAGGATTAAGAAGTCAAAATATCAACTCAGTATTTAATGATACCAACTAATCAATAGTTGAAATAGTATAAAATATATTTACCAAAGCAGTAAGAATCCATATCCTAAATAAATTAAATTTACTTAACGCTTAAAAATAGTAGGGATGAACTAGTATAAGTTAAAAAACAGTATCGAATGGTCTACTAAAATTATTGATGCTCCTCAAATTACAAATTAAAATATGATTCAGACAATAATTATTTAGATTTGAAGGAACTAGTCTTTCAATTTGATCCATACAAACAGATGAACAACTATTTACAAATTAAATTTAATTGTTAATCTGTAATTAAAATAAATATTTAATATATATCTTTAGGAAGCCAAGTAATAATTAGACGGTATGAAAATCTTATAAATTTAGACTCATTAACTTTTATTGGAAACATAAGATTTAGATAGAACAGCCGATGTGGAACATAAATCCTTACTACCTCTCGTTACAGATAGATATTCATTTGGTAATATTAATAAACGCAAAGATTTTGATTTATGATATTTCTGGTTGGTTTTTTTATTTAAATCAATATGCATTAAATAAAGTCATAATAGATTAGTATTTATAAATACAAAAATTATTAATATTAATAGGAAATAAAATTTTGTAAGTTTTAATAGGTTATATAAATTGTGATAATAATATTCTTATATCTATTTCATAAATTCAATAGTTTGAATTTTAGTTCCCCATTTTTATTAAGGGATAAAGTTGGAACACAAATTTTTTATAGCCTTAAATAGCAAAGTATAAATACTCTTTTTTCTCCTAACGCTTCTTTTAAATTGTATGGAATCGCAACTTTTTCACATTTTTTTCTATCCTCGAACTCCTCTATCTCCATTAATCTAGTTTTCTATTTAATTTAAAAATTAAGCTTGATTTAGGTAATAAAGTATTTATTATGGTTATGAGTAGTGTGAGAATTTTATCTTTGTATTTGCTATAATATGCTGAAATAATATCATGAAGATATGGAAAACTAAATTTAAAGCATATAAGCACAATCAAAATTGACAAAATTCTTGCTTACACATAATCTCCTTACTATTCACAAAGATATTACACTGCAGCAAAGAATATTGCTATTAAACAAAATTGTCCAGAAATCAAATCCAATCTGTTTAATTTTGGATAAATGTAAGGCAGATATGTTGACGTTATTATTTAATAGATAGTTAAGCAAATACCGATCAAGACACCTTTAAAATACACATTCGTTTCAAAGTAAATCAATATCACAATAATGATTGTTTTCTTCCATAACTTTACCCATTCCCAAAAAGATCGATTAACACTATATTCATTAAATAAATAGCCAATGTGCCTTCTAAATGGTATTTTATCAAATAATTATCTGTTTTGGTACAAAAACAAAAGTAATGACATTGGTATAATTAAACCAAGCAGCAATGATATTGGCAATGCAAACTTATACATCCATGCTGAGTGAGTTGATGACCCAAAGAGAAGAGACACATCTCCTTAAACATATTCAATATCTGAGATTTCCCTTTTTGCCAAAATGGAAAAAAACCTTAAATAATTATATTATCTTACTGATTTATTAATGCAGCATAGTTTTAAATATACATGTAAATTAATGTAATTGAAATTATGTTATTACGAAGTTTGGCGATTTCTAACAATGAGATTATGTTGACAACTACTTAAATGATGAATATTTAGAAAGTGATTAAAGTAAGCATCATTAATGTTCTCGCATATATCAAATCGATTTCAAAAGATTAGGAGAGTTCACAATCTAAATTACGAGTCAGGAAATAGGAGGTATCACTTATTGAGTTAACAAAGATAAATGAAAATGAGAATTCAATGTTAAAAGTGAAAATAACAGAAAATATCCAAGTATAATTAAGAAATAGCTTTAACAATATGCTCTCTTAATCTAAAAACAATATTTTAATATTTACTTAAATTCATTTTGAACAAGATATGGGCAAATTTTTAAATAAGTTTAAATAAAGCAAATAACTAATTGGTTTTCTCTACACTAGCTAATGTAATGAAAGTTGAAAGAAAAACCCTAAACTAAATTAATTTATTACCAAGCAGTTATCAGAATTAAGGATACTATGTTAATAGAAACGTCGCTGCAATTCCAACATGTAGATTGATCATTTTTAAAATAATATCCATCTCCTCTGATATTATGCTTATCACACTCTTCGCATAATCCTCCTATATATCCAGTTTTGCAAATATCATCACCAACAAGCCAACCACCTTTACATGATTCAATATTTTTGAAACAATCATTAATTAAATCGGACTCCTAATGAGGCCTCCAAAATCCAGGTTTCAAATTAATACTGTTGGAAGTAATGGCTTCAAATTTGGTTTTATCAAATATTGAACACTTTGTGGCATTGTAGGTTACAGAATAAAAACCTTGATTAGATTAGCAAGTCAAACAACCATTTAAAACATAAAATTCTCCCAATTAACAAAGTAGACTTTTTACCTTTATATTATAAGATAACTCTTAAATCTAATTTTTGGTTTTACAGTAGATTTAAATTTCATACTATTTGTCAGTTTGATTATACGGATCAAAAGTGAAAGTCAACATTCCTAGGTCAAATTTGCTTGTAGTTTAGTTAAATTAAATTGATGAAACATTAATTGATTCTAATTTGGTTTATTTCTTAATATCAAATATCTATTCAATGATTTGGCAAGTTGAATTAGTAAAATTAAGCAATTATTCATTAAATCTATTTTTAAATTGAATTGATAACTCATTTATATATGAGGTAAATTTATTTTTTTTAGGATCGTATAAATCAAATTTAGCTGTCTCTTAATTGCTAAGAATCATCAATTTACTTTCCATTATTTCTTTACCTTATTAAATTATTTGATATGGACTTAATTTTAATGACTTTATCGATATTTAATCTAATATAAAATCTGAAGGCATTATTTAATTATTGATTGATAGATCTAGATGAGAAGGTAACTCTTGCAAATTATTTGTAGTTAATTCAGCATGATTAAACAGAATGAGTGACTTCGCAAAATTCATCTCACTTAAAATACTTTCACTAGTTAAATAAATTCCTCCACCTTCCCTTGCTTTATTATATTAAATTAGCGTTGAAATTATATTGAAGTCTTTATTATTAAGATCCAAATATAATCCACCTCCTAATGAAGTGGCAGTATTATTCAAAATCTTATTATTAAGCAACACGGTCTTGACGTTTATTGAAGATACGGCTATTCCTTACCCACCTGTATTATTAATAAAAAGAGAATTTCTAATAATTAACTTCCCTTAAATTTGTTTATCAGATAAAGCAGTAATACATCCATATTTTTATACTTAATTTCCATTACATGACAGCTCTTGTATCTTTATCTTTAAAAAATCAACTAATTAAAAGTAGATTAAACCATTCTTACAAGTTTTGCAATCATTATTTTTTAACAATATAGATTCCAATCTTATTTTTGTTAGGTTGTTTGAAGATTTTATATATAAGATCGATCCATTTTAAGTGGAATATGATTAAATCAATTCAAAATTATTTTATTTTACTTCTAAAACTTTTCCATTTACCGGAAGAGATACAATCTTTAATTTTTAACATTTAGGGTGTTCTATGTAGAAATTTGGGTAAATTTAAGGAGTTAATGTATAATTTTAATTATTAAACATGCTTATTTCATAGATTTTTAGGTTTAGAATCTAAATTATTGATTTAAATTATGCAACATATTCAATATGAAGCAAATTCAAATTATAAAATATAGTAATTTAACTCAATTAAATATTCACTATTTATATCTTTTTGCAATTTATCAAATTTATAAAGCCAATTAATGCAAATCCTTCAAATTTAACACTATGAAATTTTAAATTGCATCCCTATATATTAAAAATAGCATTGTTTTAAGTTATTTTTGATAAAATTATTGGTTCCAAGATGTTAAGCTATCTGTTGTACTACAATTACCCTTCTTAAATTTAATGTATAAAAATTTCCTCTATTGTTACTTAATTGTAATCAGCCTGTTCAGCAGGGAAGATGAAGGCTAAAAACAAATTGATTAAAGAGAAACAATTTGAGATTTGGACATTTTTTATGAGAATATTATTTGAAATCTCTGATGGTTTAAGAGATATGATTGCTGGAGCTAATTGATTATTAACTTCTGTGAAATTAAAATTTTACAGCATCATAGTTAAATAACTATTTTCAGAATTTATACTGATTGATCCTTCTTATTCCTAATTAGAAAGTAAATTATTTTGAGAATTAGAAATACTGCAATATTCTAGAATCACAATTCCGTTCCCTCTGGTGATAATATCTAGGACAGAGCTACTTTTGGCAATTATGTATTAAAATTATCCATTTTATAAAGTGAATTTATCTGCGATTATTTACATAACACCACCTTTATTTTTAATTGAAAGTATTTATTCGATCATATAATTAACTTCAATCTAATTGAGATCACTTTGCAACTAAATATCATAATACTTATTCCAAAACTCCATTTTAAGGTAATTATGTTAGAATACTTTAATTTGTACTACTTTAGCTTTACTAGCGCTGATAGCAATAAAGGAATTAGAAGAATTTGTTAGCGAATTCTGAAAACACTAAATATTTTAAAGAACTATTGAACTATTCATAGAGTTAATAAACAGCAAACTTGCAGAGGTTTATTTTGGATCTTCAGTATATTAATAGTAAGAATTCTCTTCATACAAAATATTCTGCAAATAAATTGACTAAACTTTATCAGAATATATTGATATAATGGAAAAATAATTTCCTTAACTGATTTTCGTTAAAATGTTTCTATTAAATGTAATATTTTATATTGTAATATCTTCTTATATTTTATTTATGATTAAATCATTTGATTGAATATCAATAAAAGATTAGTCTATAGTAATTTAATTAGTAAATTGTATAAAACCTAAATTGAGAGTCTAAAATCCTTTCACAGATAGTAATTTCGAATATTAATAGTTGTTAATTGCACAATCTTAACTAAGAGGAATTTTAAATTATTAAAGTTCATTTTATACGGATACATTCCTGAAGACAATTACAGATATGTTATATAAATAAAAGTAGCGATGATTAAAAGTATTTAATATGGAAATATTCTAAACTAAAATATTAGAACAACTAAGTATAAAAGCGTAATCCTGGATTTCTTTTTTAGGATTACTGTTATCTTTAAAAGCTATGTTTGTTAATTCTATTTTTATTGCTTTTATTTTATTTTAATCAATAATTAATACTTAAAAATTCTGCAAGATATTGGAAGATATATCAAAATCATCTAATTTTATCTCATATTAATAATCTATCGAGAATTACTTCCAAAACAAAATTGACTATTCAAAAACATTTTTTTTTAGTAAAAAGTGAAAGCAAAAGAGATCTTTACTAAATTTTATTAGCTGTGAATTAATAATCTAGTTTTCAATAATTTAAAGAGATTCGAATGATAGCAAATTATTATCATAATTTTATAAAATTGAAGAATTAGAAATTATTGAATTAGTTATTGTGACATCCTTTATTTTTATTTAAGATGATTCCTTCATTAGTTTTATATTAAGTAATGTAAAATTATTTAATTAGCATCCATCAATCAAAAGGGTTTCAATGAAAATATGTTTTTTTGATGTTGTATTAAAATTGAACAAAACTGCATTGCTCATAATGCAATCTCTAAGAAAAAAGGACTATATCAAAATATCTTCATCTGCAGTACTCTAATCTATCTAAAAAATAATTTAATTATCAATGTTAGCATTTAAAATTGACACATTATGAATTTTACATCTCTTATAAAAATTCATAGAGATGCTGAATGAAATTGGTTTTAGCTTATTTGAATAGAAACTGCTATTTTGTATTTGATAATCTATTGCTTTTTTATTATTATCAAAATTTATCTTAAGGTTTTTCTCTATATTTACAAGCAAATTATTTAATTCTATTTAATTAAAATTATAAATTTAGTATAAAGAAAATACCGATAGAGTTCCTTGTAAGCTTAATTTAATAGCTTGGATTGAAAATACTTTTGTTTAAATTTAATTGGTAATATCATAATAATTAGGCTCACATATAGCCTTATCCTAAATTGATATTATTAAAAAGAATTGCTGCAGACCAATTTCATTAAAATAAGAGAAGTCAAAGTTATTCTCAAAGAATTTCTCTAGTCCTGGATAAAATATCTCTGAGGAATTTTAGCAAGATAATGTAACCTCTTATTATTATAAATCATTACTGAATATTCAAAAGCAATTTAATTTGGATCATAAATATATTGAGCAATTTATAGATATGGGTCAATTTAAATATTCGAGGTTGAAATGCTTTTTATACACTAGGTTGTAAATTAAGTATTTATATCGTTAGTTTTGTAATAAGGATTTATGCTCTAAAATATCAAATTCAAAATACCATAATGCCATTATTAGATCTTATTTAGCATAATATACAAAATGAAGGACAAATTATACATTTTCCATTTTCTTAAACTCGATAGGGATCTTAGTAAGGGTTTAAGGAACATAAATCACAAGTGAAGCTAGCTGAGCTTATTTGCTTCTAACATCGCTAACAATTTTAATCGCAATATTCTGCACATTTATTATGGACTAATTAGTATCCGTCAAAACATTCAATTATATATTAATTGAAACTGTATTGTAAATAGGAATAATTGATTTTCGCAAATAACATTGTGAAGCTTTGGACCAAATACCTCCAAATATTTTCATCATAAAACATCGCCAAAGATTGTTTTTACTCATCAATCCATATAAATTCGCATAATCCTGAAGTATATTATGCAATATACCCGATTTCACAAATTATACACTTTACAATACCTTGAATATTTTTATAACATTATTAACAATGAGAAATATAATGTGCACAGCTAATTATTTAAGGTGCAATTGAAAAATCATCATTTGAGGATAAGATACATTGTTCTTCACCTTGTTGATTCACAAATGATCTGAGACAATTGTATATTTATGGTTATTAAAAAAGGCATTATCCTATTTTGAAGTCAAAAATATATCCTTCTCGACATTATGCACAACCTATCTCCACTTACAAGTCAATTGCATTAATTCTGTTATCCGACCATTTGTAAAATATAGTATTTTTTTAGACATCATCTGTTAAATAATCAAAACAATAAAGGCAGTTCTCGATAGGACACAAAATACAAGTGTAGTAATATGTCTAATAATAAGGAGTTTCACAAACAATAACGGTTGGAGTCTACATGTATTAACGTATTAGACAAGCTCCATCTGTTAATAAATACTGGGGTAAACACTTAGAGCATCTTTGCTAAGATATTTAAATTTAGCATTTTAGACAATTTTATAAAATGACACATTTTGATGATTTTATAGAACTTTTGCATTACAAACAAAAAAAATGTGAAAAGCGAACAAAAGTCTATGTGTAATCTGAATAAATATCAGACTGTTATTCTGAATTCTCACTTAATTTTAAATCCTTTTCATCAAAAAAGTACTATTATATCCCTTCATCTTGTTTTGTAAATGGTAACTAATTATCATTTGTTACATAATTATATTAACAATATGGATTGTTTATCCATGTTTTTGGATTTGTAATACATTCTATACAAGTTATTAATCTCTCTTTTATTTTAGAAGGGCTATGTCAATTAGAAAATAAATACCATTTAAAGCATTGATCTTCAAATTCAAAATATCCATAGGAACATTAGAACTCCTTTTCATTTCCTTAAGCCAAATTAAGTTAAAAGGAGAGGTAATCTTTGCATTCTCCATCAATATCAATTTTTCCATATAAACAAACACAAGCTTTCTATTGTTGGTTATATATTCTATTTGTAGAAGAATCGCAAGACAAACAATCATATTTAGTTGGACCATCACATTCAAAACAGGATAAATGACATAATTCTGGATTAATATCGATTTCTCAATTGTAGAAAGCCATTTTGATTAGTTGGATTGTTAAATAGTTGATATTTTACAATAGATTACCAGTAGTTACTTTAAATCTAATCTAATTAAAATGATTAACATTAGACTCAAAAGAATATTCCTTAACTTTTCTTCCTTCATAAAAGTTTATTGTTACCAACAAAGAATTTTTGCTCTTCTTAACAAATAAAAAATGCCATAACTATATATTCATCTCTATATCGAAAGTTTGCCTAATTAAAAATGGATTATCTGAAAAATCAATGTTTATTGCTGGGAAAGTGTAACTATAGGTGGTTATAATGATCTGATTGAGGGTTTGAGTCAACTTATAATAAAGTGAAAAAGCTGAAAGGTTATCATTCACTAATTTGGGATTCTGAAAGTGTGCCGATAATTTTATTAAGTGATAATAAATATCTTTTACAGAAAAGATCTTTTCTTTGATTCTAATCCATGTTGTAAAAAGAAATTAATCACAATTTAGATTTTTTGATATAAAATATTCCTAATTTAGGTTTGAAATAATTGTATCAGGAATATTATAAATATCATGCGAGTTCCAAAGATAGAAATATCATAATCATCTTTTATACTATAACAACTGATATATGGGATATAGTATTTCATATTTCCTGGAAAAAAAGTAAGTGTAGATATTTATGGATTAAATAGAGTTTAATTAAAATTTATCTATAGACTTCCTCCTATCAAAAATGATTAATCCCTATCATAATGTTAATACGAAAGACTATATTCTTGCGTATCGAATTATTGATTGTTTTTGAAAGCAGTTATGATTAGTTTTTTTTCAGCTAACGCAACAATAACTCCTAAAAAGTACCAATATGATTCATATTCAAATGTATTTAATATATATGTATGTTTGTAAATTTTAGTATCCTCTCCAACAAATGTATATGTCTTTTGTATTTATTTTTTTTAATAATCAACACAATCATAATATAAAAAGTTAATATTACCATCCATAGTATCTCTGATATTAAATATATGAAAGCAATTGCTGTCTAAAATTCCAATATCTCCTAACTAATTAATCTCAATCAGTGGATTATATCTTGTATAAAATCCATAAACTTAGCAGTAAGGACCATCTTCTTCTTGTATTGGCTATTTAAACGTGAAATTTTTAAATTAGTATTGTAGGTCCATCTTAGAAAGTCCCAAGCCCTCTGCAGATTACAAACCATAAAAGAATAACAGAATAAGTTAATTCATTTTGATCAGATATTTTAAATAAAGAATTAAGATATTTTCACATATAAATCACCTAATTTAAATTAAAATCATATAGAATTACATTTAATATATTTTTTCATAGGATTAATTATTGTAGATCTTAAAATAAATATTTTATCATAAACAATTAAAAAATATTAATATATATTATTTCATTGCATCTTGCGAAACAGTTACCGTAAAATCGCACCAACTTGGCACAATCAAATTTTTCCATTCATTAATGCTCCAGATACCCATTTTGGTAATTCTGTATTTTAAGCAAGATAAATCGGTTTGTTTGAGATGAGTTTGAATTTTCAATATCAATAAATTTCTTGAATACAAGACCTTATGGTGTTATTTCATATTCATATAATTATTTTGCAGTTTTATCACCTGCCCAAACTCGATTCTTTCTTTCCCATGTGATTCCATTCAAAACAACTCCAGTCAAAGGAGCATCAAGTAATTCTTTGCAATTTGGTTTTATTATTGTGCCTTCCTTTTCAAATTTGCAATCTACAATGTATGAAGTTCTTTATTGACTTACCCACAAAAATACAGTTTTAATAAATGTAATGCAGTGATTTAATGTCTTAATTCATTTGGATCTGTATATAACATATACTTAGTGATTAAATACCGATTGTCTTCTATTAATATCAAATCATTTAATTTTCCATTGTATTTGTCGTCCATTATGATTGAACTCCGATACTCAAGATTGAGGTGTTCATCTAATATTTTGAAGACTTCCACTCTTTCTACTCCATTTTAATATGCATGATTTATTCCATAAATATAGACTTCATGAACATTTAAAGAAATATCATTTGGAAAATTCTTAAATCCTTATTCGCAACTTTTGGTGCTTATTCTTATGAATCCACTATTGCAGATAATCCTAATTTCTCTAGAACAGGTTTTTTAAGGGATAGGATAGTCACCAGATCCAACAATTATTATTTTTGAGTTGAATTTTTGCATGTCATCTGTTCCAAAAAACTTTTTGCTCAAATGTTGGCAAAACGAGTATGTATTTACCAAAGAAACACTCTTGAAAGCATTAAAGAACCCGATACACACTTTTATCAGATAAGAAATTATTGCTCCAGCCATCAGAATCCAAATTTCATAGAATAAATTGAAATTATCCACATTAAATTTGATCAGATATCAATTCAAAACTATGACAAAAGCATAATCAGATTGATGATGAAAGCAATATTAATTTAAAGATTGCATGATAATTAAATTCATTGAAGCATTCTTTGGATAAGTTTTACAATTGAACTAACAAATTTTACTATTATGAGAATATACAAAAAAATAATTGTAAATTCTAACCTCCTAACAGCAGCATATTATTATATTGAGATATAAATAATAATCTTTCTAAAGAAAAAAAATGATTTTAGACTAAATTATTCTTCATTAAATAACTTAGTACGTTATTCCAGAGAATAAGGTCTATAAATAATTAAAGTATGCTGCAAATCTGAATCAAGAACACAAATTAGCCTTAAATAATAATCTATTTGTGAAACATTATAAATAAATTATAATAGACAAGTAAGGAACATTCAATAAAAAGAACTATCTCCTTTTTAATAAATGAATAGTTCTCTTAGAATTGCTATCTATGTATTATTAGATATATGATAATTATCTACAGTTCACCTTAAAACATTTCCTAGACCTAATTTCATTACCTTAATTTTTAATTCTGGACCAAATTATTCTAAATCATTTCCTCCAGTATCTTTCTACAAATATAATGGACTAAGCCTACGTCATTATGCTATGGCAGGACAAAATATAATTACTTATGCATTTTCATTT
This sequence comes from Paramecium octaurelia, assembly GCA_905182995.1. NCBI lineage: Eukaryota > Ciliophora > Oligohymenophorea > Peniculida > Parameciidae > Paramecium > Paramecium octaurelia. Next base: position 17,521 of record CAJJDP010000130.1, read on the forward strand.
CAATATTGGATACATTAATTAATATTACGTGATAAATGATAATATAAATGGTAATCTATTATTTTTTATTGGAAAAAATAATTAGTGGCCCAATATCAGAAATTTGGCTTCAATTTACAGGCAGAATTTGTAATGAAGTTCATAACGTTACATGCTCTTCTCAGAGTAATTGTTCCAATAGCAAACTCTGCCTCTACTGACAGCAGCAACACAAGTAGTATCTAATTAGTTTTATTTGTATATATGATAAAATTTTTGTTGGTTTTGCCATTGATTCCCAAACATGCATATTTTTGAACCATACTTTGAGCTTAAAATATTGTATTAAAATTTGAAATACTTCACATGCGAAGTACAAATTCGTTGTTGGATTATTTAACTCATTCTAAGAGCTAGCAAGAATCCTTATTCTTGTAGCAAGCAAGCATATTGTTTGGACAAAGTCACGTATTTCTTGCAATTAGCGCAGTATTTTACTTGGGGTTTCTAGAATATAATTGGATGGAAAATGTTAGGAAAAATATATGAATAGTTTCTATAGTAAGTAATAATGCTATATAGGTTTAATAATAAGGAACATTCATATGAAATGGCAGATGTTGAATTTCTATATTTAGATAAAAATGTTCATTCACCTTTCTCATCAATTTTAAATGGAAAATTGTTCTGAGATTTTATACTATCTTTTTAAAGTTCTAATTCTTTGAGTTGGCAATTATAAAATTTAAGCTGTTTAACAACTTATAAATTATACTTCATTTTAGTTCATTACATTGAAATAAACATTGAAATAATCTTCTAGAAAGTCTGCTTACATAATTAAAGACTATTGTTGGTATTGGTCTTAAAATTTTATCTGAAAGGTCGTTTTGTGTTTAATTTTTATTGACTTCGATATTTTAAAATCATTTAAGGTTTTACTTTTTTAACAAATTTCTAATATTATGGGTTTGGTTTTTATTTAAACTTACTTCCAAAAACATCAACAATATGGTCAATGCTGATACAAAAAAGTTTAGATTCTAGAACAAGTTTTGATGTAATTGGGAAAATTTGACAATCATATTTTTATTCTTGATAGTTGATTTTAATTCAGTCAAAACTAAAAATTTGGATTTAAGTCATTGCTCTCCAATAATAAAATTTTAATCTATTGTTTGCATAGAATGGTGGTAATTATTTGGACAAATTAGATTTTTACCATACAATATTGTTATATTTTTTGGTAAACTAGTTGGCTACTATTATAAATAAAATTATTAATTATCACATTATAGAACTTATATATTCCTTTTAAGAAAATCTTTTGTGCAAAAGCAATATCATAGGTAAGTGTTTGTATGCGAAACTTATTTTGTATCCGATTAATTGTTCTATTAATTATCTAGTGTTTTCTTGTATCTATATCTTAAGTCCACATTTTAAACAAGCGAATGCGAGCAGATTTGCTGTCTAGGATTTTAACTAGTCATTTTACATAATTAACAAAGCTGCATAGAGTTTTTCCTTTATTTAGCATTAACTGATTATTATAATATTTATAATTAATAGAAGCATTTTATTAAATAGTAATCTTCTTGTTTTATTCCATCTATTTTCCAATGTTAAATTATAAAAATCATTTATAGAAACTGTTCTAAATGTTATCACTTAACCTTAATTTGAAATGGATTTCTTCTATAGAATAAAATCAAAAAAATGCTGCAATTAAATAATATCAAGCTCAAGTGAAAAGCATTTCCACTTTGATTGAAAGTTATGAATTGGAGATAAATAATCTTGATAAAGTTCAAGGTGCTAAGTAGTTAATAGTTATACTGAAGGTACCTTTTCCATGAATTTGATTATAAGTTCAATAAGAAAGTAAAATAAATGTGAAATTTGCTGTTAAAATAAATCATAAAATTTGATAAAAGATTTTGTTTGTTCAATGTTGTTCAAGGATATTATAAAAATTAAACAAAAATTTTTTTCTATTTTAAATGATCGAAGCTTTCTGTGATTTTATTTTCTTCCATTTCTCTATAAAGTGGAAATCTCCTGCGAATGATTGAAATCAAAATTGATAATATTGCGATTTCGTTGGTACGTTTAATTATTTAGATTTGCATATATTTACCCATCAAGTATTTTACCTTAATAAGAAAAGATTTTTCTTAAATTTACTCTTACCCCAATTAATATTTATTTAATTGTTTAATTTGAAACAATGAAAAAAATTGATAGAAAAACTAATTTTGGAAATATAATTAACATCAAAATCTGCTAACATATTTACAATCCATCAACTCAATAATAAAAAAAAGGGTTAAAAGGTTATCAATAGCTATTGCTTAATAATCTTTTGTTGAAATTTTGTTTCTTTGTGAACTTAAACGAAATAGAAAAGTTCTCTACATAAAGGCTGACTACATATTCCTTAAAATTTAGGTTTTCTCCTTGTATAAATGAGGAAAGCTATCGCAAATTCTGAAATTTTGATTAAATGTAAATAAGTTAATATTTTTAATAAAATGTTTAAACCAAAAATGATGGAAAACGAAAAAGATTTTTCATGTTCTTAAGGCCATAAGCTACCTGTAGTTAAGATTTCACTTGATCCAAAATTATAAAGAAATTAAAGATTCTTGTGCCCAGAATGTTTAGAGAATGCTGACTTAGATGCTAAAGTAGTTGGATTAAAGACAATTATTTCACTAATAGAAGAAGGTTAGACAAAACAGATTGAGAAAGTGGAATATGTAATAGTGAGCTATATAAAATTAATTGAATAATTACGTGGCCTAATAGATCAAATGAAATCACTTGCAGTCTAATAATTCGACTAGTCGATTACTATAATGAAGGAATGGATCTAAAATCTATAATAATTAGGATCGTAATAATATAGTTATAGTTTTGAAGAGGAATTGGAAATTATGCTTTTGTAATAAAACAAAACTAATGATAACCTATAATTATTACTTCATGAAATTTAACAAACAAGTCGCTTTTATACTTCCAGATTGCATCCTAAATTAGAATAATTTAATACATTTATTGAATATAAAAAATGTAAAGAACTATTATCAGATTTAGAATTATCTTCTTAGAAATTTACTCTAAGTTAATAATAGTTGCAAACAAATAGAGATTTTCAATAATAAATTAATTATAATCGATAAGAAATAGTATCAAAAAATGAAATCAAATTAAAATTAATTGATCAATCTATTAAATAAAATGAATAATGTAATGTAATAGTTTTTGATTCTTCCGGGTTAATTATGGTCTCTACTGAAAAGTATGATATTAAAGTATGGAGTTTTTCAAATGGATCAATTAAATTATTAAAAATATTGTAAGGTCATACTAATTGGATCTAATGTATAGTGTATAGTAACAAAAGGAATTCGTTAATTTCATGTTCTGGAGACAAAACTATAAGATGCTGGCAATAATTGAACTAAGATGATTGGATTAGTTCATAACCTTATTAATAACATAGAGATTATGTTTGGTGTATTATATTAAATTCGAATGAGGATTTACTATTTTCTGGAAGTAAAGATAAATCAATCAAAGTTTGGAAGGTTGATTTTAATCAAAATTCATTGAAATTTCTATATTCATTGGATGAGCATAATAATTTTGTTGTTTCCTTAAGTTTAAATTAATCGGAAAATTAATTAGTATCGTGTGCAAGAGATTAGAATCAAATTATTATCTGGGAAAGGAGAGAAAATGATCAGTTTGAATTCAAATATTTTGTTAAATAATCAATTTAAGAATAAGGATATAAGGTTAAGTTTATTAAAGATAATTAATTTATTTGGATAACTGGTGGGGAAAAAATAGATAAATTTTATATATTTGAATTAAAATTAGGAGTCTTTTAAGAAAATTAGGACAAGACAATTCAATTAATTATAAATAATCAGTATTATGATCAATATCGTTTCCCAATTATCTACAATAAAGAGAGAAATTTGATATTAGTAAGGCATAAGACATATATCTATATCATTAGAGAAATAAATGATGGAAATTACAAAATTTATGATTAATTAAATTGTGACACTACATTAATTTTTGGTACTATTTCAAATAATGGACAATATTTAGTGTATTGGGATGACAAAAATTACGGATATACAATATATGAATTATTAAATAAATGAATAATTAAGAATTTTTTTATTTTATTAATGATGTTTTTCTAAATCAGCAAACACTTAAAAATAATTTTAAGTTTATCAAAATCTAGAATCAACCTTTGCCCAAAATATAAACTTCCAATTTAAAATACTCGTTCTATACATAAACTTTGAAACTTCATAAAGAAAGCAAAACTGATTTGTTTCAATTTAATTCTTAATTTTAGAAAATTAGAATTAGATTTAACGTTAAAGGGGCAAAATCTTTATTTAACTATATATTTTATTTGATGGACGAAAAAATTACATTCTTGTTTTCATGTTGATTTAGTTACTGACGAGCTAAAGTTATGAATAATGATAGACTTATTTTTCTCATTTTAGCAATCATCTAATACTACAGTCTATCTTAATTTCGATTAATACAGATATATTTTTAATCCATCTCAATCTTATCTTATGTATTCATTTAATTGCGTCTGCTAATTCATCTAAATTTACTTTTGGTTAGTTTACGGAATTCAGTTTCAATAACATCCTAAAATGAGAAAGTGATATAGCTCAAGAACAAAATTAGGTTAGAGAAAGATGGATTCTGAATGATCTTTACTAATTATTATAAAAAAGTAAATGAAATCAAAAAAATAAAAAATTATCATATCTTCCACAGTTAAGGTATTGAAAATAGAAAGTAAAGTTATCTGATATTAGAAATTCTTATAAATTTGTTTTAGTTAAATATCATCATTTCCTTTTTGATTTTAGATTGTCCTACAATCTATAGTTGTCTTTTTATAGTATATTTAACTTTTCCTCCAAAGCTTGCATCTTCAGTTAATCAATTTGTTCATCTCATAAAAATATTAAACAACCTTAAGTATTATTATGAAATGAAATGAAGTGTATGAAAAGTATCTTTTGAACTATTCTAAGCTCTTTCTTAATTCATTTTCTTTAATTTCATTTAGTTATTACTTTGTTTCAGAATTGCATTTTCTTTTATTAATTTTTTTCGTCTTTTTTTAAATATAGGAGGACAGCACTCCTTCTACTTACCCATGTATCTTTTCATCAATCATCAATAATTTAATAATATTTTCGAATTTCAATTTCCAATTAATATATTTTTCGTTGTTATTCTATTTTACTTCAAAATTTTTTTTAGTCTAAATTCCAAATTTTCCACTATTTCTTTGTCTACATTAAGTTATTCTAAAACATAAAACATGATATATAGCTTTATTGTTCAATAATCTTTATTAAACTTAATACTTTTTATTATTATACCAATTACTATTGCATCGTGTTGACTTATTATTCCTAATACTAATAAAGAATTATTTATTGTTTAAACTCATGCAAAATTTGGCTTGTTTATCTTTGTCAACCAAGTCTTAACTATTGGTTGAATTGAATTGAATTGATAGAATTACTTTTGTTAAAATGTCTATTTTAAAGATTGTTACTATCAAAGATTTTAAGATTTAGAATTGTTGTTGGGCTTGGTTGTAGTTGTTTAATAAATCTAGGTAAGAAGAATTATTATGACCTATGTTAAAAACATCAATAATTCATATATGGCATTCAACTTGCGAAGAAAAAACATGGGTAAATGCTCCAACATCTAATAATAATCATGATTAATGCACAACTTATTTATCAACATATACTGTTAATCAGAAGGAGGATGTTAAAAGAGAACATTTGACAATGTTCCTACAACATTGAATAAAAATGTTGCATGTTGAAACTTATTTACCTGCAAAAAAATGTATAACCAAAATTGGAGGTGGATGTATAATAAACACCACTTGTTCACTAATCTCAAAAGAACTTGCTTGTCTCAATATTCATTAGGATAACCTCGTTTTTGGAATGTTGTTAGTAGAAAATGCAAATATAGAATTTGTGTAAATGCTGTATAGTTATTACATAGTTAGCATTTAATTCCTAAGAGAAATCACCATAATAATAGTCCTGAACTTTGTTAATCTTTTTTGAACACATGTACTATCAATTCTACTATTACAGGATGTTTGGAAAATACATGTGAAAACTCATTAACTTTATCAATTGATGATAGAGATTTAAACAACAACACATGCATTTGGAGAGCGAGATGTTTAATAAATAATGTAGAATGGCTTCGACTTCTCTAACATCTCATTCTGAATGCTGAACTTATCATAAGAGCTGCACATTAAGTAACTCTGGAAAAGGATGTGTTACATTCCCTCAAATGTGAAGCACTTAAAATAAAAGTTGCTTGCAAAATATATTTCGACAACTTTTGTCTGTCTAATTTATTTATTTCCTTGTGTGGCTAATAATCCGATCACAGTAAATGGAACCTCAACTATTTAAGGATGCTAAGAATTACCTAAAACTTGCAATTCTAAAAATCTTTTGACAATTCTTATATTTATATAATAGGATTTCCAAACTGCTTATGGGGTGGTTCAACTAATAATTGTGTTGAACAATCTTTCACAACTGCAAACTTACCAAGAATACCAGAAGTAATTTTTATGGTTTATTCACTTTTGATAATTGTTAAAAGTACAAGCAAATTTAATTGTAATTTCCAACATTGAATTAACTTTACTACAATATCATATCCTTGCATCTAACATAATCCCAAAGATGGATGGATGACTAAGGCCACAAGTTGTTCACAATTAGTCTAGTGATAAAACTAAAGTTGATGGTGGTTGTATTTGGAATGGATCTAACTTTGTTGAGAAAATAGAACAAATTTGATATAAACAACTCATTTGATAATTGCAATAAATATTCAAATAATGTACAGTTAATGATGATGTTACAGCATACTTTCCCTTAGCCTCCACTTGCACTTCATATAAAATTTCAGATAATTGTAAAATTACTTCTACATCCATAAATTGTTATTGGACAGTAGAAATGCAATTTGCAAGGATACTCCAGATTCTGACCTTTTTGATTCGGATGAAGAAATTTCTTAGTTACAAAACCCAAAATTAGAGATAGACTATAATTGCAAAAGTGAGAGGTTATAGGTTTGTTTAAAAAGAGCGAATTACAAGACTTCCAGTTAATGCCTTAAGACTTTAACAAATTTCAAAGGTCAAGATGATGTAAATAGATAAATGGAATATGCTATTAATTGTCAAATTTTGCAACAGGAGTTTTTAGAAAATTATTCATATGAATTACTCAATTATTTTGATGAGTTCAGTTAAAGGATGATGTTGTTTAATGAAAGAGCCTATGGAGATTGAATAAAAGACCCAAAAAGGTATATAATATTATCAAAGTGTTTGTTTAAAACTTAAAATGTTTTTGTAGGCAAGGGATGATAAAAATAACAATGCCAATCTAAATTGATCATTTGAAAGATGTGAATAAATACTTTTCGAGGTGATCATGATATCTATAGGAATCAATTCTGATTTTTAAACTTGATACTCTAAACTAAGATATTCTTATTTATGGAAAAATTAATAAATATCTAATGCAGTGATTTGTTCGGTTAAGTTTGGCCTAAAGTTTGTGAATATTAATATTGATTTTAAACCACTATAATAAAAGAATTTAGTATAAACGAATAATTTTATAACCTAAGAATTATTTTAATTAAAATTACTGTGTTTGCAATTTATAGTTTTGAAAAACGATTATGCAATTGCAATTCATCAATTTAACTATCGGTCCAGTCAAATTATAATAAATAAATATTAAACGTATTGTAGACAATATAATTTTAAAAATGATCAAGTAAGAATTTAGAAAAGTATTATAAAAACTATACAAAGTTTTTCATTTCATTAAAGTAATTCACAATGAAATTATTTGAGAAATCTAAGTTTTTGTATTAAAATTATATTTCAATCCAACATTAGCTTATAAATAATTTAAATATAATAGTTATTAATTAACATCCATGATTATAATAACATTTATAAATGTAAATAAAATTTCTAGCTTCTTTTATTAGGAACTCAAAAATTATGGAAAATAGTTATTTTTTATATATAATATGTGAAGATAATTTTGAGCTATTGTTTAAGATTACATTTTTTTCGTAAATTGCATCAATTGACGTTTAATTAATTGCTTAATTCATGAAAATAATTTGTTTATAAATGTAAATTATTCAATTCAAAATAATTTTCAATCGTATCAATTTCTTATTTCAAACAAAGTATCCTTCTTCAATTCTTAAGGTTTGTCAATTTTATCTAAATTCAATAATGAATTATCTTAAATTTTATGAAACAATACTTTTATTTTTTAATATTTCTTGATTTATTGAAATTTAAAGAGCACAATCATATGATTCTATAGCTTAATGATATTCTTTAAGCTTATGTAATGTTAATCCTAAAATTAATGTTGAAATTAGTAACCTTTACTATAATAATAGTGCTGATTATTAGATTTTATATGGATAGCTATATTAAATGATTCTATAGCCTCACGATACCGTTTAACTTAATGTAAGACTTTTCCTAAAATTTAATTAATGATATTATTAATAAGGTTACCTTTATTGTAATAGGCCTCATCATTAAGAAAATTGATTTTTATCGCCACATCATAACAATCAATAGCTTAATTAAAAAGTTTCAATTAAGTTAGCGCATACCCTGCTTTGAAATACAATGAATACCTTTATTCATATATATAACATCGTTGTCAGAATTTATTTTCAGAGCTCTGTTATAATTTTAAACTGCGAGCTCAAAATAATATAATTTTGCTAAAGCATTTCCTATATTATAATTGATATCATCTACCGTTATAAAAATAAATGGATGCATTATCCTATTGTAAATGGATTGCCTTATTATAATATATAATAGCTTAACTATAATTCCCCTTCAGATATAAATCATTAGCTGAATAATATTAAATTTATTACCTATGGTAAAATACTGAGTTTAGTCTCTGAATGATTCTAAAAAAGATTGATTTTCGATGGCTTGCTAATACCTTAGTTACTCCTCAGATTCATAATTCATCCAAGGCATTATAATTGCCAAAAACAGAAAAAAGTAAAGCAAAATCATACTGATAATAATAATTTAGACACACCAATAACCTCCTATAGAAAGGCAGTTCTTTATATTCTCTAAAATAGATATTGCTAAGAATACTTATTAATTTATATCTTCCATTTTTTAAGCAATCCTCCTTCATTAACTCTAGAGATTAAATTAGTTGTTCCATTTAAGTTACCTCATTCACTAAACCTTATTAAAATTTACAATCATCAATTTATCCATCTGGACAGTATTATTATTTTAAGATTTTAATTTCTTAATTTGACAAAGATCGAGGTTTTTTCTTCGAAAAGTTTCTTTAAATGTTTCTTAGTTCATCTATTTGCTTTTCATAGGCATCAATTTAATATCTGCCTAATTATTGCAATTGAATTTATTTTTCTTTTGCCTTGTCTAAGTGACTCTTTTTTTCTTTGATGAAATTGGTGAAATCCTTGGTTATTTGTCCAAATTCTTTGCAACTCTCTATATGACCCCTATGATCTTGTTCTAAACATTTTTAACAATAGAAAAAATTTGAAGGACAATTATTTGATATACAAAACCCTATATAAATTTAAGATTTGTGAAGTTAACAATTCTAGGCTTTTTATGTATTAAACATTGAATTATTGAATAAATATAGAATTTGAAATTCTAATCTACAATATTTTTATACATACGTGTAAATAGTTTATCAATTCAATTTTATTAATTAAAATAAAAAAATAAAATTATCAATAAATTTTTGTTCATATATTTCAAGGTGGGAAGGTCAACTTTATTCTGAACTTATATTTACTTTACTTACAAGGATCTTGTTAGAAAAATTATTCAGATATTTACACATATATTTCAAAATTATTGTAATTGGATAAGTTGATCTAAAAATATAATTGAATTCAAAAAATTTGAATAATTTTCTCAAAAGAAAATTATCTTAAGTTCAACATAGTTATATTTTATAAATCATAAACTTAATTCTTGAAATTTATTAAGCCAATATAATATATATCTAATCTCAGATGTTTAAAAAGGTTGTAAACATAAATATAAATATCAAAAACAGAAAAATATATTCCTACATTAAAATAAAACTTCTATTTCAAATGCATTCATATGATTGTAATCTTCATATTCTTATTGAGTTATTTTAAAGTTAAAGTTAAATTGAAAAATGAACATAAATGTGATTAAAAATAAAATAAATTCTACAATTAGTTAATTTACATGAGATTTGATATTTTATAATTTAATTAATGGATAATCAACACAATACAACAATACAATTTAATACTAAATTATTTCTTAGAAATAACATTTTTAATGCAATTCCTTTAATGTAATTGCGATTTATACTAATAATTAAATAGTAGTCATCACAGAAGAATCAAAAAAAAATAATCTGTTCATTGAATAAAATACTTTTAAAACTATTAGGTTATAGGTTTTGAATATGCACCTTTAATATAGAGAATTAAGTCGCAACTGAACACAAAGAAAAAATGATAAAATTTGGAGTCAATTTGAATTGAATCCTGCGAAATGATTTAATTTGCTATTTATAAACCAACTTTTTTTGAATTAGTTTTATTCATTTTTTGATTAAGTTCAATTGCTTCATCAAATTAAATTATTGATTTTTCAAAGTATACTTGCACATCACTAATCAAAAGCAAATTTATAAGTCATAATGAAAGTTCTCCATTTATTAATAATTCTCTAAATTTAAGTTTTGAACTTTCTATTTTAGTTGTATTTAAGATTCTTCTATTGATTTTTAAGTTGTTCTACCTTATTTCATTAAATACTATTTTATAATACCTAACCTAAAGCATTGCTTTTTAATTAAGTTTAATTGATTTTTTCATAGTTTAAAAAATTTATAACTTTCTTAGTAACTATTTTTTATAAAATTTGCATTTTGAACTGAGTATTCATAAAATATAATTCAGGACACTTAGTTCATAAACCTTCTGCTTCACTGCGAATAGTTTAATAGTAATAATTTAGTGGACATTTTGTCCAATAATATCCATTAAAATTTTAACAATCCAAAAATTCTGAAGTGCAATATTGTTGACACCTCATTTTATTCTATTTCTTAGAAATAATTTAAATCAGTATGATATTCTTTTTAATAAAAATAATTGTTTGGTAAAATTTCATCATAAAACTCTGTATTCTCTAAATTGATGCATAAACGTCTTCTCCGTCAATCGAAATTTTTTATTCTTTAATGTATTTTTTTAGCAACATCAATATTAGATTAGAATCAGTAAGTCATATATTACAAAATATGCATTCAATTTCATAAAAAGGAGTCATAACACATTGTAAGCAATCTTCGATTAATCTACCATTTATTATTTCTGATGCTACACTAAAACCAGTAGATGATATAGAAGAGTTGGGAAGTATTTTTATAAGTTCTTAAAATATAAGATGGTTTAAAATTAACTGAATAAAACCAACCTATTTATCTAAATATTTCAATTCATTTTGTTCTACTATAAAGTTCTTAATTTTATAAATTTATAGATGACCTTAAGCAGTTAGATAAGGTCAGTTTTTCTATGAATGCGCTATCCAATAGAAAAATCAAATATATAATTTTCTTCACTCATTGCGCATCCCATGCTTAAATATTCAACTAATTCAATTTTTTCAAAGTTTGCTCTAAGTGGGAAATTTTTCATATTTTTTCTTTCATTTAATAATTTCAGCAGGTCTACATTGCGCTCTTATAATGTTTCATATTTTTATTTTTTTCTCAATTCTTTGATATAAATTAGAGTTCTATTGTTTCCAATATATATTTTCTTGATGATTTGAGTACAGATAAAAATTATCTGTGGCGTAAACAGCCCAACCAGCTGAATAATGTTTTATGAAATTGGGGTATTAAAAATTTTCAAGGCTTTTCGGCCGCCTCAATAAGAGCAAGCATTCTATACTTCCCACATTCAATATTTTTAGCTTGTTCATCCTTGTCGCTACTGATTTACAAAGTAATTTTCTTAATATATGAACTACTTATTATTTTTGTAGCACATCCTTAAAGTGTTTGTTTGGTTCTATTGATCAAAACCATTACTATACATTAATAAAAATGCTTTGCATGTTGTATGATAATTACAAGATGCTTTTGAAGCTGAGTATTTTTATCGAAATACCCTTATCTTTTGTATTTTTCTTAGGCTATTCTTTATCACTATAAGCAGCAAATGGAGTACAACCTACTAACAGTATTAATCAACCATTCAAAATTAAAAAATTTAATAGAATAACTATTTATTAAATGTCCTTTATTTCCGAAAGAACGAATAATGAACTGAAAAACAATTTACAAGTGAATTCTGATAAATTGATAGTTTTACAATAAGATATATAAATAATATTCTAACATTTAAAATTTTTTATTTGAAATGTAGATTCCCTTTTTAAGAACTTTTCTTTTCGATAATAGTCATCTCCAAAGACTGCTGCCTTTTATGCATGGTATTGAATTTATTCAAGGACGTTTTTAACACTTGAAATTAATAGTATATTGAATATAGAGGGAAGTACCGTCAATCTGTTTGAAGTCTAGATTAGATATGTTAATCTCCACCCAAAAGGTAGAACGTATTGTATATATCATGCCTTGTCTTTTTTGATCCTTAGGATCCATCTTGGAGAATGTGGATTCCACTATTTATTCCCAAGGTTCTTTATAATTATCAACTTCCAATCAGAATTTATTCTGGAACATTTTAACCTCAGTCAGTTTATACTTCTTTATGTCGACCATCAATGTAAGAAAAATCAAGCCCTATTTCACGGCCAACTGTGTATTAGCTTGATTATATGGAACTAGATCTGCAGAAGTTAAATCTAGAATCAGTCAACTTATTGTTTTCAATATAAACATCTGCAGCTTGCATGTTTAAATAGAATAATAATTCAGATATTGGGTCTATTCAACGAAAGTGTAGTATAGAATTGATTTATTAATAAATGTAAAAAACAGAATTTAATAATTGTAAATGCTGGTTTAGAGAAATAGTATTAATGCTTATAATTTAAAAATTAATCTTAAAAGATGACATAATAGTTCCAAACTAAAAATATACAATAAGGGTTGAAATTAATTAATTGAGTTTGAAAAGTTGAAATTTATGGTATTGAAAATATAAGAAGCTATAAATAATTCTGTGAGATAACTAAACAAGTCAAACTGTAAAGAAATTTGTAGTACCTTAACAACTTTTAGATAAATAATAAATCATTTTTAGATCTTATGTGACTAGTGCATTGAGAATACTGATTTCCAATTGACCAAATAATCTTACTCACCATCCCTACTTATCCTGAGATGAGGTAGTAATTATTTAGGATGCATAAGAAAGAAAATTAAAAAACGAGGAATTGAATTTATAATCGGGTTATTATAACAAAGGCATGTAAACTATCAGAAGTGATCTGGGTCTTTATGCCTAAGACTCGAAGAGACCAGCTAAATTGAAAATCTTAAAATGCTTCAAGGTCTCTTTCGTATAGTTAAAGAAGCTTTGCCGGCCAGGCTCTGAATGTAAAATTAATTTATAGAGAACACTTCAAAGTCATTGCCTTAGGTCTAAAGAGTTGATGCTTGTTTAAGAAATCTTGGACGTAAGACAAATATCAACATTTGAATCTATTCAAAGTAATTATGACGGTCGAACCATGAACACTGCTGGCACCCTAACAAGTGAGCCCTCGGAATTCCTCCAAGATGATGCTCTTTGTTTTATAATGATTAAATTGGCTACTTTTGATAAACAATTCATTGAAAACAATTATTATAAAATTAACTGATTCGATTTATGACAAAAAAATTAATTAATTTAATTTTTTATTAATTACTTGAATATAAAAATTTGTGAACAGTAATTAAAAATTCAGTCAATACCCAAAGATACTCCTTAACTATTTTGCTAATTGAAGATTATTAAATATATACCTATTAATTAAAGATCGATTAACATTGTTCATTTAATTCCTTTCGAAAAGCATGATGATAGTAATTTCGAATTGTATTGTATTTTTTTTTATACTTAACATCAAGCAGCTATATAGCCTAACAATCCTTAAATAGTAATCTAAGCGGTATCCACAATCGTTAGCGAGAATGTTCTCAAAAATCATATGAAGGTTCATTATATTATTTTTTTAGTGAAGATTTTGGATTCCTATTAAATTAGAATATAAAGAGTCTAAACTTAATAGGATTAATTATTATTTGTTTAATTTTTTAGAAAATGTTGTAGCAAAATAAAGTTCAAATATAAAAAATATTACTTTTTTCAATCAAATGCAGAGCTGAAAAATTTAAAAAAAGATGAAATTTTGAAGAAGAAAGGAGTAAAAATGACGTGCATTTGTAATGAAAATAGTCAGAAAGTGAGTTTTTTTGAATTAATAATAATATAGTTTGAAATTCCATAATATAAATTTAAAATGGAGAATATGTATGATTAAGATGAATAAATAAAATTGGAATAACTAATATGATTTTTGAAAAATGCATACTTTAACATGAATTAAAGTATGAAATATGATTCTTCGACATTAATAATAAATAAATAACATAAAATTTAATGCAAAGAATGCAATAACAATTATATATTAAAATAGAATTATTCATTTTTTCAATTTCTGTTAACAAAATTCTAAGTTGACAAAAAAACAAGTACCCTTTTAATTTTTGGTCCATTAATTATTTGATTAAACCTTTAAACTTCTTTCATAATATATCAGAGCTTCTTAGTATTTCTACTAATCTTGTAAGCAGATTCCTGAATATAAATTAACACATACCAAGGCTATCAAGACTATATGTGTGGTTAGGATTGAGCGTAATAGCTTAATGTATAACTATTTCGGATTTGTCATATTACTTCAATAATCTTAAACATTCGCCTATTAATATCTTGATGAAATCTACCTTTATTACTTAAGCAAACAACATGTTTGGGATCAATCGCTAAACCTTTGTCCAACCAAGTGATTGCATCTTCGTATTTATTTAACATCCTTAAACATACACCTTTAAATATAAGTATGATGAAATCTACCTTTTTCACTTAAGGAAATAATATGTTTTGGATCAATAGCTAATGCTTTGTCAAACCAAGTGATTGCATCATCGTATTTATTTAACATCCTTAAACATACACCTATTATTATAAGGATGATGAAGTTAACCTTTATTACATAAGGAACCAACATGTTTTGGATCAATAGCTAGTGCTTTGTCCAACCAAGTGATTGCATCCTCGTATTTACCTAACATCAGTAAACAGTAACCTATTAATATACGGATGATGAAGTCAACCTTTATTGCATAAGGAACCAACATGTTTTGGATCAATAGCTAATGCTTTGTCCAACCAAGTGATTGCATCAACATATTTACCTATCATCAGTAAACATTAGCCTATTAATATGATGATGAAATCTACCTTTATTACTTAAGGAAACAATATGTTTTGGATCAATAGCTAGTGCTTTATCCAACCAAGTGATTGCATCCTCGTGTTTATTTAACATCCTTAAACATTAACCTATTTATATAAGGATGATGAAATCTACCTTTATTACATAACGAAACAACATGTTTTAGATCAATAGCTATTGCTTTGTCCAACCAAGTGATTGCATCCTCATATTTACCTAATCCCCTTAAACATTAGCCTATTAATATGATGATGAAATCTACCTTTATTACTTAAGGAAACAACATGTTTTGGATCAATAGCTAACCCTTTATCCAACCAAGTGATTGCATCCTCATATTTACCTTGTATCATTAAACAATCACCTATTATAATTATATTATCATTCAAACCTTTATAATATAAAGATTCCTTGTTATTAGGATTTATTAAAATTGAACTATTTAAATATTTTAAGGCCTCATTATAATTAAAATCCAAATATAATTTCTTACCTAAAAAAATAATATTTAGTCTACCTTAATTGCATAGATCTTCAGCTTGTTCAAAATGATTGTCTTCAATTTAATAATAATTAAATGATGATAATTACAATTATTCATATAAATTATCAAATGAATGATTTAATTTCTTTATCTATTCCTAAATGATTTTTAAAATTGATTATTTATATTCATTTAATGTAACAGTTGAATTCAAATAATCATTAATTTAGTAAGAATTCATATTCACTAGCCTTTCTTTTACTAATGAATATTTATTTCTGATTCCTTTAGTTAATTAAGAGAAAGATTGATTCAGACTTTCTACACATTTGTTTAGATCATCAATCAAATTGTCACACTCTTTATTGTTACTTTCAATAAATGGAATCAAACTGTTAACTTTTTTAACATCTTCAGAATGAGTATGATGAATTCCCTTTTTAAAACAATCAAAACAATTTAATCTAAATCCTGTACAAAATTCATAATAACAAATAAAATCAATCTCTTCCTTATGGTTATCTTCTTAACATTTTAGCTTCAAACTTGCTTATTAAATCATTTTTTATATTTTATATTAAATTTATAATCATTCACAAACACGTATTTCATTTATCTGAATTCTATTAAACCTACTTTGTCTACAATTTTAAAGGAATTCAACAAATGCATACATTTATTCTGATTATGTATTTCAAATAATATACTTGATTCACCTTCACTTGGTTAACAAACTACTTCTATGAATTTTAAATTCAATTAAACCTCATAAAATATTTCAGTTATAAACTTGCAAGAAATATTTTATGACTCGAATCGTAATATGAGATTTATATTTTCAAGTTATTAATTTTTAAAATTTTTGTTTTAATGATATACGTGCTATTTGATTTAGAATATTCTGAATATAATTTCGATTAATTATCAAATTCAAGATTCTTGATGATAAAGATTCCCCAATCAATTGTCAAGGGAATGTAGCCAAGATTTTTAAACAAAGGCGTATCTTAATTTTTTAAATTTCATTTTCATTAAATAAATCAAATTCAGTCTTATATTCTTCTGATTAAATGCGTTTGTAATACAACAATATTAATAGGATATGGGTTTTTGCAAGTTATGCAGCGAGTTTTAGGGGAATTTTTGAGAAAATAATTTACCTTTGAATTAAGAAATCACGAGGATTTAAAAATGGAAACAGTAGCAAGGTTAATTATCTGAGATATCACTATTTTGTATTCACAAATAACTGTTCTTCCTAATTAATTTCGGTTACAATCATATAATCTTGTATTTCAATAATCCTTCTCAGTGATTAATGAGAGTTCTGGTGTGTGTGTTTATTATAAAGAAGTATAAATAAACCAACCCTAAATTCATCATTAAATAAAATTATACTTTTGATCAACTAAGATACCATTTTCTACATTACATGTTATAAAGGAAAAAAGGGTCAACTATAAATATAAGATCAATATTAGCCAATAGAATTGTTTAGGTTTAAGATTTATTTTAACTACCTAAATATGCTAAATATCACAAAAAAAACTATTAAAACTTCAGATTAATTTATTACTAAGGAATAATTTAATGATACTACTGTAATATTATAAATGTATCATGAATTTGGAAATGATAAATTGATTTTATTTCATGTTAGAATGCATATTCCTCAATGCTAAAGTAGATAATCTAATAATGATAATTAAAAGGTTCTTCTCCTTTATAACCCTTCCTTTAATTTATCATAAAACAAAATTTGTATTAAGCAAAAATTTCAAAGAGCAGGACTAGACTAATAATTAACAAAAATTTTGATTATAAAGTTTGTGAATATTTTAAAAATTTTAGGATCTTTAATTTCCTCCATATATTCATTTTCTATTTCATTTATTCATTTAGCTTCATACTTGAATGTTAATTTAAATCCCTATTTACAGATTTTTTTTTTTACTAATGGATTTATTCATACACTTAAGTCATTTTGACAGTAATAGAACTACAAAATGATAATAGGTAGAGTACTACCTAAGGCTTTTCATATATTATAGAATAAACTAGTTTCAAAATAAATCTTGAAGACCATACATTATTAACATCTGCTTATGATGAGTTAGAAATTGTTAAGCACAAGTAATATATCCCCAACTCATTTCTATATCCAATTTTATTATTGCGATCTCATCCTTTTAATCCTAATTGATTCTTTCATCCAAGTTTTTGAGAAGTTCCTTTAAGAAGTTTCATAGATTCCTATCAACTTGCTATAAACCACAAAAATATCCATATCTGCATTAAACAATTCATGATATTTTTGCAATATATCATCATAATTATTAGAACAAGTTATAAATTTTATAAACCTTCTTATAATTAATAAATTCTACAAATTGTATTATAAGTCAAAATACCAAAGTTGATTGACTATACATAATTATATCCTCATCTTATTTAGAGAGAGATATGAAACTAATTAGGTTCATATAATAACTGTTTTTAAATAGAAGATAGCTAATCGAAACAATTTATATACTTGATGCTATTTATAATTTCATATTTTTCAAAGTATTTTAAACTTGTGGTAAATCTATAAATCTAAAAATAATCTCTTTTGTTTTCGATTATTCTGAATTCTTTTTTAAATTTTAAAAAAGAAACAAAAACATCAAATCACTATTTCATTTAAAAACTATGTAATTCCTTTTTAATTTATTTTCCAAACTATAATATTAATCTTCACCGTTTTACATTTTAAAAAAAAAATGAGAATTACTCTAATTTGATAAATTTTCCAAAATAATTTTTTTTTCTTTACAAGTCTATTTAAAGTCTATCTATATTATATGCACAAATTTACCTTTAATAAGTTTCTATATAGGATCAAAAAAACACGGTTGAGAGTTATTTCCAATTTTTTTCTAGAAATGAGTCGTCTTTGAAACAACCAATTTGGTGATGAAAAGTACATTAATGCAAAGCTAATGTTATTTACTTAATGATGATTAAAATAAAAATCCCCTTTTACATTAGATGCTGATTTGAAATCAAAACTGATGAAGGATTCATAAGTTCATGCTTGTATAAAAGGAAGAAATTATAATTTAAAAATGCTGATAATGTCACCTCAGATTAATTAATTAAGTTTGATGACCCAAAAATACGATGTGGAATAGGAATTTAAGAGAAATTATGGATATGAAAAGAAATGACAAGAAGAAATGTTCATTTTTTATTCAAAAGAAATCACGAAAGTTAAGGAGGGTGGCGGTATTAATATGGATAATAGAGAATTAATAGTGTATTACAAATTACAAAATTAATGTGCATAAATCTATTGTTTTGTCGTTGATATGGGAATTTAGATGCACACTGTCAAAACTCATATTGTCTTTGAGGAAGAAGTGCAACTAAAAGAATATATTTTTTTTGATTTAATAAATCTATACAAATTTGTTGATTACAGATTCCTCTATCAAATCAGGAAGAAAAAATACATTCTGAGAGATAAATCAGACTATATGTTTGATTTGCATGGTAACCTTCGTAGATATATGATCCAATAACAAAGGAACGAGTTCATCTCAAAAATTTAGATTTAGGGAAAAATTGAAGATTCTTTCTAATAAATTGAAAACTCTTAAGAGATTATTATGTGCAGATAGTGTGCACTCATAGTTAATTATAGAGTAATTGGAATGTACAAATGATTTTTTTTTGGAAACGGCGATTGAATATGATCTGCACTACAATATTAAAATAAGCAAATATATTGCAAATATATACAACATTGAATTTGAATATATTATTATCAATAAGTCAATAAGTTAAGTAACTTGGTATGGTTTGATATTGAATAAAGTTTCAATTTTGTCAATAGAAAAATAAAGAATATACTCTGTTGATATTTTTGATAAAATACTAAATTGTATCTTTCAATGAGAATGAACGAATTCTGAAATTTTAACGTCCCTTTACCTCTTTTTCTATTTAAATTTTTTAATAAACAAAAAATTAAATATAGTATAGTTGCAATTTTCTCATATATTAAATACGAAATTTATTATGTTTTTATTGATTTTGGATTGATTTTATTTGCTATTCTTTATTATCAAGGTAAGCAATAATCATATTGGTTCGTTAAAAAATCGATAACTCATTGAGTGCCTAATCTCTTATTGACACATATATTTCTCGAATAACCTAAAATGTATTAAAGAATTAAATAATAATTTAGACTTTTCTATTTGCAATTCTAAAAAGGTTATTCTAATTCAAAATACAAATTATCCAAATCCTAAAAAAAATTTCTATAAAAATATGAAGAAATTTTTAGTTCAGGAAGGTACTTGAGACCTAATTTAAAGAAATTTGCTCACAATTAGAGATCTAAGTAATGGTGGACCATAAACTCGTTAGTTAATTGGATTTTAGGAATATCTATTGGATTTAATAAAATAATCCGGAGTATGGGATAATTTGGATATCCCATTTTCTTACCTCATTTAGGAGAGAAAATAGATAATCGGAGTAAAAATTATCTCTCGCCTTAAATGCTAAGGGTGTGGAAATAGATTCTTGAAGATTGGAATAGAGATGCTCTCTGATAAGCCCATATTTCATATTTGTGGATCATTGATTGAACAACACAAATTAAAACCTTTGTTCGAATAATTATGTAAAATCCTATAAATAGTTCTTCGGAAAATTTATAAATGGTAAAACTTAAATTAGCTCCATATGGTAACACTTCATATGATCATATATTTTAAAACCAGAAAAAATAGACTAATGTGTTAAAGGAGCCATTAATTTTATGGAAGGGAACTAAAATATACTAATTGAAGACTTAAATAGAAAATCATAATAGAATGTAAGAAGAATATATACCTCTAATTAAACTCACTATTAATCTGTCAACTCTGTTGGTCTTTTATTCTATCTAAGAGATTTGGTAATTAAGTAATTCCACTCCCTCCAAGAATTTCTTTTAGATAAAAGTATCTTAAAAACGGGTTGGGTAAGTTATAAAAAAAAGGTAGAAACAAAATTTAATTAATTAACTTTTAATTAATCAAGTACCTAAATTTAGGAAATAAATATGGATTAAATGGGGTAAAATCTGTCCTAGATAGGTATTACTACACCAATAAAAGAATCTATTTTAAGGAGTGACTCAATAGAAGTGAAAAGGTAATAACAGATACTTACTGAAGATTATATTCGTATAGGGTTTTACCTTAATATAGATAGGTGCAGTGGACTTACTAATGGATTTGTTATGAGACTATATAATTAGTTGATTTTTACAACGTTTTAATAATTAATGTACCATATTAATAAATCAAAGAATATAACAGTGATAAATACATTTTTAACTAATCATCTTTCAATTTCATACTTCATAAGTTATATTTAGAGGGATTGCGAATGTATGTTTCTCTCACAACTTAGTATTTAAGCATCCCTTATGAACAAAAGCTTGTTCTCCAGTTATTCAAATGTTAATAGCGAGTTATATAAGACAGTTCCTGAATTCTTTATGAAGGTAGTATAATTGTGTAAGTTGGAAGGACTTTCTAAATTTGAAATATGTAATACTCCCTTACTTGAGCAGAGTGAAAGATCTATGTTCCCCTTACGAAAGAGTCAATTAAAAAGGTAAATTTTTATTCTAATGAAATACAACATACCAAAATATGAACAAACACTTAATAAAAATATCTCTGCTCAAACTAATCTAAAATCATATCCGAAGTAATGGATCTTATACTTAATTCAACAAATAAGAAACCTGAATGCTAAGTTAGAGATTTACCTATTAAAATCATAACTACATTAGAAAACCGGAGTGAGTTATATAAAAACCAAGAAAATATATAAAAATTATTTTTAGGAATGTAAAATATAGGAATAAAAAAGCCTTAACCTCAAAAATCCTTAATTTTTTATGACATCATCTGTTGAATAATCTTAGAATGCTGTATCCTAACCTGGTTCTTGACTTGTTCCTTTTGCTAAGGTTAAATGAGTGATCGAAAGTTGAGAGCTGTTTATAATTACCCAAGATAATGAGAATAGGGTGTATCATCATGAAAATTATATATGTTTAAAATAAAAGCCAGTGTCTAATTATCCCACAAAGACAAGTATCTTAGGGAATGATGTTGAACTAGTAACATGTAGCTGGTATTTAATAAGCGAGAGTCTGTTCAAGATATGGAAGATAATTCCTGGAAATGAGATCACATATTTAAATCATCTATGAGAGATTAAAGACACTAAGGTTAGATCTATAAGGTTGTTTTTGCAAAGATAGATTTGGGAAATAACTGAAATTATGTAAATAAGGGGAAAAGGAGATTGGAAATTAAAACAGAGAATTATTTAGTTATAGAAATCCAAATTGTGTACCTAGAAATTATATCCATCGAAAGATGCAAAAGTGGAATATAAAGTATTATCCTTGATGTTGACTAAAACATGAAACTTCGAAAGCATATGAAAGGATTTAAATTAATCACAGATAAAACCACAAGACAAAGTATAAAAGTAAAATAGAATAAAATATTGGGAAATAGTATTGATTATATATATTTATTCCCAAAATATATATCAAAATTGATTATGAAAATAGTGAGTTGATTTCGAATCATAAAAATTGAAATTAGNCCATATTAATAAATCAAAGAATATAACAGTGATAAATACATTTTTAACTAATCATCTTTCAATTTCATACTTCATAAGTTATATTTAGAGGGATTGCGAATGTATGTTTCTCTCACAACTTAGTATTTAAGCATCCCTTATGAACAAAAGCTTGTTCTCCAGTTATTCAAATGTTAATAGCGAGTTATATAAGACAGTTCCTGAATTCTTTATGAAGGTAGTATAATTGTGTAAGTTGGAAGGACTTTCTAAATTTGAAATATGTAATACTCCCTTACTTGAGCAGAGTGAAAGATCTATGTTCCCCTTACGAAAGAGTCAATTAAAAAGGTAAATTTTTATTCTAATGAAATACAACATACCAAAATATGAACAAACACTTAATAAAAATATCTCTGCTCAAACTAATCTAAAATCATATCCGAAGTAATGGATCTTATACTTAATTCAACAAATAAGAAACCTGAATGCTAAGTTAGAGATTTACCTATTAAAATCATAACTACATTAGAAAACCGGAGTGAGTTATATAAAAACCAAGAAAATATATAAAAATTATTTTTAGGAATGTAAAATATAGGAATAAAAAAGCCTTAACCTCAAAAATCCTTAATTTTTTATGACATCATCTGTTGAATAATCTTAGAATGCTGTATCCTAACCTGGTTCTTGACTTGTTCCTTTTGCTAAGGTTAAATGAGTGATCGAAAGTTGAGAGCTGTTTATAATTACCCAAGATAATGAGAATAGGGTGTATCATCATGAAAATTATATATGTTTAAAATAAAAGCCAGTGTCTAATTATCCCACAAAGACAAGTATCTTAGGGAATGATGTTGAACTAGTAACATGTAGCTGGTATTTAATAAGCGAGAGTCTGTTCAAGATATGGAAGATAATTCCTGGAAATGAGATCACATATTTAAATCATCTATGAGAGATTAAAGACACTAAGGTTAGATCTATAAGGTTGTTTTTGCAAAGATAGATTTGGGAAATAACTGAAATTATGTAAATAAGGGGAAAAGGAGATTGGAAATTAAAACAGAGAATTATTTAGTTATAGAAATCCAAATTGTGTACCTAGAAATTATATCCATCGAAAGATGCAAAAGTGGAATATAAAGTATTATCCTTGATGTTGACTAAAACATGAAACTTCGAAAGCATATGAAAGGATTTAAATTAATCACAGATAAAACCACAAGACAAAGTATAAAAGTAAAATAGAATAAAATATTGGGAAATAGTATTGATTATATATATTTATTCCCAAAATATATATCAAAATTGATTATGAAAATAGTGAGTTGATTTCGAATCATAAAAATTGAAATTAGAAAGCTTGATGGAACCACAATTATAAATTACTTCATCTAGAATAAAAAATACAACAGTATCAGTTGAAGATTGAGTTGCTTTATTAAAGTATGAATTGTTCTAAACGGTCTCTCGTACTAAAAATTAGATGTAGGTTTTTGTGAAAAGATTTACAAACCATAAACTAGCGCAACATATTTCAAAAGAGAAACAGGATAGATTTATGAATATTATTAAGTTTAACGCTGATTGATATTCATCATTTTAGAAAATACTCATCATAAGTGAGTTAATTACAATGATGATAATAATTCCTCTCAATAAGATCGCACAGGAAATAGGATTGATAATAGACCTAGGACCTATTATGATATAGGATCAGTTAATGAAATTTATCAATTGGAATTATGCTGATCAGATTAAGGAAGTGGTTTGGATCAAGAATAAGTTTGGTTGTTTCTCAGATAGTAACTTAGATTCATATTGAAAATTAATTTTAATGTTAGGAATCAGTACATAAAAAAGAAAGTCAATTTTATTTATATATCGAATAGGTAAAAGTTCTATGTATAAAAATGGGTGTTTAATTTTCTAGTAATCTGGAGATATTTGGTCAGCTTGAAAAGGAGTAGTAAATTCAAAAATGGACTGCATGAATTCTCTGTCTTGAGCCCATTGTTAATTTCTTTTAATTCTAAATTTGGCAAACAACCCAAGAAATGGAATGGATTTATAGAATGTTGAAGGGGTGTTAACTATTTGCGTTTTTAGGTGTAGGCTTTGTGAAAATGAACATACTATTTTTATTAATCTCTAAATTAGAGGTTAATAAAAATAGTATGTTGCTGACGAATGTAATGAATCAAAATGGAAATAGAAAACAAAAATATAAGGGAGAATTTTCAATATTTGATAGTGAAGATTGATATTAGCGATAATATGCTTTAACAATTTTCTGATGTCAAGAGATGTGGAAATGTAGAAATTGTTCTAATTGTTTTATTAAAAGAACTTTACTGATTAGATATAACAATGTCGTAATATTGTAAATATTTCAAAATCATGATTAAGCAAGGAGTAATATTAAAAGAAATTCGTATTGGAAATTGATATTGCTTGATAAGAGCTAAAAGGTAGATTATTGGTAAGTCGATTGGTTGGTTAGAGAATAATAATATAAAAATAGGGAGGTTCTCTTCTTAAAGTGGAGAAAGGGGTTTAAGAAGAGAGATATAAAAATTATGGTATAAAGGGTCAAAGAACAACCGGAGAAATTCTATGGAAATATGTTGATTGTGAGAACAGCAAAACTAAAAGAAGAGGATCTATACTATTAGTGCAAATATGAGAAAGAATCCACAGAAATCTAGGGATTGAAAGATTCTAAAAATTAAAACACAAGCAAATATATTATGATATTTTATATAAATATTTAGATGAATAAACTCAAAATGATCCTTGTCAATAAAATCAATTTAGAGTAAATAATTTTGTAAAAGATACATTGTTTTATTTATTTAAATTTTACAACTTCTCAGTTTCTGTAATTGTAATCATATGAGCTTTAATTCTTTTGTAATGTGAATATTTTATGCCCCAAAATACAGCCGTTTTTCTTGAAATTTAACTTATTATTGAGGATCAAAAATTTCAATATCAATTATATCTAAAATTATCCAAAAAAAAAATACTCCATCGATTTTTTAAATTTATATTCATCAATCAGAAACTTAAACATCCTAGTCCCATTATAGTAGGTTTTAGTAAGGAGAAGAAGAGATATTTAAAGTTTTTCATTAGTATATGATATCATTTTTTTCTCAAATTTGAGTATGTCAATATGCAATAATCTTCTTGACCCAAAGGGAATTTTAACAATATTTCTTTTAATAGATGTAAAAAGAACCTAAGAAATGATCTCTTTATAATTGGACAAAAATCTTCGAAGTAGTTTAGTGAAGAATTAATTCTTAAGATTCGAGTATCAATTATTTATTAATAAGACAGATTTTTGAAATTCACGATTTATCTAATATGATAAAAATTACGTATTTGAAACTATTCTATAATTATTGAAGTCATTAAATAGATATATAATAAAAACACAAGGAATCCAAGGCTGAACTTAATTATCATTTATTTAATATCATTTTATTTCCTTTTTGATGATTGTTTTGGCCTTAGAACTCCCCTTTTTTTTCATTTTATCCATTATTTTGAATTAATCCATAACTTTGGTTCATCCCTTTTGTAATAAAACCAATTTGGAGAATAGCCATAAGTGCTCATAAGGCTGTTGCAGTGAAGAATAATAAAACATTGCAAAGGTTTAATACTAATTCATTAATAAAATTATTTTAAAAGTATTCTTTATAAAACCTAATTTTCAGAGTAAAAATTAAGATTTTTATATTTTACAATAATAATTTATCCTATACTTTATATAAATTAGAATAATTTAAGATTTGAAATATTCATAATCCACTTTAATTAATCAAGGGTTCAGAGTTTAGAGATCTCTCAGCGATGAAATCAAATTAATTTTTCTCCATATCAATTACTACAAATTACTACAGGCGATAAATTTCTAAAAGTTTCACACCAATGTACTTGTTGGATAATAAAGCGTATATTTATTGGTGAATTTTTAGACTTACACTTTGATCATTGGTTTGATTCTTACTGATCTCATAAAAAAATTAACCTATCTTGCATTATTCTATAAATATATAATTCCCTAGTTCTAAATTTCACATTCTGAGGTAAAAATTCCAACTTGAGCTCGCTATAAGGTGAAATAGGTAAGTAAATCCAAATTAATTTGTCAGAATTTTTCTTAAGTAGTTTATAGTTGATTATTGAATGCCATTATCATTCTGTGAGCTTGAATTTTGTTATGAATATGACTCATCTGGAGATTACCCTCTCTTTCCTTTCTAAAAGATTAATCTTTAGCGCAAGACTAAAACCCTAAATCTACAGTATATTTATTATAGATAGAAAGTGTGCCCCAAATCTCATCAACAACAGTGTCTCAAAATTGAGAAATCCTAAATCAGGTTGTGTCGCCAGTGAGCTTATGAGCTATTAAAATTTTAAATCTAGTTAAAAATTACCTTCTGGAATAAAAGTAATTTTTATTGAAAAACCGTAAATAATAAACAGCTATCTAAACTTTATGAAAAACTGAAAATGACAAAGAACATATACAATATCGAATTCAAATCTGAACAATAGTTATTGGATAGAGTAAAATAGAAAAAAGACTATTTTAATTAAAGAAATAATTTATTAATAAGAAATTTTACCTAGAGAATAGCACCAAAGCAAATATAAATACGTAAATTACAATATAAAATTATTATATGTCTAAAAGAATACTGAAATTTTAATAAACTTGGAATTTACAGTTTGGACTCATATTTAAGGAATGTGTTATTGATTAAGTATTGACTTTATATTTATTCGAGAGATTTCAATTAGAGGCGTTGGTAACTTACAGAAATGATGGATAAATAGAGTTACAATCCATTTATACTAGGTTACAATACTTAATTATAAAATTGTAGCTAATATAAATTGCAATTTAACCTCTTACTTATTAAATATCTTTATTTTAACCATTTACCTTAATTATTTATATTCATATCAATCGATATTATGTGAATCTTCAACTAATACAAGTTGGGTCTGTATTTTTATTATTTCATTAGCAAAAATTAGAAATTTGATTAATTATAAATTATATGTAATGTTATCTTCTATTTGCTCTAAAATCTCAAACACAAGTTTGTTTTAAACTTGAACCATAAATTTAGAAATATGCTTGTCATGTTCATTTTTATTGTAATTAATAATTTAAAATGTGCAAAATTTAACAACAAAGCAATTCCTAAATTTTTATAACTTAATTGTGATTATGAACAATATTGCTAGTGTGATGCTTAATTACATAACAAAACTTCAATTCATAAATGGATTTGCTATGAAAATTTCTTTTTCATTTTATAATGGTACTCTAATAAATAATGAAATTATGATGATATCAAATGTTTCCAAAAATATTTCGGTTTAAAATGTCATGAATAATTGTAAACTCAAAATTCTGTTAAAGCAATAGAGCTTCAAGTCTTTCTAAGATATTGGCTTACTCAATGTTATGGCTTAAGGTTTTTTAACAAAACTAGAATATTGGCTGTTTAGTTGTATTCCATTATGATGTTATGCAAATCTTTAGCTTTTATCTTTCATTAATATTTATTTAATGTTTATTGAGTTCCTCCTTATTCAATTTTTTAGAATAATTGTTGAAGCCTATTATCTTTAGAATTTTGCTCCTCCAACAAGCTCTAATGACGAAGGTAAATTTAAAGTCATTATTTAGGGTGGTTAATCAAAAATCTTTACAATGGAGCCTCTACGCATACGTCTAATTGTGGAGGAAATACAATTCTTGGAGGATTTCTCACATTTGGATGCTAGGTATCTCCACAAACTTCATTAATCAAATATTTCAGTCTGCCACCTCATTACAAAGTTCGTATTGATATCACCTTCTGGAAGTTTAATATTAAAATATCTTAAGAATTGATGATTGGCCAAACACATAACTATTTTACATAATCAATGATTAATGGACTACAACTTGGAATTTACTGACTAGTACAGGATCAAACTAATGTGGTGGCAGTGGGATAGACTATAGCACTTCATTATATAACGATATTCCTGTACATACATTGAATTCAATAATTGTTGAGTTATACTCAGACTGTGATAACACTGTATTTTTTATTTTTAACACCTTAAGAACTTTTGGGGGTTAACTAATTTCTAAATAACATTAAATGAATGCTATTTGGGATGTCTATTCTGTTTTGATTCAACAGTTGATTGCATCATGTGGAAATTGTGGCAATCATTCTTTTAATTAAAATATCTTGATAATGGTTTAGAGGGATGGATTAAAAATAAATTTCCATCTTTTTCTGACATAATAACTGATGGTAAATTTGTTAACTTATTATAGTTTAATAGAAGGTGCTTATCCTGCATTAATCAGATTCTGCAATAACTTATCTCACCCTTCCAGATCACTCTTCTTTGATTATTCAATTTAGAGTTTAGTATTATACAGCTTTGCCAATAATTGTAAGAGTTTACATAGATGGTGAACACCAATCTGGAATTATGAGTTCTAAAAAAAATGTTGTTTTTAGGACTCCGATAATTTAAAATACAAAAAATGGAATTAAATTAGAAATATACTGCCAGGATGGTACAGTAGGTATCCGTGAAGTATAAATAATTCTTCGTGGGCCAATAAATTTAATCTCATGTCTAGATGATAACTTAGTTCCTTTTGATGGCTGCTTTGCTAAATAAGTATCTTGTTTAGAAGGTTGTGTATTTTGTGTCAAAGGGGAATGTTTGATGTGTGATACTAGATGGGATTATAATTCTGTAAACTAAACTTGTGAATCTTTATGTGGGGATAAATATATCACAGCAAATGAACAATGCGATGATGGAAATTAAATCCCATTTGATGGTTGTCATTAATGCAAGTTCTCTTGTCCTTTAAACTGTTAAAATTGTACCTTTGGTAAATGTCAGACATGCAATTCTGGATATTATTATTCAAATGGAATATGTAACAGAAATTATGACAATTTACTTATTTTATCGTTATCTTATGTTGACTACAATCAATAACCAAATTATTTTGTCGAAATTGATGTTGCAGTATGTGGAGATGGGAAAATCTAAGAAGATGAAGAATGCGACGATGGGAATAACTTTTCTAATGATGGATGCTATAATTGTTATTTTTAATGCATTTTAGGTTGTTAGAAATGCATCTTTGATAAATGCTTGTAATGCATTCCAACTTATGAATTAATAAACGGAAAATGTTACGAAAAGCAAACATAATTCAAATCATTAAGTTGTAATAGATTAGATCCAGTGGTTAGTGATAATTTAATATAAGAACTAAGTTAATTTACATGTTGTGACTCTGCTGATACCTAATATTATAAAATTTGTGATCTTGAAAGATCAAGAATCAAATATAATAATCTAATAATTGAACATAGATGTCCCTTATATTGTGAACTCTGTTAAATTGGATAATGTAAACAATGTTTGGCTAACTACTTCCTATTAAAAAACTAATGCGTCTCTTAAATTACCAAAGGCGTACTTCTATTTCAAGATGGAATTCATATAAGCTAAACCGATATCGGATGCTATAAATGTAAAGATAGTTGTCAGATTTAGTGTCTTTAATGTGTTGATTCCTATTGCTTGCTTTGTATTGATGGTTGGTCACTTATGAATGGTATATGTAAATACATTTGTGGAGATAATTAAATAGCTATTTGGTCTATAGAATAATGCGATACAAATTTAGATTATTGTTTGGATTGTTAATTCGTCTGTCGTGAAAATTGTTAATTTTGTATTAATTTTTAAGATTGTTTGGTTTGTACATTACCTTATATTATTGTAAATTCAGAATGTTAATTACCTTGTATATCAGGATGTAAGAAATGTATTAATGGCATTTGTTATGATAACTGTCCAAATGGATAAATGAATATTGAGGGTCTTTGCTATTCAATTTGTGGTGACGGAATTATATAATAAAACGAGTAATGTGATGATGGGAATGACATCTAATTTGATGGTTGTTTCAAATGCCAATATTCATGTCCTCTATATTGTGAAAATTGTTTTGAAGGAATTTGTTATGAGTGCTAGCAATTCTTTAAACTGATACAAAATACATGTTATGATGATTGTGGCAGTGGAATAAAATCTTACGATGAATAATGTGACGATGGCAATCTTATTGATGAGGATGGTTGTACTTCTAATTGTCAGATTGAAATTGATTATAAGTGTTAAGAAAAAGCTTATAGTTTTTCTGATTGTTAGTTTGCTGAGTCTCCTTATATGTTAGTCAGATTCTTAAACCAAACATATGATAAATGTTATATTGAGATATCATTTTCTTAAGCAATATTTTTTAAGCATAATTATGATTTTGAATCTCTTTTTAAGTTTAGCATTGATGAAACAAGCGATGACGATTATTAAATCAAGTTAGATTCAAACTTTGAACCTGTAATTAATCAAATTCTAAACTTTTAATTTCAGGTATAAATTTAACTCTTTGTTTCTACCAACAGTAGCCTCACTTATCTTAATATATTTCTGATAAATGAAGCATATAATTCAAATGAAATGGAAATACTCAATCCATTAGAGAAAATATCACTTAAAAAATATTCTAAATTGAGTCAATCTGACTTAGAAAAGACTAAATAACTCACATAATATTAAGAAGCTATGATTATGGCTTAAGGGATAGGCAGCGTAATTGTGCTAATGTCTGGAAATTTTTAAATTTTTGTCGAAATTCTAGACAATTTACAGTATCAATCAAATTTAAAGTACATTAATGTTATTTATCCCGAAAATCTTTACCTTTTTTTTGAAGCCACTAATTTAATAAGTATTGTACCAATTTTCGATTATTTATAAATTAATGGATTCTATTAAAGATTTCTATATTAAGACTTTATTGAGTCTTATGCCAAATTGCAGTTTTACAAAGTAAATACTCATTTAATTACTAATCTGCAATTCTTTTTTATCTAAGTAATATTCACCTTTATATTTGTAATGGTTCTGAGATTAATTTCAAAGCTCAGCTTCAGAATAGTCTACAGAATATAATCCTAACATTATCTAATTTTTAAGCTAAGAAGTATTTAATCGAAATTGCTTATATAAATATTCAATTGGATTTTTAATTTTTTTCATTACATTTTGACTTCTCTGGCAGAATTTTACTAAAATGGGCTATTAGATATTTTGCTTGCCAACGCCTGGGATTTGCTATTTAAAATATTTTTAAGTTTAACATCCTCTTCAAAATTGGATATCATTTCTCGAATATAGAACATCCTTTCTTATTTGGCCTTGGCAGTCTCAGTGAGCTTTATCACATCTTCATTAAAGCCTGATTTTTCAAGAAAGAATTAGATGCTAATTAATAGATATAGGGCTGTTTACTTACTTAAATAATTTTTATTTTGCTATTTCTTGATATGTTTTCAAAATCATTAATTGATCTAAATATTGATGTTGACAACTACTAATGTAATTTATTTAATTGCATTAATTTTCGCAAGACTTAACTTGCATACATTAGATAAATTATAAATGATTATAATGGAAATTTCAATAATTACATTTACTTTTTCTTCTATATTTTATTTAGAAGATTACAGAGATTTAATAAGCGAGTAAAATAAGATGTTATTGGGTTTTGCTTAAATATATTTGCTGATTTCAGGCTTATTAGGAATTTTCATTAAATAACTCATTATGATATATAAATAAATTAAAAAAAGATGCTTTAAAATTAAAAAGAGGAGTAAGATTTCCAAATTAGTTACACACCTGATATTTGAGGTTGTTTCATGACTCTAAATACATTTATTTATAAATTTATATCAGAATAATAACAAATTTAGTTTTAAAAAAACTTTTTCGTTTTCATTTTCAATTTTTATGTTATTAATTTTTTGAAAAATCAAATATTGTTGCTCATTTTGTATTCATTTTACTAACCAAATATGGTCTAAATAGATAGTTTTCATTTCTAATGAGAGTAAACTAATTGATCTGTCAATATTAATACACAATTAAGTTCATAAGTACAAGATGACTCATTGAGAGTTATGCTTTCGAATTTATTTAGTACTTAAATAACAGTTCGAATAGAAAAAGAATGAAAAATCTTCTATGATTTACTATTCAAAAGAAAAATTAGAAAGCAAAGTATTTAAATTTTAGAAATTATAGTAATAAATATTTAATGATATCAGTCAAAGTACTTATAAATTTTTATAGATTGGGTAAAATTGTCCCATGTTACTAAGTAGGATCCATTCTCATTTAGAGCAACTTGAGTGGAAGAATCATGAAATTGTAATTAAAACTCTGTAACAAAATAAGGATCATCCTATATTTTCATAAAATTTAATGATATTCCATCCTTATTTATGAGTATTTATTTTATTTTAATATACCTTTGATTGAATTTCCGAGAACCCCAGTTCCCATAACTTTAAATTTTGAGTTCTCTCTGTCTCTTAAACTCTTGGCCTTAATTCACAAATTTGTAATAACCCAAAGTTTTGAATGCTTCTTAAACCATAAATGAATCGTTTCCAATAAAGCTTATTCCATGTCCTAATTTACCTAAATGAAAATTTTAAAGTTTAATCCAACCAGTTCCTCTTTTTACCAATGCAATTATATCCTTATTATAATCTGAGATTATTAATTTATCGCCTATTTCATTGAAACTTACAGCACAGATTCTGATGTTATTAGTATAAGAGTATGAATATTACGCTTAGCTTTATTTTATGAAAAATGACACTTTCCAATCATCACATGAAATTATAGAATCTGAATTTTTGTTTGATTGTAAATGATAAATTGGTGATACGTGATCTCTTAATTTTTAAATGTATTTTCCCTGATTCATACCTACACTGCTTGATATTTATATTTATCCATTAAGCATTGCAAATATAAATAAATTACATTACTTCAAATTTTCTATGCAAGTGACTCTAGAATTAGTAATTTAAAATATAGAGATAAATATTAATTGTTCATTAATGAACAAGTAGGCCTTAAGAATTGTTCCAAAACTAGCCAGAATCTGAGTTGAAGTATAATCAAATGCTAAGAAATTACATTATTAATTTTAAATTAATTGTGCTTATTCTAAAGCTTGGTAAGTAAACTATTATTTCTCTTATAAACCCTAATTGCATTCTTCTTAAAGGCTTAATGTCTTAGTTTGCATAATTATGAATGTATTTTTTATTGAAATCAATATTTAATTGACATTATAATTATAACAATATGATAATGCTTATTAATTGAAGCATCCATTTAGGTAATACTCTAATCGAAGATTAAAATTATTGTAGATTTTTCTTAATTATAATTAGAAATCAAAACGAGCAATTTATACATCTAGTATGTTAAATACAGTTTTTATTCTATTTTTCAACCATTAATTTTTTAATTAGTTCAATGCTATTCCGTCTATTTAATTATTTTGTTTTTTCAATTGGTTGTAATTGATTATCATTAATTAATCAATATTCAGTATTTTAAAAGGTAGAAATATTTTATTTTACTATAATGTTATTTTCTTTATGTTAACAACTTCTGAATATTCTGATGCAAATTTTTCTAACTTAATCTCTGATAATCGCGATCTATAAAATCTGAGCGATTCTATTTAGAATGATTTAGATTAAAGTTTGATAGCCTTTAAGATAATTAATCAAAACTGATATTGTTTTGGTTGAACTAAATCCAACATATTTATTGAATAATTAATCTACTTTTATTAAGCTGAAACAAATATTGAAAAATTGGTATTTTCAAATTAATTTTAAGTTTATAATTTCTTAATTTTATAAGATTTTCCTAGCATAAATTATTTATTAACTTACATTTATAATAATCAGATAAAATATTCAGTTTTTTCATTTATATTTCATATCTAATAATGTTTTTCATTATCCTAGTGCTAGAGTTTAGAAAGTTTTGGCAATTAATATAAAAATGATATATGCTATTTTTATAGACATATAAATATATTACTATGATAAAAAATAAGTAATGGTATCAAAATATATTATCAGCAGGGATTCTCAGACAAAGTAAACGGAAGCTCAGGATATTAGGGTTCATCTCTTTGTTTTGGTTTAATAGTTATATTCAAGTCTTTCCATTTTTTATACAAGTAGAGCAGTATAAATATAGAAAAGTTCCCAACAATAATAATAATGATAGTAATGTTTTCATTACCACTGTTATCAGTTGGAAATGAATTTTTCAATTGATTATCCAATTAGCACTCATTAATTGTTGTATTTAGTGTATACCCCTTTGAACAACTTAAACATTAGCTTTCATTCACACACTGAGAGCATTACTTAATATTACAAATTATTGAAACTTGATGGCAATAACCATCATTTTATAGTTAATATCCTTACTCACATTATTAGCATTAACCATTATTGCATTTAATACAATTCTTTGAACATTGAACGCATAGCTTATCAACTAATTAATAACTATTTTCGCAGCTCAAGCAATCATTAGAAGATGAGCATATTAAACACTTTTATTAACAGCGATCACAAGTTCCATTATTTAAATAATATCCATTTTCGCATAAAGTACATTAGGTTAGTGAAGCGCATTTTAAACAAGGTTGAACACATGATAGACACTTTTTCTCTTCTGTTAAATAGTACGAAACAGAACAAACTAAACATGCCCCTTCTTCACACGATTTACATCCCTAATCACATTTTAGACATTAAAATATGAAATCACTTATCTCAGATAAATAGTATCCTTCTTCACAAACAGTACAACTCTTTGTTTAAACCTAACAGGATTTGCAACCTTCATTACATTTTTCACATCTCATATCTGTTGTTAAAAAGTATCCTTCAAAACATGAAGAACATTAGTCACTTGAGGATGAACAGGTCTCGCAAAATGCACTGCAACGTTGGCATTCTTAATTAATTTAGTAATATCCTGGAATACAAGATTAGCATTTGTAGAATTCATCATTTAAGTGATTACATGACTCACAAAACGGATTGCAGTTTTAACAATTTTCATCCAAGCATTTATAACAAATGTTTTTTAGCAATAAATATCCAGAATTACATGAAGTACAAAAACTACTTTAATTTTTACATGTTTTACAAGTAGTATCACACTGTGAACAATTATTATTTTCAAAATATAATCCATCTACACAATCTATGCATTATTCATTAGAATAGCATTTCTTACACGGAGGTTTACAACTGAAACTGTTTATCTGATTTAAATCTGTGATAGCATCGTCAATATAATATAACTGATTAGAGATTGTCAAACAAAATTAGTCACTCAAACAAGTATTACAAGGAAATTTACAAGAAACACAAATTTGTGATTTCCAATAATATGATTCATCGCATCTGACACATGTTGATGAAGTATTGCATATTATACAATTCTAAATGCAAGATTCACAAGTATTGCTTATTGTATTATAGTACTATTTTTCAACAAGACAAATTGGGACATCAATTATTAGATCTTTAATGCAATTACCATTTGTCAATTGATAACCATTCTAGCATTTTAAACAAAACAAATTATTGCAACTTATGCATTGATTCGAATAAAGCTAGCTGCAACTTTGACATTTTCCATTATTTAAAATATACCCTTGTGAACATTCCAAACATAATTCTTCATTAGTACAACTTGTGCATTAATCTTTACATTTTTTGCATTCAAATGGAATGCTTAACTGGGTTGCATAAAATCCTGTTTAACATTACCCACATTGAACCAGATTATTGATACGATCAAAGTTGCAATTATTTTTACAAAAAAGTGGACATTCTAAAATTTAGATAACTTATAATACCATAGCATTACTAATTAAATAAATAGTAACTTTCTATGCAACTATTGCATAAGGCAGTCTAATCATAATAGCAGGTTATACATGGTGCTGGACATTATACACAATTTTGATGCTCTTTTAAGTAATAATAATAATCATTAACACAAGAGAGACATTTAGTCTAGCTTAAACAAGTTAAGCAAGGAAATGAGCATTGTGTGCATTTAGAATTATCAAGATAAAATGAGTTTGAAACACAGTTTATACAAGTTTGTTTATTTGAACATGTTTAACAATTATCTTGACATGGATAACAAAACAAATCATTATGGTCTTAATAGTATTGATCAGGACAATCTTGACATTAACACTCATTAAAGAAAATTAGACAGTTATTAGTACATTATAATGCAATTCCATTTTCAACATAGTATCCATTATGAGATTTTATACATTAATTCAAATTCTAACATAAAACACAGTTCTCTTGACATAAAACACATTAGTTATCATTTAAGTAATAACCATCTTTACAAATGTCACATTGATCTTCTAAATTACATGATTGACAATTAGATGCACATTTAATACACTAAGATAGCTAATTTAGTTTATAACCCTCTATGCATTTTATACAAAAGCAATCTTTATCGTACTAATCACATTTGGCCTATTTCAAGAATTCTTAACAGGCTGAACATTCATTATTCATTAGAATTAGTCCACTTTTACATTTTATACATTCATCGCCATTTATACAAATTTGACATGTTTAATCACACGATAAACATGTACTATTTTCAGTATCTAAATAATAATTCTCCTAACATTTGATAGAATGATCAGGTTAGAGACATACTTCTTTAGTACAAGTTACACAATCACTAGGACATTTCGATTAGCAAATGCTATTGTATAGAAAATATCCATTTTCAATATCACATACACATTCTTCATTTTACAAAATATAATTAGGCTAACATTATCTAATTACAATTTTTGATCCATTAAAATAGTAATCTAAACTATTAGATGGTCTTCTAAATAGTATGTATAATATATCAAAGACTATCTAATCCAACTCAGATTCAAGCAACCAATTGCCATGTTCATATGCTAGATAATAACATAATTTCATATTTCCTTTTGTAGTTTCTAACAAACGATTCTTACCTTAATTGGTGATAGTGTTGTTCTCAGACAATGCAATCTATAAAAAAACATTTCCTACATATTGTCGTATTTGAAATTGACAAATGTAAAAATTCCATTTGCTTTAATTTAACATTTGTGCTCCTTTATATACTTTGTAATTTGATTCATTTAGATCAGCAGCCCAAGCCAAAGATGACCCAGGAGTCTACATTATTCCCAAAGCAAATAAATTATCAAATTTTTGCATATAAGCTTGTCCCTCAAATGGATTCGTCAGATTAATAATCTTATTTGACTCTAATGTAGAAATCTATTGAAATTAATGAAAATCATCCTTCATAATTCCTCTTTAAATCAAATACTCTAGTCCTTAAACAGTCGTTTATGAGTAAGGGAATTTGTTTTACAATTTATTTACATATTCTTCTTATGATAAAATATATTAAAATTAGAGAATTTATTCATTAAATTGCATGTCTAAATAGAATAACCAAAAATACCTAAACAATTGTATGTGTACCAAACTTCGGTATACCCTTATTAACATACACAAGCTTATTTACTGTCTAGAACTCTATGAGTAACCTCCTTGTTCCCACAACTTATGCACTTAGATGGATCATGAGGATCACAATTCTCACAATATGAAGGGCATTCTAATTCAATAAAACAAATTACTCAAGCACTCCTATCCTCCAATATCCACAAAATTTTGTTTGCATAAACATACGTTGACTCCTTTTTCATCAATGCTCAAATTTCTTGTAGCTGGACAACTTGAACAAACTTCCTATGAAGTATCGCATGTTTGACAACTATATAGGCCTAATTATTCAAAATTACGATTTACATGATTATATCAGTTTAACGCTAATAAACAAAAGTACTAGCATTTAATTAGAAAATTAATAATTAATCCTTAAGAATGTAATTTAATTATATCAAGCTGGATTTATTTTAATGAATCCTTTTGATTTATTAAATTGAAGCTCGAATAACATAATTAAATAAATATATATATTTAAAATGACCAATCAGGCAATAATTGAATCTTAAGATGGAAATTATGATGGCAGTATTTAGCTAAATCGTATGTTCTTGTTAGATGATGTAGACATCTTTTTCAAGTGCAAGTTACTTCTTAATTGCATCATTCTTAATTTGTTCTTTATCCTTTTAAACTTATTGCTTTTCTCTATAATTGCTTGGTTCATCCTGTTGCGTCTTAATTTGAGATACTTGAGTATATAATTGAAAGGGAAAAACATGAATTTCTAAAGTTTATCTATGATATCCTTTTGCCATGAATGGATATTTTTATTTACAACGTCAATTATCTACTAAACATTATGTTGACAATAAAAATAGTCATAATTTTTTAAGACTTCAAAGTTATCAATAGTTTTTTGATTTAACTTCCAAAACAGAGGTTCAATTTGACTTAAAGCTTACCTGACTATAAGCTCATCCTAATCTTGTTTTATTAATTTATTATAGAGAAGTATGATATTCTCATTTTGAGAATTCTGAAACTCAATTGCCAACTATTAGTCTTCTAAGCTTTCGTCTTAAATATGTCTTACAGTGAAAGTAGTAGTTGTACTTTTTTTAATTTATTTATTTTATGGATGAAGAGTCATTTTCCTAATTATTCTTCCTTAATTTAATTGTTGTCTCAATTCACCTTTGAGATCAATGTCAGTTTCTCTAATTAAGTTTTTTTGAATTCGGATGCTGCTTAGTAAATCAGCACACGCAGCAGATTAAGGAGCAAGATTAGCTTACTGCATCTGGGGAGTCAATTTAATATTATCATTTGAAGGAGGAGGTTCAACAGAATTTGATTCAAATAGATCAGATTCATGGTTAAGATAAATTTTGAGTTATTAGCTGATTATGACTTAATTATCACTTGAAAACACTTTAGCAAACTCTGCTACTAATTCTTTTTCTGATAAAGCCAAAAATACATTCTTCTACCTTCTTCTTGAAAATGGTGCTCTCTATTAATTAGTTGAATGTTGATATCGTTTTATTACTACTTCTCTGTTAGACTTTAATTAAATATAAGGGCAATGAGTTAATGAGTGTTCAAATTGTTAACAAGCAGGACAATAGACACTCTTTGTTAAAACTACAGAATCTAAATTCAGAATTATTGAGTCCTTCAGTTAACAATATTTTTGAAAATCCTCCGGAAAGTCTTTCAGAGTTTATAAGAAGTCTTATTTAGATAAAACTAGGAGACTAACATAGCCAACAGCTTTGAAAAGTTCCATCTCAGGATCTTCGATTATAAATTCTTTAACACAAAGAAATTCTCCTAAATTTATGATGGTATTCATTTTAGATCTCTATTTTGAATCTTTATGTTAATACAACAGATGCCCTTATTCGATAAAACATAGATGATGTTAACCATTAAAATCAATCTAAAATGTATTCTCTGGTGGAATAACTTTATGTTTAAAATATGTATATACTTTTTCTTTTGATGCTCTTGAAAAGAGCATTTCTAAACTCTTCACTAAAAAATTATTACAATAAAATAGATTTCTCAATAAAGACTTTATGAGCTTATTTATCTAATTCTTCTTTTAGTTCATCAGACAATTGATCCAATAATGCTTACTCTATTTCTAAATCCACCTCATCATCTTCTTTCCACCTATAAGTTAAGTACTCTTTAATTCTATGAATAAGTTAATATTAATACTAATGTTGCAAGGCAAAAGGGATATTTCTTTTTGTCATGTACTTATTGATCACTCTCATCTTCTAATTTCTTTCAACTTAATTTTGAGTAATGTCATTCATTATACCTCCGATAAAATTAACACTATAAGAAAACCATAAACATGCTCCTAGAATGAATATAATTGTGATTATTTTTTCAGTTGGGTTCTTAGGTACATTATCTCCATAACCAATAGTCAACATTGTCACAATTGCAAAATATAATGCTTCTAAATATTATAATTGCCAAGATTTATTAGTTAAATCCTTAAAATCAATCCAGGAATCCTCTATTTGCAAACTTGAGATCCAAAACCAAACACAACTAAAAAGATGCAAAATATAAAACAATGTTGCTACAAACTTCAATAAGCCTAATATTCCTCTTTAAGGTCTTGTAAAATATGAGAGCTATTCACTTTTTGAGAGTATCTCATAAACATAAGAATACTATGTTAATGTAACTAATGTGAATAGGTTATAGTACTAATCTTAGGGTTCAATAGATAAAAATACTATCATTATCATTATTGATAAAAAATCGATAAGCATCGACTTTTTTGCCTAATATACAATAAGTCTCCATCTATCTCTTATAGCTTATCCATTTTAATATTATTAAGTATTTATCCTAATCAAAAAATCCATTATAAGAATTATTATTATTATTACAGTCAGCGGAATATTACTCTCAAACATTATTTGAGTATTGAATGCGACTTCCAAAGGTATTAAGACTACTAATATAATCCTAAATACGACTGCAAACAAATCCCAATACATCTTGAATACTGATTCAGATTATATTAAAGGTATTTTATCAATCAAATTTTATAAAATTTTGATTGTCTGCTTTTTCAGATTTTAGTAGCATTGCTTCATTGTTTCCATTCTTGTCTCTTCAATAGACGATTCCATCTTCAATAACTTTTTCATTGCTTTTAAAGTAAACCCTGCTCTTTGAATAGACTTTGTATATTGCAACACTACATTACTATAATAAAACTCCATATTTACATGTCTGCAGCTTTATCCCCAATCAAATTCAAATGAGTAAAATTCAATGTCTCGATTATTCTTCTCTTTAATTACAGTTTCTCCAAAAATCGCTTTATCAAAAAGAAAGCCATCATGCTTGAACCAGTTGAATGCTATTTATTTGTAGGAGTATTTATCAATGTTCTATTCGTCTCCGGAGTATTCTACTGGATGCTTTTTAAAGTGATGTTTTCCATCTTCTGACCATTTAAATCATTAAACGCCTCGATGCTCTTGATACTCTAAGTTTAGCTATATAAATTTGGACAGTTAATTGATGTTTCTCTCTTTGTTGTACGCAAGCAAAACCCTAAATATTATTACTCAAAATCTTCATGCTATTCAGCTTAAAGCTCTTAATCTAGATCCACATTGAATCCGGGAGATTCGAATTGCATAATTTATTATTTATTTTTAATAAGGCTAACTCAAACCTAATATATTTTATTCACAGAATTAATATAAAAAAACAAAATTCAAAAATTTTTGATTTTAGTTTGTGATAATTTATTTTTATTTTTTGAATCCTCCTTTCATAAATTGTATAATCTATAATATTCTAACAAAAAAATTCCTAATCTTTTTAGAAAACTATCGAAATTAATTTTTATAATCATTAGATTTACTCACTCCTTTAATAACGAAATATTAACTAAAGTTTAAATTGTTACTAATAATATATAATAAAAGCTCTTTTTCAGATTTATCCTATTCATGCAATCTAAATAGTTTGTATTATTAAATTAGATTTGATTTAAGTAAAAATGCACATCATTATTGTATCAATTTAGATTCTTAAGATAATATTTCATAAATATGATGTAATTTGCTTTTGAATTCCCAAGCAAACTTTTATCATTTCCTTTATTTGTATTCAATTAAAGAAGAAATAACAGAATAATTTATTCTAAAATTTTTTATTTACCTCTTTTTTCATATTTGGAGATTTATTGAGAATATTTTAATAGAACTAAATTTTTCTATCAATTGATACTTATCCT
This sequence comes from Paramecium octaurelia, assembly GCA_905182995.1. Taxonomy (NCBI): domain Eukaryota; phylum Ciliophora; class Oligohymenophorea; order Peniculida; family Parameciidae; genus Paramecium; species Paramecium octaurelia. The sequence goes on from CAJJDP010000130.1 coordinate 60,099, forward strand.
AAAATATATTTCTTAATGGTTTCAAACGATAATACCATACATAGATGATTGATTTCTATTTAGGTGTTCAGATGAATTTGTTTAATGTTTAGACATATATTTATTAATACTAATTATAGGAGCATTTAATAATATTAGGTTTCTGAAAATCAAAATCACTTATAATGAATATGGATTTCTATACTATTTCTAAGAAAGTGTAACATTTTATTAAATTGTAGGAATAAATAATAAATATTTCTATAAATGAATAGAATTCTTATAGTTAAATTTGTATAAAGATATGTATTAATATTATTATTAAAGAATTTTTAATTGAATAAGAATTATAAATTAAGGATGATCTAACTAATTAATGAAATTAAATTCTGTAATATGAACAGAATTTTGAATATAAGAATATGCTTATTAATGTTGGATTGGTGTTTTGTAACATGATTGAAATCTTTGAAAATTCTTATCCTTCTTTAGATTCTTTCATCATAGATTAGGCTGGCTTGCATTCTATCTCAAAATTTGACTTAATTCATTATTGCACACTTTATGTATAGATATGCTCCTGTGTACATATAAAAAATGAAAGATAAATCAAGATTTAAAGTGCATAACAAGCAGGCAACGATCAAGATTAGCGATAAGGTTTTGCAAGCAACTTTAGATGGAATATCAGGATTTTCTAGAGCTCATTTGATTTTTTGAGATAAGATGCATAGTTAAACCATGTAAAGTAGTTAAGATGATCATAAATTAGGTTTCTATAAAATTAATTATAAATATTTTCAAATATTAGTAACCTAAATGATAGACAGTTATTGCTAGAATAGGTTAATAATCTTACAGAACAATAAACAGCTTCGAAAGTCATTTGTTGCTAGTTCGTTATTTGTTTTTTTAAAGCTGTAGTTGAACTAAGCGTCTAAACTTTACAAATAAATCCTAGGTTGATGTTAATGCATAAAATAAAATGAGGTAAAAAAATTAGAGAGCAAATGAAGAATCTTAATCAAGATATGTAACATTTGAGAATCAGTTTCACTTAAAAAATATTATTTACTTAACACTAATTCAACTGATTTCTATTTAGTAATCTATCATTTTATCATAATATATATATTGATGCTAGCGAAAATTTGAAGTAATTTGATTTAAAATCAAATATCATTAAACTATATATTTGTAGGTTGAGAAATAAGAATATAATTGTTTTGTAGGCATTCTTAAAATCAAAAGAAAATTTACAATTATTAAACTTTAGACAATTCTTTGTTTTTCTAATTAAGCCATTTTCTAGTGAGTTAACGAATTAACATAAAGTAGAATTTGAAAAATAGAAATTTGAATATTTAAAATAAAAAGGGCGCAGTTTTAACTTTATTAATTTGAATCATTTAATAATACTTCACTTTCAAAATCTATCGCGAGATATAATCAGATTCTAAGTTAGTTTCATAAATTATATATTTAAACATTATTACAATATGTTTTAACAAATATTCAAAATAAGTAAAAATTATTTGATTTTTAACATTAAAGTGATAATCAAATTAACATCTTATTGATTTTATGTAAAATAGAAACTAATTTTACAGTTAATTAATTGATATTAAATTGATTACAAAATCAATAGCGTGTTAAAATTATAAACGAAATTTGCATTTAGAAGATAGTAATATTAATTAAAACACAAAAATAACTAGTTTATGATAGAAACTACGTTTTATACTTATTAAAATGATGTATATTCTGAAAGCAATAATTACTTTAATATACAAACTAAATTTATATTAAGAAGATAATAATATTTATAATCATAGAACAATAATTAGTTTATGATAGAAACTAAGTTTTATACTTTTTAATAACAGATGTATATTCTTAAAGCAATAATTTGTTTTAAATGCAAATTAAATTTACATTTGGAAGCTAGTAATATTTATTAAAAAACAACAATAATTAATTTATGAAAGAACAATAAAATTTTATTTTTATATAATCCAATTATGTATATTCTACAATCAATATATTTTAACAATAGTAAATAATTATAGCGTTTAAGTGTTTCAATATGCCTTTTTTATGGAACAGTTTCTTCCAATAAAATTATTTGTTCACACCTAATTAATTAATTAATTATTGATTGTGATAATTGTGTTAAAATAATTAGAAAAGTTTAAAACTAAATTTGCCTATTCATATTTAAATTTAGGAGATAAATATAATTTATTGAAATGTAAAACTATGTTTGCGTGTTATTCAAATTATTGATCATAGAATAAAATAATTTTCATTATTCAAATTTGAAACTATGTTTGAAGTTTATTCATATTCTTTATTTAAGGATTTCGTATTAATCCTTCTTTTTTAAGAAATCAGTTTCTAAAATTTTTTATAATAAATTTTGCGAACGTCAGCCTATATGCCTATAAATTCATAATAATAAAATGATATTTTTGAATATTCTACTTTTCATTTTTCTTCTATATTTATATTTAAATTTCATTATGATAAATTCAGATATTATAATATTTATTGAAAAAATTAATCAAATGTTACAAACACTTTCGACTGAGTTAAATAATATGCAGAGCAAAAGTAAATAATAAGATCAGAGAATAGAGAATTTATATATTAGTTTTTAAGAAATATATCAAATATAAAATAATTTGAATAATCCAGGTTCAACTAAGCATAACATGCTATATTAGGTTAGACCTGAAGTTTTCAATTAAATATTAATCTTTCTAGATATTAAACAAATTTTACAATTTAGATTGGTAAGCAGAAGAGCAAAAGAAACTGTAAAATAAATGCTTCCAAAATAAATACATAATTTATAAAAGTTAATAGAAGAATAATAAAATGAAATATAAATCAAGATTTAAAGTGCATAGCAGGCAGGCAACAATCAAGATTAGAAATAAGGTTTACAAGCAGCATTAGATGGATTATCTAGAATTACTAAAGCTGGTATTGTAGAACTGAAAAGCTTTGCAAGACCACCTGAATTAGTTGAAAAGATTATTAATCTAATTTGCCTAGTTTTAGATCCGACTTTTAAGATACAAAAAGATAATTGGAAAGAGTGCCAAAAGTACCTAAATTAATAAAATTTTATATTATTAATCATCAATTTAGATATTAGTAGTTTAAGCGAAAAACAGTTATAATAGCTTGAATCAGTCAATAGTATTTCAGAATAATAAGCAGCCGCAATGTCCATAGTCGCAACTTCTATCCTCATTTTTTTGAAAGCTGTATTAGAATTAAGATAGTCTTAAGTTTACGTGACATAAAATGCGATAAAATAATTAGAGAGCAAAATAAAGAAAGAACAAAAATTAGTTGATAAACTAGGAAAGATCATTCATAAATGACAATCAGTTTATTATACAAAAAATTTATAAACAATAAAACTAGAATAAATAGAATGTCTAATGTTATTTTTCTTAAGTAAATTGACTTTTAAAGTTTCATCTACTTTTACACCTTTCTTTCCTCTTCTTAAAATTGTTTAGAACATTTATTATTTTCTAAGTTGTTTAGTGAAAATTTAATTTTGACAATAATGCGATTAATCTTTCACTAATTAAATGAGAAAAGNAATAAAATGATATTTTTGAATATTCTACTTTTCATTTTTCTTCTATATTTATATTTAAATTTCATTATGATAAATTCAGATATTATAATATTTATTGAAAAAATTAATCAAATGTTACAAACACTTTCGACTGAGTTAAATAATATGCAGAGCAAAAGTAAATAATAAGATCAGAGAATAGAGAATTTATATATTAGTTTTTAAGAAATATATCAAATATAAAATAATTTGAATAATCCAGGTTCAACTAAGCATAACATGCTATATTAGGTTAGACCTGAAGTTTTCAATTAAATATTAATCTTTCTAGATATTAAACAAATTTTACAATTTAGATTGGTAAGCAGAAGAGCAAAAGAAACTGTAAAATAAATGCTTCCAAAATAAATACATAATTTATAAAAGTTAATAGAAGAATAATAAAATGAAATATAAATCAAGATTTAAAGTGCATAGCAGGCAGGCAACAATCAAGATTAGAAATAAGGTTTACAAGCAGCATTAGATGGATTATCTAGAATTACTAAAGCTGGTATTGTAGAACTGAAAAGCTTTGCAAGACCACCTGAATTAGTTGAAAAGATTATTAATCTAATTTGCCTAGTTTTAGATCCGACTTTTAAGATACAAAAAGATAATTGGAAAGAGTGCCAAAAGTACCTAAATTAATAAAATTTTATATTATTAATCATCAATTTAGATATTAGTAGTTTAAGCGAAAAACAGTTATAATAGCTTGAATCAGTCAATAGTATTTCAGAATAATAAGCAGCCGCAATGTCCATAGTCGCAACTTCTATCCTCATTTTTTTGAAAGCTGTATTAGAATTAAGATAGTCTTAAGTTTACGTGACATAAAATGCGATAAAATAATTAGAGAGCAAAATAAAGAAAGAACAAAAATTAGTTGATAAACTAGGAAAGATCATTCATAAATGACAATCAGTTTATTATACAAAAAATTTATAAACAATAAAACTAGAATAAATAGAATGTCTAATGTTATTTTTCTTAAGTAAATTGACTTTTAAAGTTTCATCTACTTTTACACCTTTCTTTCCTCTTCTTAAAATTGTTTAGAACATTTATTATTTTCTAAGTTGTTTAGTGAAAATTTAATTTTGACAATAATGCGATTAATCTTTCACTAATTAAATGAGAAAAGTCTATAATAGCAGGTGACAAAAATTGTATTAAATCAAAGAGATTAAATAATCTTAGCAAATAAGTAAAATATAAATTAAGAAAAAGTTAAATACGTAATTTAAAAAAAAAAAAAAAAGTAGTATTATTAGAATCTTTCAATTAGGTGGAATTAAATATGATTGAAGAGAGGATTTGTGAATTATTGATGTAGATGTTTATTTTTAAGAAAGCAAATTTGAGATTACCTATTAAAACAGGAGATGGATGGATTAACTTAAGAGTCTGAATAAGCATTTATTTAGGATTGAATATAGGAACTTAGGCAAAATTATGAAATGAGAATGTAAAAGATTAAATTTATCAATAAAGAAAAACAATTTTACAATTTATATAATGATCAATAAAATCGCCTTTTGAAAAACATCGATATTAATCATTTTTAGGAATAAAGACTGATTTACAATCTACAAAATGTTTTTATGATTCCTTGTAATATTTAATATAATTAATTATTTATAGAACACTATTATTAACAGAAATGTAATAGGAAGCCCAAAACAAGAAAATCACCTTTAAATTTCTTAATGTATGGAAAATTAGTATATTAGTAATTGAAACTTATGATTAAGCCATCTTAATAAATAGTATAGATCACTCAAGCATTCGTAACAATATTAAGTGGAACAATAGCATCAATCCAAGGAAATTAAATAAAATCCGATTGGTAGTCAATAAAACATTGCTTACGAAATACAAATGAGATTCTAGAAATTATTAATGATACTAAAACATTTTCAAAAAGAGTACGATTTGAAAATCTAGAGAAATCAATATAGATTTTATAATCAATTCAATAATAAAGTGTAGATGAATAAAGCGATGAGACATTTGAAATAATACAAGAAGCTTTGAATTTTTTATTAACAATTGCTAAGCCTTTGTTTAAAAATCTACTATTGTGTAAAAGAAGTAATTCAAGAAATAGATCATAAAGTTAATAAGGTTTTTAAAAAGTTAATAAACTTCAATAATCCTAGAAATCATTCAGCAATAAGACCAACATCTCTTAATCTTAAATAAATCAAAGTGACAACAAAATCAATAGACCCAAAAGTCAATAATCAAATCTTAGTTGTAGCCGTTCTTCATCAAAATCTAAAGACTATTAAAAACGAGTATTAGAAGCTCAAATTAAAAAAGTAAATTTTACATTTAAAGTAGCAATCAAGATTGGACAGGATATTAAAATTATAGACCAATAAGCCATCAGCAACATCTTATATAAAGCAAATGATTGAGGGTTAACAATCATTAAATAGATCATATAGATCAAACAGTAAAGAATCGTTAATGAGATAGGAGATTGAAAAAAACAAATCAATAATTAAGAAATTGAAATAATAAGAAAATGCGATCAAATGGGAAATAGAAAGAGAAAGTAAAAGAATAAGAGAGAATGAAATTGTTAATTAAATTCAAGATGAAATTAATAGATATAAGATAAGTTGGTTAAAAGATTAAGAAGTTAAATAGGAGAAAAGAAAAAGTAATACAAAATAAAATAGTTTTAACAAGCAAAAAGTTATAAATAATGGGAATTGGAGACATAATTCAATCAACTACGATGAAAATAAAGGTAGCTGTTTGGAACAAGATCTGTTGTTATCTGAAAAAGCGAAAAATGAGAAGGAATAATCTTTAAGTAAAATATTAAAAACAATCAACAATTCTAAATTGAAATAGTTGAAATGAAGCAATATCTATTATTTTAATATTTAATTTCATTTTTCCTTTTTAACAACATTAAATAATTCTGTTTTTCTTATATTATTAATTACTTCCTATGTAATTTAATCTAAGCTAATATTTGAAATCAAATATTTTAAATAGGCACAGACGAAAATACCAGAATCGTTTGGTTAAGCTAATTAAGGACATTCAGATACAATAATATCTTTTGACTTCCAAGAGATTGTCAAATTATATTATTTGATGATTGGTTCAATCACATTCCATACATGTTTGCAAGTTGTAACATAAAATATTGCCTTCTTTTTTGAACAACTATCATACACTTTCATTTTTATATCCTAACCCTCAAAACATAATTATAGTAGAATCCAATGACCATTAGTATTGACAATAGCAAAGATTTGTTGATAGACTAACCAAAATTATCCTTTAAGATAAGAAAATTCAGCAAAATAATTAAGTATATCTATTTTTTGTTATTCAAATAAGAAATAAGGAATAATGAGAGTTCTTTTATAAACTTATATTTCAGCTAGTGACTTTAGATTAAAGAACCTATCTGAATCAATATAATTAATGTAATTAAGATATGCTTCTACGATTGAATCATTTATGGCCTTTTCTGACAAAAGAGACGAAAGATGATCTTTACTTAATTCAACGTCAAACTTGGTCCATTTATCATTCTATTTAACTTATGGTTTTTATTATTAAGGTTAAGGTGGTGTTTGTTTGAATCCTGATTTGATTCTAAATGTTTTATTGGTACTTCGATCCTCTTGAATGAAGGATTATTGCAGCATTGACTATTACAAATTTTGTTATTTAATCAGTATGCTCCCATCTTAATTATATTCTTAGAATTTTTCAACCAAGGAAAATTTTTGGAAAACTCCATCTACTTTTTTATTATTTGTTTTTCCATAGTATTCTGTTCCTTTACCATCGATTTAGTCATTTTTAAATTAACCTTCATAAACAAAATAATTGTTATTGCAATATGCATCATATTGCTTTATGTAGATTTTACCATTTCCATTCATTTTATTATTTTGAGTTTCTCCAATATAAACATAATCTTTTAGGATGATCATTTATTCTTTAGTACTCTTATTTTAGATAACTAACTTAAATTAATTTGAATCTTGATTATCAAACTATTATTATTATGAATTAGAATTGAAGAAAATGAATTCAAATTTGAATTCTTAATTTTGCTATTCTTATTGTTATTCTTAAGGAGGCTTTGATTCTTTTTTCAGTTTCAATCCAAGACGCATAAAAATAGATAAAAATATTATTAAAATATTAATTTCTGAAATACAACTCATTTGATTGTACTTTTCCTATCTTATTCTATATAATGTCTCCAATGTCTCTCTCCATCTTTTTGGATCATAGTATTCTGAAAATTCATCTATTATTTAATTAAATTAATGAATTATCGTATTGATCTCAATTATCACTTTCCCTCAAAATGTCTTTCTGATTTGACAATTCTTCTTTAAATAATAATTTTTGTTTGAAACCTTTATATAACAGTTTAGATGATTGAAAATTTTTTGCTTCAGCTACGGAATCTAATTAAGTGTTTATTAATTATTTTTAATTTAGGTTAAAATAAAAAAAAAGCCGCCCTCCAAGGGGGTCGAACCCTTGACATTTGGCTTAAAAGGCCAACGCTCTGACCAACTGAGCTAGGAGGGCTGGATTAATGATTTATTTAATTAAGTTTATTAATAATCTTGATTTATAATTTGATTCCAATTAAAATCTTCAAATGGTTGAATAACAAAATTAATAAAATATTTGCTAATGAATAAATAACTAAAAAATAATAAAAGTGAAATATTTAATTTACATCATAAATAAATGCTAAATAACAATAATAATTAATATAATTTAAAGGCAGTTAGTTCTCAAATCAAGTTCCAGAAGTTTTCATTAAATTTTAAAATTAAGGAAAGGAATTCAAATTTGAAAGCAAATACGACATAGTGAAAGGAGAAGCATAGAGTAAAGTAAGAAAATAAAATAATTTAATAAAGGTCTACACAATTTACCTAAACCTTTAAATGTGACTGAATTAGCAAAAATACTAGTACAGAAATCAATCAATAAACCTGAAAATAAAAATGCCTAAAAACAGGGATCTAGGAATCAAATCAATCATTCTCATATAAGTCTTAAGGAAGTTATTCTGAAAAGAAAAAGCAGCATAAGAATATGTCAGCGATCTTAATGTCAAGATCACAAAAAACAATATTGACAAATTTGAAAATAATATTATGATGATGAGAATCTAAAATATAATAATGAGGAATTGTAAATTAAATAATATTAATATATTTAGGATGTCAAAGACATGCATAGTATTTATTATTAAAATTAAGTAGCAACAAAGGAAAAATAGTTCGTAAAAAAATGCATAATAAAAAAGTAGTCAAAAAAAATAAAAAACTATGGTTTAGTAATTTAGTTAAGAAGAGGAAGTATGATGAAATTTATAATAATAAATAATTTAATAGACTTTTATATAAGTTGTGTTGTTAAATTGAATGGATGAAAAATTGTATAATAGTAAAAAATTTAAAAATTTTTAAAATTAATTAATTAATTATGAATTAATAAAAAATTCTATTAAAAGAACAAATTGGAGTTGGCTTTTCAAGCAATCTGCATCTATGTGATTATCAAGGCAAATAAAGTGTAGTAAAGATTTACAATATAAATTATCCAAATAAATTCAGAATGAAGGAAATCAAAATATTGAAAAGTCTAGATCATCCCCATATCTTAAAGATGGTTGATCATGATCCTGATTACAACTACATAATTTTTGAATAACTTAAGACTGATTTTTTTACAATAGTTGAAAATTACAATAAATTGGATGTTAGAGCAGTGAAATAAATCCTTCTAGATTTAGGTAAGGCTATCCAATACCTTCATAAACTTGATTATGTTCATCGAGACATCAAATTACAAAATGTCATGCTTAACAACCACTTACAAATCATATTAATAGATTTTGGTTTTGCTGATATTGTAGATGACTAAAATGATAGCATCAGGAGTTGTGGAACATAAAATTATATGTCACCAGAATTACTAATTCCCTAAAAATATATAAAATCAAATCTGTTAAAAAAATCTGACGTTTTTGCATTGGCTGTCCTAATATTCACTCTCTATTTTGGATTTCCTCCATTCTCTAAAGCCACTGTAGAATGTCCCTATTGGAGGTTTATAACTTAAAATAACTGGGAGACATTTTGGAAAATAGTAAATAGAAATTCTAAATTAAAAGACATTTTATTTTAAGAATTATTTGAAAATATGATATCACCTAATCTCGNGAAAATAAAATAATTTAATAAAGGTCTACACAATTTACCTAAACCTTTAAATGTGACTGAATTAGCAAAAATACTAGTACAGAAATCAATCAATAAACCTGAAAATAAAAATGCCTAAAAACAGGGATCTAGGAATCAAATCAATCATTCTCATATAAGTCTTAAGGAAGTTATTCTGAAAAGAAAAAGCAGCATAAGAATATGTCAGCGATCTTAATGTCAAGATCACAAAAAACAATATTGACAAATTTGAAAATAATATTATGATGATGAGAATCTAAAATATAATAATGAGGAATTGTAAATTAAATAATATTAATATATTTAGGATGTCAAAGACATGCATAGTATTTATTATTAAAATTAAGTAGCAACAAAGGAAAAATAGTTCGTAAAAAAATGCATAATAAAAAAGTAGTCAAAAAAAATAAAAAACTATGGTTTAGTAATTTAGTTAAGAAGAGGAAGTATGATGAAATTTATAATAATAAATAATTTAATAGACTTTTATATAAGTTGTGTTGTTAAATTGAATGGATGAAAAATTGTATAATAGTAAAAAATTTAAAAATTTTTAAAATTAATTAATTAATTATGAATTAATAAAAAATTCTATTAAAAGAACAAATTGGAGTTGGCTTTTCAAGCAATCTGCATCTATGTGATTATCAAGGCAAATAAAGTGTAGTAAAGATTTACAATATAAATTATCCAAATAAATTCAGAATGAAGGAAATCAAAATATTGAAAAGTCTAGATCATCCCCATATCTTAAAGATGGTTGATCATGATCCTGATTACAACTACATAATTTTTGAATAACTTAAGACTGATTTTTTTACAATAGTTGAAAATTACAATAAATTGGATGTTAGAGCAGTGAAATAAATCCTTCTAGATTTAGGTAAGGCTATCCAATACCTTCATAAACTTGATTATGTTCATCGAGACATCAAATTACAAAATGTCATGCTTAACAACCACTTACAAATCATATTAATAGATTTTGGTTTTGCTGATATTGTAGATGACTAAAATGATAGCATCAGGAGTTGTGGAACATAAAATTATATGTCACCAGAATTACTAATTCCCTAAAAATATATAAAATCAAATCTGTTAAAAAAATCTGACGTTTTTGCATTGGCTGTCCTAATATTCACTCTCTATTTTGGATTTCCTCCATTCTCTAAAGCCACTGTAGAATGTCCCTATTGGAGGTTTATAACTTAAAATAACTGGGAGACATTTTGGAAAATAGTAAATAGAAATTCTAAATTAAAAGACATTTTATTTTAAGAATTATTTGAAAATATGATATCACCTAATCTCGAGAATAGATATACTATTGATTAAGTACTCAATCATCCCTGGATCGATGGAAACCACGATCTAGACTATTTAATAAAAATTATTTGATTAAATGTATATATATAAAAGTTTTATTTCATTATTCATAATATCCCTTAAATTTTATTATCTTAAATATTCCTACAACTTCATCTATAAATAAGCTCTAATATAAGTATGTTAAAAATAAATCACAAAATATTGAATCTAAAATAAATTCTATTAAAACGCCAACTAACAAATACATATCAAATTTAAATTCCAACCCATACATTTACCAAATTCCTATTATCATATTCCCAAAAAATAAAATTACCCATAATATCCAATAAAAGCCTAACACCTTTCCTTTTCTTTTCTTTCTAAATGCTAAGGCTAAGCCTCCATATAAATAATTGCATATCCAAGTTTGTATGATTACTAACAAATAATATGCAGTAAGCATTCCAAATTTGAATGGCAACGATGATAAATATACAGATGTAAATGTCACGTACATCTAAATTTAGATTATGTAGAGTGATAACTTTTATAAAGAAAATTCTAGAGAAGATGCTGTAAAAATGGCATTTATAGGATAAACACTCCAAAAATTTCTTGATTTCTTCTTACTTTTGATTTAATTCATTGGATTCTAAACCAATATATTTCCAGTTTGCACTGTCTCATAAATATCAGAGAATTTCTTTGACTTTTTTTTTTTGATTGGTCTCTTGTATAAAATGCATAGCAAAGTAAGAAAAGATAAAAACAATCCAATTAAAGTCATCGAAATGGCAAAAGCACTATTTTAGACCGTTTTAACAAATTTGAAACCTTATGGTATCTCAAAGATGCTTGACAAACCAGACGAATTCGTAGTTACATTTTTAACAATTTGAACATAAGTACCAAAATCACCTAAAGTATTTACTTAACAAATTGTGTAATACTTGCATTTTAATAATGTGGCCTTAGTATTTTCCCAGATTTATTTATCTTCATTCCATTATACACAAACATTATTCTCATTTAGATCTGCATAATATTAATCACTTTTTGGAACAACGATGACCATATTCATTCCACTTACTGGCAATATTTTTCCAGATTTTATTAATTGTATTCTAGAAATAGTTGAGTTTATTGTTTAACCAGAAGATCTATGATTTTAATAGTAAAGATGCATTTAGTTGAAAATTAAGGGGGTTTATGCATCTGATTACAGAATTTTAATTTCTGCAAGGTTTTCCTCAGTCAAATAGATTTATGGACTTAATAATTTTTTATCATTATCACAGGTACCATATGATTTAACAAAATTATATTTAAATGCAGAATATGAGTCATCACTAAATAAATCAAATTTTCCTATAATTTATTTATGAAATGGTCCTGCGGTATTTTATAATTCTGAAATCATAATATCTTCAGATTATTCTAATATTGCATTAAATAATGAATTATCCAGGTTAGTTAATTTCTGAGCTGCAATATTTTCCTACTGATACAAGTTTTTAGAGATAGCTCCAATGGCAGTAAAATATTTTACATCAAAATTTAATGCAATCTATTTATCAAGAGCTTATTAGAATTATTTAATATTGCTTTCTGTGACTGCATAAGTAGTATCTGATATTAATTGAATTATTTCAACATAGTTTGGATCAAATATAGTTTGAGTATTCAAATAAGTCAGCAATTCAGTTTACAATTTAATGAAATCAGACGTAGTTGTGAATTAACATCGACTTCCTGATATATTTTAGATGCATTTACAAGATATCAATAGACATCTACCGTACATATTGCATTATTTATCACTTTGACAGAAAAAGCCTTTGGAATTAAGAGTGCCTACAAATGGATAAGGTCCAAGACTTGAGGTAGAAACAAGGATGTTACCATAAGCCAATGCATCATTCGAATTAGTTGCAGATGTCAATTAAAAGCCAGTTGTCTCTGATGTGCATTAACCATTATATAGGATCAGTGAACTTTGGCATTTTGTACAAGTATTAAGGGCAGTACACTAAATACATGTAACTGGACACTAAAGACAATTCTATTCCTCTAAATAATAACCATCTTTGCATTATTTGCAAGTATATTGATTAGATGTTGATGTATCAGATTATAATTCACATTTATAACAATTCTATAAATTAATTATAGACCCAGAGCAATCTAAACAATAATAGGTAGGATTTGACGAACCTAGTGAAGTATCAGTCAATTTCAAGAATCCTGGCAAACAAGTGTTACATTAGAAACTACTTCCTAAATTAATACAAGTATCACAGTTTTCAAATAAAGAACCACACTTCATACATTATTATGTGCTAGTTAATACATACCCAGCTTCACACTTTTAACATATTATATTATTAGTTGTTCCTGCTGACATTGTGTTTAAACAAGTTTGACAGCCAGTATTAAAACCTGAACATAAATAGCAATACTATTTACTATTATCATAATAATAATTATTTGTACAACTTGTACATTTATTAATAATGCATTATTCACAACTTGCATATTTAGCAGAACAAGCAGTGCATTTCCCTTAGGGATTAATGAAGTAGCCATCTGAACACTTTGTGCATGTTGAATTTGAACAAGTAACACAATTTGTCATCGAAGCAGTTTAACTTTCGCATTAACCAATACAAGATAGAGCATTAGATCCTTTGACATAACCTGTTTGACATTGTGAACATATTTTCTTAAAAATTTATGAATCTCCACAAGTACTACAATATTTGATTGGACAGCTTTCACACTTTTTACCAATTAATATGAAATCACTAATGCATTTTAAGCATACTGTCAAATCTTAATTAAATAGGAGACAATTCTTATCATCTAATGAACATAATTTATTTTCAGTAGATTAATAACCATCATTGCATTTGCCACAATATGTCTTTTATGTTTCATCTATATAAAAGGTTGATCCAACTTAACAGTTTAAAATTTCAGGGAAACAAAATGTAGAGTTGGTATGTTTTGCATATCCAGTAATACAAGTTGAACATTTATCATCTTAATGTATCTCACATTACTTAATATCTTAGTAACAAAGAGTTCCATTTACAGATACATGGTAATTGTTCTCACATTTATTACATTTTCCAGTTTATAAATAATATTTGCAATTCTAAATTTCATTAGTATTGATACAAATCTGAGTTTTATCATCTTAGTTTTTTAATATATATTTATCCTAGCATTTAGAACATACAGCATCCACTTATAATGAACAATATAATATTTTCAACCAACATTTTCCATTTGACAACAAATAATTATCAACACATCCTTTACAATCTCTCTATTATTATATTGCTTAATCACATGTTGCTGCACTTGTACAAATGTCCTTTTCACCAACAACATAATTTCCACAATCTAAACAATTTAAAATTGTCTAAAAACAATACAATCCATTTTCTAATCCATTGTCACATGAACAATATGAATTCTCGCTATTTGTAATCTATATTAGAATAAGCAGTCCAACTATGAACATTAGTATTATTTAAATTTCCTATTTATATATATATTTATATTAAAAAGTCATATGTATTTGTGTATTATTTCAAATTTTTGTTTCCTCTTTTGTTACACATTTCATCCTTAAACTTAAAACTGAATATTAATTTTTTATTGGAAGAATTAAGCTTCAGAATTTAATGTAAAGTTTACTCATTCTTATGATTCAAAACTATTTTAATTATTGGACTAATAGTAACAAAAAACAAATCTAAGTAATATTTTGATGGTTTCATTAATAACTTAATAGTTTAACTAATTATAAATTCTAATTTGGAATGTGTGTTTCCTTCAAAATATTATCAGAATATCATAATTCACAAAATTTATTCTAATTTATGCATTATTTTATTAAAATATAATATATAACAAACAATAATTGTAAATCATACCTTTAGTATTTCCTTTTAGATATGACTTTTTAGTTATTAAACAGGGACTTTTTCTGCATTATATGTATGCGCTGGATTTTTAAATTCATAATACCAGTATGCAATTTCGCATCCCTTGTAATAATCAGGAACTTGGTTCTCAACAACAACCGGATTATGATTGACACATACTGAAGTGCTAATATTGGGATTGTTTAAAAGGATGGATCCCAAAATTTTGCTTATTTTCAACAATTCTTAATTTTTATTGCTACACCATATACGATGAATTAATAATAAATCAGTCTTCTGAAAATCAATTTCAAGAAAGTAAATATTCTTATTACAATGGTATGTGAAATACACTTTTTCATATATCAATTCTATTTTATAATGTAAGGGTTAAAATTAAAATAAAAATTCTTCATATTTTTATTTTATTTTTTCTTAAATCTCCTCATCTGAGCTATTTCTCCTAGAACTCAGATCTAAAATATTGGAAGGTAAAAATAATATTTGTATTTTACGAAATTCGTTTGATAAGAAATGATTCCAACTTTAATGATTTAAATACATAAGATAAGCATCTAAAACGCCAATGCTCCCATTATTTAATTCTTATTAAGTGATTTTGTAATTATAATAATATGTTTGGTTTTGATCCATCTAAATATTAGAAAAATATATTAATTCTTATGATTAACTTTAAGTTCGATATTCCTTATTAGAATTTATATCGTAAATAGTAATTTAATTATCCTTTTCAAGATATTTACAACATTTCCAATTATTATTTTCATCAGTTTAAAATTTATACACTAATTGCTCACTTTCATCATCATAATATGATATCTTATCATTATTCAACTTCATATAAGTATATTGAGAACCAGAATTTTTTTTTAAAGGAATAATTTATTCTAAAAAATATACGCTGAATTTTCTATAGAAAGTTCCATCTTTTCGTTTATTGTCTATAAATTTCAAAAAACTATTTAACTTTAAGCTCATTATTAAGATAAATACGCCTATCAAACATAAGAGCACTATCAGTGCAATTTATTTATTTTCCATTTATAAATAATGAATATTTTAATTGAAAAATATTTCGAAACAATAAAAAAAATATTCTATTTATACTTTTCACTTGCCAATCAAATTTTCATTTGGAAATAGGCAAAATCTGATAAATAGAAGTCAAGATACACGATGTTTATAATATTCAAATACTTATTTTATGGTTTAATCGAAAATAATTATTCTAATATTATCAATTTATTTGAGTTGAAAGGTTGGTAACTACTAATTATTAAAATTATTATATATTAGAAATATTTTATTTTATAGAAAGCATGTTTGTCGAAAGTACAATTTATAATGTAGAAGCAGAAATGGAAGATTAAACAGTTATAATTAAATAAAAAATTTAAGTATACTTAATAAATTATTGAGAATGAAATCGAGGAAGCCTCAAAAGTTTATGAAATAACAAAAATTGAATCTGATTTAAGAACTACACTGAAGTAACAAGAATACTTATGCAGATTAAGCGAAAACATAGAAATATCTATGTAATCATTGATTCATAATTTTTACTAGATTATTTAATTATGATTACCCAAAAAGCAATCCAAAGTATTTTACTTAGCAAAAATTTGAAAAGAGTCATTTAATTGATGAAGACACTTGGCAGATTAAAATATAAACTGAAAATACTATTTTGAGCACACTTAATTCAATTATAATTAAATTCTCTCAGAATCCACTGTGTCCTGACTAATACATTTAGCAATAAATATATGAATCAATTCAACAGTTTCCTACTCCTATGCTATAAATTTTGAGTAGTTATGAAATGAGTTAGTTTAATAAAATATTGAACGAATAGCATATGTATTAAAATCCGTTATAAGCTCTTTTTGAAATAATGGAAGAAAAGGCTATGAAAAATTTAACTTTATATAGTAATTTTTATACAAAACTTAACTAGAAAAAGTTTAATAAATCTAGAGTGAAATTTAAGAACTCAAGAAGGATTTGAAACTTGTTTATAATAAATTTCAGCAAGTCCAATAGAATGCAACAATATTAAATGCCTATTGTAATTCTTTTCTGAATGTATAATGAAAATTATTGATTTTTAGAATTTTTCTTATTGGGAATTTAGAAGAATATTATAAGATAAATTAAGCAATTTGGAGATAATCAAGGAGTAATTTTAGGAGTTACCTATGAAGGATACATTAGATGAAAAAGAGAAACATTATAACCAATTTTTAAATAATAGAATAGAATATCATAAATGTAATTCTACTCTAATAATTTTGAAATAAAATATTAATGAATAATCAAAAATAATTTGATTTTGATTTAGAATACTTCCAATTATTATGTTAAATATTAAAAAATGATATAAAATAATGATAAATACATGTTAATTTATGTGATATATTCATTATTACTATATTGATTATTGATTTTTCTCGTATCTAATTAATACCTTACCTTCACTCATATTTTTCTTGTAATATTCTAAGCCTTCCTTAAATTCAGAAACATCAACTGTTTTAGCCACAATAGTTTTAAGATTAGTTTTTAGTAATCCTTTTAATTATTTCAACAATAAAGCTTAACTAATTATGTTTTTGGTTTTTAGATATTATGTTAACCAAAACCCAATAACTTTTTTGTCTTTGAAAATCAAATCCATAATGGAGACATTTCCAACAGGCTTCAAACTCAATCCTCCATAAACATAACATGTTGAATGGTTAGGCATTGCTTCAAGAATCTGACCAGTTAATTCTCCTCCCAAGGCATCAAAGAAGACTGTTGCTCTATTTTCATAATATGGAATGCATACCTTAAAGTCTAGGTAACATTTTTTAACTTCTCTAAGAAATCAGCATCTGATTAATTTAATATGATATCTGCGCCTTCTTTTTTCAACATATCTACTTAAGCATCTCTTCTGATGATATTAATAACTCTAACACCATTAGCTTGAAAGTGTCTAATCATCATTCTTCCTAATTAAGAAGCAGCTGCTGTGTGAACAACAGCTTGAGTTTTATGTTCTTTTGCTACTTCTAACATTGAAATCACTGTCAAAGGATTAACAAATGAACAACAAGCCTCTTATAATGTGATATCATTATCTAATTCTAAGCAACCCAAAGCGTCTGCCACACTATATTCACCATATGTTCCGAATTAAGATTGTGAATAGAAAGCCACTCTTTTTCCTACTAATCTCCATCCCATAATACCACCACTAAATTATTGCATTCAATTATACCCATTAGCAATAACAGTACCGGAACCTTCGAAACCAGGAACACATGGAAACTATTTACCACTTGAATATGCTCCATGCAAAAAAGCTATGTCTGAAGGATTGATTGGAGCAGAGTCTACCTTGATCAAAACTTAGCCTGATTAAGGTGTGGGAATTGGGATTTCCTTAACCACAGCTTCTTAACCTGGCCCTTCCAATACAACTGCACGCATCTGAGTTTGCATATTAATATTAAATTTATATGGATTTTTAAACATCATTCCTCTTATATAATTTCTAAAATTCCTATTTCTGAGAAATATAATTATAATTATAATTAATGCCCTTTTAGAGTTGAGATTTTATCATATTATCAATATATATATAAGAATAAAATAATTTCATACAGCTTTGTAATCTTTTAATATACTCTCTATATTCCATTACTATCTTTGTTCTCTCATGTCCTTTAATCTTTTTTCTATAAATATAAATATAGGATTGATACCGTGAGATTCAATATTATTTTATTTTTATTGATTCTACTATGTATCCTCTTTTTCCTTTTTAGCTTCTTTTTTCTCTTCAAATTTTTCTAATTTAGGAACTCTTTTGGCTTGATTACCAACTTAAACAACCTCCATTTTACCTGGATAACGAACTTAACCTTTATGTTCTTGTAAGTATTATTTGGACAATCTATATAGTAAATATATCAGATACTTATCCTTATAATTATTTCTTAATTAGGCATGTATTTCCTTTCTAAACAATTCAAACTATCCAACCTACTCCTCTTTTTTGGTGTCTTCCTTTTTTGGTTCTTCTCTTTTAGGTTCTTATCTAAAGATTTATTGATTTTCATCTAGAATTTTATTATCAATTTCTTATATCTAAAACTCTTTTTCTCCTTAATCTGTCATTAAAACATCGTATAATAAGAGTTAACCAGGAAGAAAGGTTTCAAATAACATTTTGTTTTATTTTAGAGAATCTAAAAACTTCTTGCCTTCAATTAAACCTAGTTCATCATTTTTAATTTCAATTTGTTTATCCATTTTAATAGTAGCCCATGAAAACTTTCTCATTGCTCTTTTGAACGCCAACTCATTTTATAATGCTTATGAATCACTAGTAATAAGAGAGGTTTCCCTTGTAAAATTCTTTTCTATTCTTTTAATCATTTATTGTATATCATCAATAGATAGACATCCATCTTCATCAACATCACTTAAATCAAATATCAATTCCAATTTCTTCTCTAATTCCATTCTTGCTAATACTCCAAGAGATAATACTAAATCTTATATTTCAATTTTATCATCAAATTCCAATTAAAACCCTTACATAATTTATTTATAGTACTTTCAAATAGCTTTTCAAATAATGTTTCGAATTTCTTTCCAACCCAAATTTCAAAATATGTTTTCTCTTACTAAGATTTTTCTTATTATGCTTTTTCAAATATTGGTTAAACATTATTGGATCTAAACCATCTTTCAAACAAACTATCCAAAGCAGATATCTTCATCTTTTTTTTATCTGAATTATAATTAGTTCCAAACCATTTAAGAAATTATTAATCATAATTCTACTTAAACCAATTTTCAAAGGCTTAATCTGGTGGTTGATGTTTTTCTGATTAATTATCTCTTCTCTAAGCAGGCTCTCTAACCAATTACGTATCTGGATCAAATCTATATGATTCTGCACATGATCTTTCAACGATTGCTTCAAAATCATTCTTCATTTTATTCTGATATCTTGTGAATTCTTCAGGAGCCAAAATCAAGAAGAATTAAGATGATATATAACTGTATTCTCTACTTTTGACATGTAATTTCAGCTATTTTAACATTTCTTTAGTGAAGTTAGATTTGGTCATTTTACCTTCAGATAAGTTACCAGATTCTCTAAATTCCTAATTTTTTGTATCATTCATACCTTCCATATCTTCTTAATGAATACGTCGGATAAGAGTTTTTAAAATACTTCACAAACTGCTGGATTAAGTGGTTCCTTAACTTATTAATTCATTATTTATTAAAATGATTGCCAATTAAAGAGCCATTTAAAAAAAGGGAAATATCCATAATATTATTGATAATGATGATGAAATAGGAGAAGTAGCAGAGTGGGCTGGAGTTTCAGCTGCTCAGGCAAAAGATGATGATGATTTCGATTTTGACAATAAATAAGTCTTCTAATAATCAAACGATCATATTGAATAAGCCAGATAAAAAATCAATTAGAAATTAAATAAGAAAGGAACCAATGTAAATAAAAGAAATGGACCTTTAGTCAATAATCTCAAAGACAAGGCTAAAAGTTTAGCATTATAGAATAATCAAAGCAATGAAGCCCCAATTTAACAACAATGTTAGTCTAGTGATGATGAAAATGAGAAACCTAGGGTAGATAAAGGCGAAGAAAGTCCAGACAAAAAGGTTTTTAGATTGTCAGAGAGAAGCATTGGCAAAATAGAAGAAGAATTTGAATAAGCCAATAAAGAGAGAATGATGGATTTAGAAAAGAAGAAAAACGAAGTGAAACAGATAAGCTTCATTGAGGCTTGGGATTAATTGAAGGGTTCTTAAGATATTCGAGACCAGATTGAATTTATCTAAAAAAAGACATCATTTTTAGATAAACTATTTGGATGTTTCAGTATCCATTTGAAAAGTAGTAGACTCATCTAAGAAAAAAATCAAGTACTATAATACTAAACAAGGTTTGCCTAATGTCGTAATTGCAATTCGATGATAATAACGAGTCTCATTTTAGAATTCTTTACACAATCTATTGCCAACTCATGACTACTGACTATTGTCTTAGATATGGTTCTCATTGGGAAATGATTGGATTTTAAGGTACTGATCCAGCCACTGATCTTAGAGGAGCAGGTATCCTTGGATTATTACAAATACTTGCTTTCATATCAGAATATAAAATATATTTCAAGTAAACTCTGAAGATCTTTCAGGATATCAGCATTCCATTCAGCATTACTCTAATCAACATTACAACCTTTGTATTAGTTAGTCTCAAAGACAATAAATTAAATTAACTAATAAATTAAGAAGATTCTGTTATCAGTGTAATAAATAAACTCTACTTTGCTGGGTTCCATTTATTAACTAAAATTCTTAAGAAGTATGTATTATGATGTCATTATTAAAGAGAATAAATAACGTTCCACACTATAGGTGTTCATTTGACACATATAAGAAAGTAAATACATGAACAACCACAGAAATTGATCAGAGAATTTCAATCAGATATTCAAAGATTTTATAAAATTAATAACGTCTGACTGATTTATCTATAATCATTCATTTTTAAAACACTATTGTTATATATTCTATATTTATTCATTTTTTAAAAGCAATGCAATAAGCCTTACTTGCAAGATCATAAAATTTCTAAGCATCTTCATCAATAGAGTTTACTTTAAATCCTATTTGAATCTATAATCCAAATGGATGTTGATCCTGTAGTTTCTTTTTTTTCAAAATGAACTCCAAAATTGCTACCACTTAATTATCTTAGATTATTGGACCTGCAAATACAGGTAATATTGAGGAGATGTCAATATTCTCATCAAAATTTTAATGTTTTGTAATCGAAGTGAGAATCTATGGTCTTTGTGATTTGTACACTTAGTATGCACATCCTGATCTAATATCATAATATTATCCCTTTTTCTTGAATTTATTATCCTCAACATGTATAAGATTAGTTTAAGCTATTTAGAATATGCTATAGGCAGAGTCTTAGATCCTCTATTCAAAATCATCAAAATTAGTAGACTAACATAACTTGATAAATGAAGAGTAAAACAGATCTTGATATTTTAATTCCTTATATAATGCATCATAACTAAGTATGCTAGTTATAACTGACTTGCTTAGCATATTTACTAATAATCCATAGTATTAAATGTCTATTATCATGTCATCATTAATATTTTAAATCTATGATAGATTCAAATACTTATACTTCTAATAAGCCGCATGGCTTCTTTGTATTCATCATAATCGGTAATAATAAAAAGTTCTTACCATAGATTTTAGATCCTTCAGTTATGTAGAGAAGTTATTATTCTTTGGAGGGACTCTTGATTCCAAAATTCTCATAAACAATTTTCTAGAATACACCTTCTGTCAACAATGCCACTTATTATTACCCATTTGGATCATGAGTGTAAGCTTTACATGTCATTCCATCTATAATCCATAAACGAACAGTTTCAGTTTGAAATATCATTTTGAATCCTTTACTAACGTGTATTTAGAAATCTTTGATATTTCTATAACTTATTAAAGTTATGAATTCATTCATGATCTAATTAATCTTCTCACTAAATTCTCTTTAACTTATAAATTAGTCTTTTATAAATGTAATAATTACTTGCAATTAAATTGATTAAATCTTTTCGTTATTGCATATTCTCTAATTAAATAACTTAATTTGTGAATACATCAGCTCCATGTTCAATCAAATCTATCAAGAAATCATTTTATTCAGAAGTTAATTAGCTTAATCTGAATTCTAAACTCTAAGGTAGTTAATTTGGATCAAAAACATAATTGTTTACATAATTATCCTCAATTACTATATTATCTGATTTAGTTCCTACTCGTTTGGTTTTCAAATTATCCAACTTTTTGGATAATCTGTTGTTTTATTAAATCAACTTTTGGTTCAATTCTTTTAATCTCTCAATTTCTTTTTCCCTCTTGATTACATTACGTTTTAATTGTTCATTATCTTTAACTAATTCAGATAATGTCATTCTCAATTCATCCTGATGAGTGGATAAATTCTTTTCTAAAATCATCTCTATTCTCTTTTCAAGACTGCGAACTTTCTTGTAATATTCTTCACAAAGTTGTTTCTAATAAAGATAATCTCTCTGTAATTTCTATTGTTCCATTTAAGTTAAATGTAATTTCTTAGATTAATCTATATTATCTTATTTAAAATGATTCTATATCATATGAAATTAATTTTACTTATTGTTCTTTGAGTTATTGAATGATTTATTTTTATGAAATGGTTTCAAGAGTGCTTTTATTTAATAACTTATTTTTTTGGTTCAACTCTATTTCATTTTTTGAAGCTTATTTTAATGTTACTGCCATTTACTATAGACTTTATAGTATTTTACCAACCTCAAAAGATTGATTAGATTTAAGAGATTCAGCCAATTAATCGATCCAATGCAGTCTTTATTCCAGAATCTATTCTTTACAATAGACAATACCATATTTGTGTCTTAACTGGAGTCTAATCTTCTAGATAAATTGTTTGTGGTTGTTCTTTCATCTGGTTAGGTTTTAGTGAATTTTTAAACTGAAAAATCACACTACTTTTTTGGTGTACATTAAGGTTGGTTTATTTTGTTTAACTTAATTTTAGGTCCTTTGGATAATATTCAAACTTACTCTCTAGAAAATAGGTATTACAACTCATTTATTATAATTATATATATATTGTTATTATTATTATCATTCTTCAACAATCTAGTTTTTCTGTTTTTCCAATGTTTCTAAATATTCTTTTCTTAAGTCGTAAAGCAATGTGTTTGCTTGTTGATAATATTGAGTCACTTTGCTCTGTTCAATAAGATTTTATTATGATTGTCTAATATCTGATTGATTATTACTATTGTTATTTTGCAATTAAACCTTTCTATGATTCCCATCCCTTAATGACATAATTTTAAACTAAGGAATTAAATTCTCTTCGACATCCTATTATCTTAATTACAGATTTTGAGTTTCTTCTTCTTCCATGATATTTTTAATTTTATAAATAAATTAATCAAGTCGAATTTTTGGCAATACACAAATAAAAATATGTTTTTGTTATTATTAATTGCTCAAATCTAAGCAATAATTCCAACCACATATTAATAAGCTCTAGCAGCTATACAAGACGATCCAGATCATCTATCTTTGATGATGTTTATCAAACAAGACTCAGAGGATTCAAACAAAGCTTTGAAGATCTTAGAATAACATTCCACCACTATGTTAGATATTTTAAATGTAAATATGTCATTTAAATAGATAAACAGATCCAAGTAATAGATTGTGATCAAATCACTAAAGAAGAATTAAATCACTTACCAGCTTGTTAATATAAGGAAAGTTTGCCTTTTGCTATGTATTTGATACCACCTGCTGATTCTGATCCAACCAAAGGTCCAATCTAACCGATCTAAAAATTAATAACTAATTTCTCATTGTCTGCTCTCAAGGAAGGATTCTTAGAAAATAGTCCATAATTTTGGGAATTGATTAATGATGAACAATAATATGAACAATTCTTAAATGATAAGAGGTTAAACAAAGTGCTGACTAGAATAGCAACTAAGCCTATTTGGTGGTATGGTATTACCTAAAAGTTCAGAGATAGAATAGATGTAAAACAAACCTACTTTATTAGTTTGCTATTGTAAATCCCAGATTGTTGAGTCACGATCTTGTGATTCTGAAATTAATTAATGGATAATACGTAGAACAAACTTACAATGGTGCTAAACAATACGAAAGTTTAAGAGCATATTTATCTGTCTTTGCAAGTGTATAATTTATTGGAATATTCTAAGACCTAAAGAATTATTAAGAGTTTGGATTCATCTAGAAATATTAATTCAACTTCAATAACAAATATCACTTCTGTCCAAAATATCAATTTTGATAATTAATGGGTCTTACTTTCCATCAATAATCATTAAAGATTGAATAGTGTTATATAAGATATGAAAGGTATTTTTAGTGTTTACAATCTAATTGATAATTCTAATTCAAAGTAACTGTTAATCTATCCTTTTTCATCTAAAAAGAATCCCATGTAGGTAGGCAATTAAAACACATTAGAATTATGTGAAGAAATGATTGACTTTTTGAAATACAATGTCAATACTGACTCCATATAATTGTTGTCTGATATTAATTCATTACTTACTACCAAATAAATTGTGAATGCTTGGTTTTTTAATAAAAATTATAACAAATGCCATTAATTATGGGCATTGACATTTGCTAATAAATAAGAATACAAGAAAATTTTCACATTTCATATCATCTATGATCCAGATGATTAAATTAAAAAATAATTTAATATTCCTAAAATACCATTCATTACAAGTTTAGAAATTACTGAAGGTTAGATTGCTTAAATAGATTATACTGAAAGTTTCAATTATTAAAATATTGAAGAATATATTGATAAATTATACTAAAGATATTAAGTTAAGAATAAGTAAACTCAATAATATCCATAAAATAATAAAGAGTTTGAATTTCTTTGTACTCAAGAATCCGTAAAATGTATCATAACCATAATCGACAGAAATAATCAAGTTGATGAAGATGTCTTTATTAAGTCCATGAAGACCATCAATAA
Source organism: Paramecium octaurelia (assembly GCA_905182995.1). NCBI lineage: Eukaryota > Ciliophora > Oligohymenophorea > Peniculida > Parameciidae > Paramecium > Paramecium octaurelia. Next base: position 85,905 of record CAJJDP010000130.1, read on the forward strand.
TAATAAATAAATCTGGATTATTCTATATGAAGATTGTCAATAAATGTTCATTTAGAAATATAAATTGTAAGTTCCATCCTTGATTTTATATGATGCCAACAATTATAAATATCAAATAATGAAGGAATAATTTAATTTTGTTAATATAGATAAGTTCAGTAAATAAAAGAAAAGGAATTGGAAAGAGTTAGATTATCAATTTTAAATAGAGAAGTGCTAAATTAAAAAGGATGATTTATGATGCAATATTAATATAAAATAATCAGTATTTTAATGTATTTAGTCTACATATTAATCTGTTTTATCCATTAAATTATTGATTTCTTCTATTAATTGCAACTATTATTTTAATCCTAATATTGATTATAAATACTATAATTATAGTCATTGAAGAGGTCTCACCTCTTTTGAATACAAAATTTGAGTGTTCAAAAAAATAATAATATAAATACTTTTAATTACCCTTATTATCATTAAGTTAATTGTAATACTTATTTAAGTCTATTTTCTTTAATTATGTTACTATAGTAATAATGTTATGCCTATTTGATATATTTTTAGGAGTCGCAATTCTTGAGTTAAAACAGGATTGAGAATATGCTTCAACTCCTTAAATAATTAAATGATAAAAGCTATTAACTCATCAATTTACTTAGATGCAACAAATAATTTTTGAAAAATATTAAAGCTTTATTTAATTAATTAATTTAAGAAATGAAGAAAGTTCTTAAATTAACATCGCTCAATATCTCAAATATGTTTCTTTGTTGATTTATGAATTATATGAAAGTTTAATAAAACGATTTATATTGGCTTTATTAAGGTTATTTGTTATTTTTAATGGAGTCATAATTAAAGGTATTTTATCAAGTATTCTTTATTATTTTTCAATTATATAACAAAATTGTATTAATTTTTATTGAAAAAATTTAAATGTTTCAAACACCTACGAATGAGTTAAATAATAATGATCCAGTGTCAGCTAGGCATAACATGCTATATTAGGTTGAAATAGAAGTTTTCAATTAAATATTAATGTTTTTAGATATTAAATCATTATTACAATTTAGATTGGTAAGCAGACATGCAAAAGAAACTGTAACATAAATGCTTCCAATTTAATTACATAATTTATAATAGTTAATAGAAGAATAATAAAATGAAATCTAAATCAAGATCTAAAGTTTATAGCAGCCAGCAGGCAAGGATCAAAATTAAGACCAAGGTTTGCAAGCAGCCTTAAATGGAATTTAAAAAATTAATAAAGCTCATATCAATGAGCTGAAATGCTTTGTCAGACCACCTGAATTAGTTGAAAGGATTATTAATCTAATTTGTTTGACTTTAGAGCCGACTTTTAAGATATAAAAAGATAATTGGAAGGAATGTCTAAAGTTCCTAAATTAATAAAATTTTATATTATTAATTATCAATTTAGATATTAGTAAATTGAGTGAAAATCAGTTACAATAACTAGAATAAGTGAAAAGTATTCAAGAAAAATAAGCAGCCGCTACATCTTTAGTCGCAAATTCTTTCCTCATTTATTTGAAAGCTTTATTAGCATTAAGGTAGTCTAAAGATTACGAGACATAAATTGAGATAAAAGAATTATAATGCAAAACAAAGAAAGAGAAACATTTAGCTGATAAACTAGAAAAGATCATTAATAAATGACAATTAGTTTATTGTTCAAAATTATAACAACTCTATATTTTCATTATTTCTCTACTTTTTTTATATTTATGATAATTATAAGCTATCAAAATAATAACTGCTACTAAGAATGAAAAAGAAGGGAATAAATTGAAAATAATATATTTTTAGAAATGATGGATATTTTGATAATTTTCATGAAATCATAATCAATAATCAAATGATCTAATTTGATCAACAATCACTTTTAGAGCCTTCGTTTAGGTTTCTGCAACTTCTTCTCTAATTTCTAAATATCCTGCTATTTCATCTATTAATCCATTAAACTGCTTTTTGGTTATCAATCCCTAAATGTATTTTTGCAAAACTGGAATCTCAATCAATAATTGCTTAGATAAATAATCCAACCTTATGGTTGAATAACACTTAACATATCTCAAGATTTTGCACTCAACAATTATTTATTACATATAAGGTTTCAATAGTGCTAAAAAGGAATCCTTTTAGAAATACTAAGAAATAGATAGCATTTTACTTCAGAATTAATAATGCTGCTGAAATTCTGAACATTCTATTATTCATAAGATATTCTGAGGTCCTAAAATACTTTAACATTTGGATCTTAGTCATAGACTTTACTTTTCATATCATCAAACAAGTTCATCTTGAAGTTTTCAAGAATGCTAACAACAGATGCATAAATAAGGGCCTATTTAGCTTCTGGTGAACTAGAATCTAAGAAATTATAGAAAGCTTCCATGAGTTTCTTTCTACTCTATTCATATTGTCTTTCTAGTGCCTTTTATTAACCAATAGTTAGATTGATAACTCCAGATATCTTGAATATAGATATTTGATACATATGATTCAAGCAAATCTAGATTACATTTTAATAATTATCGATAAAGTGGTTTAATCTGGTGTTGACGATTTGTGCTTTTGTACAATAGAACTCTATAAGCCAATAATTCAGCCAGAAAAGCTTTTTTTCTATCTTCATCCTGTATTTGGCTATTTTCCAACACAGATTGAATGTTCTTGAGTATAAAATAGATGTTGTACATAAATTATTTCTTCCAATTTATTAAAGCTCCCTTTTTAGTAATAATCTTTGCATAGTTTCATACTAGCTCCACAATATATTCCTATTTGGTTCATAGATTTTAACTTATCTAGTAGGTTTGGTAGAACTGTAGATATAAGATGAGAATTATTGGAATTCATCAATGAATCTACCACAATTTTGAGTGCTTTGTCTCCTTCTGTCTTATATTGCTTGTCCAGCAATTCTAGAAATCCTTGGATGTACTAGCACATTAGATTATCATCAAATTTAGGTTTTTAAATTAATATCTAGATCAAATACTATGAAATATGTTGAAATTTCGATACCTGATAACTCTTGAAGCTCCTTTATCTGGAATTAATATCTTTGGACTTTTCTTTTTCGATTATTTCATTAAAAAGTTGGTATGCTAAATCTGGATTAGTTTTCCATTCATCTTCTGCTCTATTATAACTATTCTCCAATTCTATTTCCTCCTAGTTATCTTCTTAGCCTTCATCAGAAAAGCCTGGCTCATAATTGTAATCATCATATTCTTAATCGGACATTATATTGTGTAATTTTATTAATGAAAAAATAATAAGTGCAAGCAAAAGCGAAGGCTAAGACAAATGAAAAATAGAGCAAATTGAATCAAAATTCTAATGATCGATATTATCCTGACCTATTGATAGATGAGGATGCTTATCTTCGAAACAATTATAAGGTTGTTCGAGAATTGGGAAGAGGTGGGTATGGCGTGGTTTATAAAGGGTATTTTTAACAATATTTTAGATATGCATACCATAATGGATAAGAAGACAAGACAAAGAAGTATGCCATTAAAGTCAATTTCTCGACAGTATCTCCAGAATTGATATTTGCTGAGATTGGATTTCTGAAGTTGGTGTAGGGAAAGGAGAACTTACCTTAATTGGTGAATTTGTTTCTGACAAATTAGAAAATATACATAGTAACAGAATATTTTAGTTTTGCTCCATTCATTACATTTTTTTCTACTTTCAACATGGAGCAAATACGAGATTATTTACGAGAATTATTAAAGGCTCTACTTGTGTTAAAATAGAATGGAATCTATCATAGAGATGTCAAGCCTGGGAATTTCCTATACAACCCAAAAATCAAGAAAGGCATACTGATTGATTATGGATTGTCAGAAATTGATAAATCGTTTGTTAATAATATGATGGAGAGTGGTGGAAATGTATCAGAATTAAGACAACGAAAACAATTATATGAAGATATTATGAAAACAATTGCTTAAATTGGACACAATAAAATAGGCACTGAGAGTTTCATGCCATTAGAATCCATTTTACATTATCAAGAGTAATCCTATGAAGTTGACATCTGGGCTGTCGGAGTCATATTTCTATAGTTTCTAACTAGAAAATACAATCTATTTAGTAATGTGAGAATGGTTCACAAACCTGCAGTCTCTAAAAATCTATTTTATGTGAATTTTATCTTAGAGTTAACCTCATTATTTGGAGCTGAAGCAATTACTAAGATTTGTAATAAATTTGGTAATTGACATTTAATATAGAAAGGATATAATGTTAATTTGCCATCCGTTGTTGCTAAAACCCCAATTAATTGGAGAAGTGTAATTCATGTCGAGGGATTTGATGACAAAGCAGAAGATTTACTAACTTAGTTATTAGAATTAGATCCTTAAAAAAGGATTAAAGTAGAGGATGCTCTATAACACCCATTCTTTTTTGAACAGTGAATTGATCAATGCATAATAATTAATTATATTATGAATTATTTAATTGTCATTTAAAAATATCAGAGCCCTCAGACTCCTATTGCGCCATTGATTATCGTTACTAATAAAATTATTTTTATAGAGTTTCCTCTTCTGACAAATGCGACCTGAATGTCTGCAATTAGAATTGTAATCTATAAATTTATTAAACTAATTCTACGTTTAAATTTCTTCTATCTTCGTCAATAATATCTAATCTAACCCTTTTACGTACTCATCTACATCTGAACCTGGTTTATCAATATTATGTAACAACATCATTTCCTAAAGTAATCTCAAATAAATAGTACTTATTTAACTAATTCGACCATTGAATCTATGTGAGATCGATGATTAGAGATCAAATTCTCCTCTTCTTCCAATATTACACTAATTAATTATTCATGTTTCTATCCAATCTTCATTAAATCATCTTCCATTGATTGATTAACTTCTATAAATATTTAAGTATTTTTACTTGATTTGCGTTCGACTGGTCCTGGAAATATGTTTTCATTCACATAAGGACGAGGTTCATTCAATTAGGGAGTTGGTTTTTAAAAGGAGTGCTTATTCTTTGTTTCATTAATTTTGAATTGAGGTTGCTATTATTATTATAAGGGAATCATGGGTTAAGGTTAAGGAGGAGGAGGTTAGATATAATTTTGATATGAATATTATTATTGTGTTTATGATGATTGTTATGTCTAAGGAATCATCATTCCAGGAATAGAATTTTATAAATTTAAAAATTAGGGTTGCTATTATTGTTAAAATAGATTTTGATTCTAATAATTCTGCAATGGATTATTCTTAAATGGATTAAATTATTATTAGACTTAAGATTATTTCTTAACTGGTTATTATTATCTTGGCAACATTAATTCCCTAGCTAATTTATCCAGAGATGTGACTTAATCCTTCAATTCTTTATCATTTGGTTTTTTTAATTCTTTCACTCTATCTGCATATCTTAAAGTATTCAACGTATGTTCAGATGATGAATTGGAAGGAGAGAAGTTGCCAATCATCACAGTCTTACAATTTCCAACAAAGGAATCCTTTAATACCAGAGTCAATTTTGACCCTCTGAAAGGAGTATGGTTTTTGTTTAGATCCAATGCTCTAATGCATTCCTTTAATGCTAATAATGATTTATTAATTTCAGCTCCATCAAATCTAGTCTGTTTATTAGTATCACTGACATCTGCCCCTCTTTCACTGCCAGCCAAATCAATGAATGACAATTTGCCATGACATTTACTACCATCTTTTAAAGTTATCTACAAAATTGCATGAGACCTTGATGAATCATTATTTGATGAATTAGATGCTGTAATCCTTGATGCACTCCCTTATTCAATCACTTTCATTAATTATTCTACAGATTACACTTTTCTCTCTTATAATCCAACTACATTAACATTTCCTTTTGCATCTTCTCTCGCATGTAAAAGTGTTCGTTCATTGAGCAAATCAAATAGTTTCCCACAATAAATTTCATAAAATGATATAGATATTTGGAGATGACCATAACATTCATTGTTTAATAAACAAAAAATGTCATAAGCTGCCAATAAATATAAACCAGGCACTCGCTCTGAATAGTCACCAAGCATTGTATATGTCTTACCTGATCCTGTTTATCCATATGCAAAACATGTTACTTTTGCCCTATTAAATGCTGCTTCAACAATTGGTCTTACTATTTGTAAATATAGTTGTTCATTTGTTGTATTTTCATCAAAAGCAGCATCGAAATTAAATTAATGCTCCTCTATGTATTTGGTTAAATCAACTTTTGTTCTAAAATGATCCATCATTAATGAATACCTTTATTCTTTGACTACAACGTGGCTTTATTAATTGGAAACATCAACAATATCGATATCGCCCTTGTTCATCTCCTTCTTATTTAATGGCCTCTTACGAACTGCTACTATTATCTTGGGTTCTCCTTATTCAATTAGCATTTTAAATTTTACTTTTTTTTGAATTTAATTTGTTATTTTTAGTTCGTTATCCATATTCATATTTATATACTTGGATATCTGCTCTAATGACACTTCTATATTAGATTATGTATAAATCATTATTATGTAATAAAATAAAAGTAATAATATCATCTTAACTTTGATTTTAGCTTAGCCTAATATTCCAAGTTCTCCTTCTATACTTTTTCTAGTAATTAGGATTTTTCTAAGACTTTCTAGCGTAATCTTTCAATCTCCTTATCTTACAATTCACACTTACTCTAAAATTCATTGATAGTGATACTATTCATCTTTACTTCTTCTGATTATTTCTACAATTATTTATGTTATTGCACTAAATTTCTGTAATTCTCAGCTTACCTTGATAAGTCACCTATCAAACTGTCATTCTGCTATTTTAGAATATTGATTTCCCCTTCTTTAATCTATAAAGTCTCTAGGATTTATTCTTGAGATTAATTTTTTCCATTCAGATTCATCAAATCTTTTAATTAGACTTACAATCTAAAGACTTACTCATCTTTCTATTTGATGATATTATTGAGTCTAGTGCATTCATCTCCTAACATATTAGTTTTACATTCTAATTCTCTAAAGTTTTATTAATATGATTATTGATTCTCTTTATATTGGGTTTCCAGCTTCTGATTCATCAATTTCAATTGTTAATTCTATTCTTTATAACCAAGTAATTCCTATTCTAAAAATTAAATCAACATTTATTTTTATTTGTGTAGATCACTAATTTCATTTTAATGATTCTTCTCTTAATTTTCCAAGGAAGTTTATAATTTCTTAATTTAATTCTGCTCTTTAGTTTATTGCTGTTATAAAAGACAGATCTACTCCTAGGATTTTCCATACATAGAAGTCAATTCACTAATCTTTTATTATAATGAATCCTTATGTTCATTATAAGTTTAAGACAAATGTTCAAAATCACTTTCGATAAGCTTCAATTTGTTTTACAAAATGGATTCGCTTGCAGTCTTAGTTTCAGCTACATCCTTGAATTTAGTCAACTCCTAAGATATTTCCTTGTTCTATTCTCTTTACTGAGTCAATTTATTTTTCAATTCAACAACATGTTGTTCTTATGAACCAATCACAGCTTATTGTTTTAATAAAGTGAACTCCTAATCCTTTGATTAAGAATCGAATTATTATATAGCATATGACAACTTCTCCTCCAATATGTTATTATTTTTCTTTAGATTTATTAATTGAGTTTCCTAGAATTAAATTATATTAGTTACCAATGCTTAAACAAGACTCTAATTCTTGTTGTCTGAACTAGAAATTTATGATAGGTTCTATTAGAGTCTAGCAATCTCTTGCTTTGCCTATTATTATTCCTATCTCAAAGCTTGTCTGTGTTTTGATTCCTATTACTCCATCTAGTATTTCAAATTGGCTATGTCTTATTTCCAACTTAAATCTATTTATCTTACTGCATCGTTATGACTCTTCTCCTATAACTCACATTTGTGTTTATGGAAATCCAATTAATCCTTTAATATTATTAAGAATTCATACTTTGAGTTCCTGGTTTTCTAGTGCTAATTTTGGATCTTGTTGCACAACTATCTGAGGTTCTTGAGTCTTTTCTTTCAATTTTTGATTCTCTATTTGTAATCTGTCTATTTCCTTAATAAATGTTTCCAAATCCTATATTGAACAACTAGGCTTTGATTATTTAGAAGCCTATTGTGGAATTGTCACTGGAGATTAAGGAGGTAATTATGAATTTGATGATGTTAAAGGTTGATAATTTGATACACCTGGTTTTATGAATGAGAATGGTTTTGCATCCTGCTTAGTTTCAGGTCGATTTTCTCTCTTATCGATTGAGTTATGTTGTGATAGTGGTTATCTATTGATTGAATTCATGGGGTAAATTATTAACGGATAAATATATAAATAAAATTTCTTATTATTTATCTCTCCTTTTAATATTGATTTTATTGATAAATTCAATTAAAATTATTTATTAATTTGAGTTCATCTGATTAATTCAACTCTGAATTTCTCTTTACTAGTCTAATATATTAAATATTCTTTGCCTTTAACATTCTATTGTAGAATTATGAAATAATAATCAACAAAATAATTGAGATAATTATAGTTTGATAAATGATTAAGAACGCTAATTTAATGTAAATAAAGAATTCATTATCTTTATTATCTTCTTAAGATGGCTCAGGTTGATTGATAGAACTCTCCTCTACTTATTAATCTTTATCATTTTAAAAACTTTCCTCTATTTCTTATTCTTCTATAGCATTTAGAAGGACCTGATAAATTTTCAGTTTAATTTTATTCACTAGTTGCAATCATTTCTTCTAAAGATAGTGCTTACACAAGTAATAAACAATAAGTTAGATATTTATTCGAAAATCTGTTTTATTGTTCTAGTTTTTCTTTAAAGTTTCTTAAATCCTGTAATTATTCAATCAATTTTTCAGCTTATTCATAAAAAACTTTATTCTAGTTGATTCTGTATGATTTAATCAGTTTTCCTTTGAAATACCAATTACTAAGCTTAATCATTAGGATTCATTATATTGAAATGTTCTTTATTCCCAATTACCTACTATTCTTATTGTTAAATATTCTATTGAAGTTCTTAATTCTAATTTAATAATTCATCATTTAATTACCTCGATATTAATTGTTGATGACTGATTTTATTCATAACAGTTTAATAATCATACTACTTTCTTAAATTATCTTGTTCATCTTACAAATTGTAATATAAAATTCTCAATTCCATTTGAATTTTCTAACTTTCTTATGATTATTATTTTAATTATTGAAGATTATTCCCTAAATGATTCTTTTTACTACTCCATTTATATTCTTGAATTTGAAATTTATTGAACAATTTATTATTTGGACATTTTAACTTGGTATTCTCTAATTTCAACTTCGATAATTCCACTTCTAATTCTTTAAATTAGATTTCAAAATATGATATGGCTGTTTCCTAAATTGAACTTTTTTTATAATAATAATAATAAAATAATGTAAATTATTTTAGAATTCGTTTTTAATTATTTTATTAATGAAATTCTTGGTGCTTTGCTTAATAGCCTTAGCTATTGCAGATAAGTTCGATCAATTCAGAGCATTTGATGAAGATGAATTTGGCAGAACATTGATAGATACTCTCTAAATGTAAATGAGTACAGGTGAACCAATTGCTCGTTTCATTGAAATTATGAGAAACCTAGAAACCTCAATTGAGAACGAACAAAAGGAAGATGATAAAGCCAACAATGAATATTAGAATCAATGCACTGAAGACATTAAAGTATTGCAATAAGAGAGTGCAAACTTGGAGAGAAGAACAGTTGAAATCTAATCAATTTTGGATGAATTAGAGCCATTAAGATCATATAAATAAGGTTAAGCTGATGCCAAGAATGCATGGAAGGTTGAAACAGAAAAGAAATTAGCTGATTTAGTAAAGAAGAGAGAAACAGAGAAGGCTGAGTTTGATAAAAAGGTAGAAGAACACGATTATGCAACATTCGTTATTGAAACAGTTAGAAGAATGTTTTCAGATAAAAATTAGAGTTTCTTACAAATGAACAATGAAGCATAATGGTAAAAAGTTAGAGATTACTTCATTAATGCTTCTGAATAAGCAAGTATTATAGATTGTTACATTTTTAGAGAAATTTGAAATCAAAAAGAGTTATTCTAAGATGTTCAATGTTTTTGCTGAAATTGCCAATGCTGCCTAAGCTGAAGATTTTTAGAATTCACCAACTGTTAATAGAATTGTTAATTTATGTGATTTGATGCTTAAATAAATTGAAGACAGCAAGGCTTTGGAAACTAAAGCAGAATAAAAGAGATTGAATATGTTTGTATTGGAGAAAGGAAACTTCGATAAAGATTTGACAAGTTTGAACAATGCTCTTGCTTAATTGACTGCTGCCATCTTAGGTTTGGATAACCGAATCTAAGATTAAAAAAGAGATTTAAGTGACTATAATGCTAGATTGGCTGCTAAAAACAAATAGAGTGAAGATAGAGGAGGTGAATGCAGAGAAAAGGCTTATAATTACTAATTAACTAGAGAGAAGAGGTACTTATATTTCATAACTGTACTTTAGAGAATAGAAAAGACAATTGGTGTCTCAAATCATTGGTGCCTTCTCAGCTAACTAAAGAGACTTCGCAGAGTATGTTAAACTTAGAGGATAGGCTGGAGATTTCAGAGGAAAGAACTTTTAGGTCTTGGGCAACCCTACAGAAGATTGAATATGAATAATATCATATTAAATTATTAATAACTAAGTTCCAGAATTTCTATAACGATTAATTCCGAAGAATTGGTCTTTCAGATAATGATTAATAATTATGAAGAATCACTATATCACCTTGGGAATTGAGAGGAATGCTCAGCAACAACAAATAAAGGAAGCATATCATAAATTAGCCTTGAAATGGCATCCAGTATGTTATATAATTAATCTATTATTAGGATAAGAATACAAATTGTAGAGCTTAGGCTATAACACAATTCCAAGAGATAAACGAGGCCTATAACACACTATCTCAGTCAGAGAGCAAGAAAAAGTATGATCACAAACTGGAAAAGCAAGATCATTCATAATAACTCAAATATTTTCTGGAATAAATTGAAGAAATGAATGAAGAATTTACTTATTTAAATAAAGATGATTAAGATACTTTGAATAGATTCATCAATAGGATTAACAAATCAAGCAGAAGAATAAGGAAGCATTGATGAAAGTGTAAGTCAATTTATTTCTTTGATTCTTATAATTTAATGATTAAGTACTTAATAAATTTATGGTCATTAATTTTTATAATTATTTTTTGTCTAAACTATAATATAGTCATTAAACTAATGAAAGTTAATCATAGTGTTGAAACTAATGTAAATAAAAACACCGTTTTTTCTGAGTAAGTTGCTGAAGAATAGGAAGAACAGTAAGAAAAGTCTTCTCTTAAATATATTGTGTTAATCTTAGCATGCCTCTTAATGTTTGGAAACAATTACTCTTTCGATAATCCCCAAGCTCTTTAGAGACAACTGACCCAAGACTTGGATATCAGCATATCCAAATATAATCTCTTGTATACTGCTTTTTCATTTCCAAATATATTCCTAACTCTCATCGGCGGATTGATTATCGACGTTTTAGGTAAATACAATATCTAATCCCCAAAGGTATAAGAGTGGCTATAATGGGATTCAGTGCGATAGTAGTGATTGCTTAGACTATCATAGCTTTCGGAGGTTTATTTAAGAGTTTCTGGATAATGTTGGCAGGTAGAGTACTTTTTGGGAGTGCTTCTGAGAGTCTATTAATAGCACAGACAGCCATGATTGGTAAATGGTTTAGAGGGAAAGAATTATCGACAGCCATTGGATATATTATGACCATGCCAGAAATAGCATCAGCAGCCAATTCCTTTGTCACACCCACAATCTATGATCATTTTAATGGCCTCACTTATCCATTATTCTTCAGTGTTTTTTTATGCTTCCTGTCATTCATTTGTGGAGTAGTTTTGTGTATTTTGGATAAGAATAACGATAAGAAGTAAAAAGGTAAACTAATAATTTAAACCAAAAGAGTTGTAGTTCGTCTATAAAGATAATGCAAGTGAAAAGAGTGAATAAGTTGAAAAAGTATCCTTCAAAGATATCAAAAGTCTCAATGGTACCTTTTGGATCTTAATTTTGATATGCACACTTGCAATGGGAGCATATGTGCCATTCCTAGATGATGCTAATGATTTCCTTCAAGAAAAGTTCGAATTCAGTTATGTGTAATCTGGGAGAATTCTAACTTTGACCTATCTAGCTGCTGGTATTAATGTAATATATATAGCTATTACTAGTCCATTCTTAGGTCCATATGTGGATAAGGTGGGCAAGAGACGATTTTTCATCTTAATCACTTGTCTCTTTTTTTCAGCCACTCATTTCCTTTTTGGTTTTATGAAGTCAGGCTACCATGATAAGCCGAATTGGTTTTCAATTATTCCATTGATAACATTGGGAATGTCATATTCTCTATATTGTTGTGTTTTAATACCATCAGTGCAATATGTAGTACAACAAAGAGTCATAGGAACTGCATTTGGAATTTTAGGTATGTTTACTAGTACATCCATGGCCTTATTCCCCATTTTGGCTGGGTATATAGTTGAGGGAGCCACTTCTAAAGAAGAAGGATATTCAACTGTCGGATTCTTCTATTGTGGAGTGTCAGTGTTTGGTCTCATCTTTACAATTTCGCTTTACTTTTTTGACAAACAAAGTTCGATTATTTTAGATTTTGTAAACCCTGAAAATCCAACCAAGGAGGAACAAGAAATAATGAAAAACATCAAATAAGCAAACAATGAATAATTAGGAGTTTTCGAAGATATTGATGACGATTTATTGAAGATTGAAGGGGAGGACAATGATGATGATGAAAATGTTAAAAATGATGGGTTTTGGGAGAAAAATCAAAGATATCTTGTATCAAGTAAGGGATTTTCAACTCCTAAGTTGGCAGCTAATAAAACAGTGCATGAAAGAACAGGGTCACTGTATTATTGATAGTTAATTAATTATAATAAAATATGAATAAGAATAAATTATTAAGAGTAAAAACTTTAGATCATCTTTTTAATTATTCTCCTTAAATTAAGTCATAAGTTGTAGAGGACAGTTTGTCCACTAAAAAGTTTAGAGTATTCACTTTCTCTGACAAATTACCATATCAAGAGAATATAGGTAAAATATCTACACCCAAACATATGGTACGTTTGCAGCCCAATAAATCATTCCAAAGTTTGACCAAACTAGAAAAAGCAATTCATTTTCACAATAGAAAGAATAGTTATTAGCATCATACACATCTTAATTAACTGCTTCATGATGATTAGTATTAAAAGATTATATCAATCAAAATGGAAGATGAAGATCCATTTTTCAAAAAGGCTTCACCCTTAAAATAAGACATCAAACCTAATTAGTAGAAATAAAAGAATAATCTCTTAAGAAAACTATAAGTGCAAAAAAAATTAAGGGATGATGAGTATCAACTCCAAAATTAAGAAAAAATTCGATTACTCAATTAATAGATTAATCACTCTCCAGGATCTCGATATTATAAAACATACATACACAAACATGGTTATAGATAGCCAGAATTCTTAAATGATGTTGAAATTATTTAATGATAAATAGATCATTAAACAAAAATAATTCATTAATCAAGTGATTAAAAGGATTCCTGAAATGAAGTATTCTGCTTTTCATTTACTCTTTTCTATTTCCACTTATCAACTAAGTTATTAGATTATAGAAATTCTAATTTATTCTACAATAATTATAATATTATTATACCATGGACAACTTCTATTCATTCTAAAAATACTCCATTGATGCTTATTGTGGAGTTTACCAAACTCCCTAAGCTTGCTACTATTACGGAGCAATATTAGGTGATAAGTTCTCAGGATAAGGACTCCTAATCAAAAGAGGTGATACTCCCACATTATAAGGATTATTACTATTATTATAAAGATACATAGCTTAGGCAGGAGTGTAAACCATAGGAGTTTGATTTATTTGCGGGAAAGGAGAAATTAGGTTATAATTTTAGTGATAATTCATTAAATATTATCCCATTAACATTTAAACAGGAGTTTGTTAAATTTGTGGTTACACTTCCTCTTAATAATTTCTGAATCCTTAGTATAAGTATTGATTGGATTATTAGATTGGAGATTGTTAAATTTATTTAAATCCAAATTAATCGTTTTTTAATTCTTCTATTTTTTAAAAGGAAGGTTAGATGTTGTAATATAAAGTATTAGGAGTTGAGAGATCTTTTTTATTATTTTCATTTAATAATTACTATTAGAAATGTTACTGAATTTTCTGTTATTGTTCAAATGTATATTATTACTATTGTGATTCTAATTAAACATCTTGTCTATTTTCTTCTATTTTAACTTTATTGCCTTGCTATTTTGATGTCATTTATAAATCCTTGGATGACTTAACATTAACTTGCTGATCAATTTGTAATACATCTTTAATTGCCTTTCTTTTCTTTGTTTGGACTTCAGTTTGCTCAATTTTATTAAGCTATTTTTGGTTTGTTTTAGATTTAACTTATCTCAAATAAGTCATTCTGATTTGGGACTCTACTTTTTGTGGTTCTTAGATTTATTATTGATCTTGTTTATTCAAATACTCCTTTATTGCTTCTAATTCTTCAATATCATCATCATCTTCATCTTTGTATATTTTTTGGATTAGACTCTTAAATCTATTTTAAAGATATAAATAATGACCTGTTTTTGACTTGATTTTCTGTTCTTCCATCCAAAAGACTAGAAATGAGTGACCATCTCTTTCCATTCTTAACGACCATGTTCAATAATTGAAGATCTTCTTATTGGCTCCAATTAGTTCTATTGATTTGATTAATTTTAGATACTTTTTCAGTTTTGGGTTTAAATAATTCATCCATCTCTCTCTGACCTATTTTGGGGTTCTGATGTATTGTCCATTGTTTTAATTATACAATTCAAGAGCGATATGTGTCCAAATATGTTTTTCATCCTATTCACTTTATTACGAATACGAATATTGAATACTTCATAAGCGATCGTATGATTTCATCCTCTTCTGGATCCCAATTAATACTCTTAGAAACTGGATTAATAAGAGTTATCCATCTTTATTTAAGAGTGACTTCATCTATTTTTAGAATATTTGACAATTATCCCCATTCTTCTAGAGTAGGGTTGATAGTCTTCTTATTTTTCAATTAAAAGAATTTGCCCAATATCCAAATGAACATCATCTTGCATTATTTGTCCCATTTACGCTTGATGCTTGCTTTTTCTTCAGACAGTAATCTATAATGGTTTCATAATAATAATATACTTTTGTGCAATTGAATCAAAATGTTTACTGTTAGGATTGATGAAGTTTTCTTTAATTTTGAATTGATTACGAAATGGAAAGGAAAGCTCTGAATTTTTAAGAGAACCCAATTCTTGTAAAAATCCATTAAACATTAATTAAGTATAATTTATACTATAAAAAAAGATAAAAAAATAATTAAATCTAGGGAATGTGCAACTTATCATTTCAAAACAGTATTAACACAACAATGTCCTATTCAGTTTTACATTTTAATAGGTATTAATCCTCAAAATGGATTCAATAATTTCGATCTCAAAATATGAGAATCTACTCTTATGAGTTGAATAGAGATTGAGAAATTAATGTCTGGATTGTTTCTTATTTGATGAAGTGATTTTTAATGATAAATAAAATATTGGATGATGAATAGAATAGAAAAAAACAACCAACTCATTTGATTGGAAATCATAGTCAAAGAGATTGGTTTGTTAGTCTAATTGAATTAGGTACAAAGATTTAGTATGAATTCTAAGTTATTTAGCAGAGGAGAACGATGTCAGTTAACATTTTTTGGCTTCATCACTATATCGGTATTTGATGAATTTGATCAGAAGAAAGGAAAATTCTTTCAGATAATCATAATGAAAATGGAGATGTAGATTATTAATTCATTTTAATGACTTTGATACTAATATAAATGTGAATTGAAAAACCAAAATTATTAATTAATTTAAACATGCTTTATAAACCTATGCCATATCCTGAGTCGAGAGCTCTGGATAGGAATACACTACAACAACAACCGAAATCTCATTTATTGCCTGAAATCCAAATGAACTAACAATTTAAATCACTCCAAAATATACCACATTCAAGTAGAGTGAACGATGGATTATTGTCTTATAGAAATAGTCTATTTGATTAAATTTAAGAACCTCTGACTTAGAGATCAACGTACAATTCCATCATCAAGAATAAGAAATTCTCTTTGAACCAAGAACAATAAAGTTAAAAAAAAGGACTATTAGTCAAATTTGAAGATATGGGAATCTAAAATAATTAACCAAAAAGTATTTTGAAAAGGAAAAATTCGAACAGTAGTCAACACTCAGATGTTTTAGATTTCTTCGAATTAGTGGAAGAATAAGCTTTACCTGTACGGAATAAGAAGCATATTCTTCTTGAACCTTTACAATCTACTCCTTCTCCACAAATGGCGAATGCTATTTCACCCAAAAGAGTCTCCTTCAATAAATAAATCTAAATAAAATTGATCAGTGATGATTATACTGAATCTAATGAAAAAAGAATTTAAAGTAGACACCATTTGCGAAGATAGATGACAGACTTCATAAATTGATAACATTCATATA
Source organism: Paramecium octaurelia (assembly GCA_905182995.1). NCBI lineage: Eukaryota > Ciliophora > Oligohymenophorea > Peniculida > Parameciidae > Paramecium > Paramecium octaurelia. The sequence goes on from CAJJDP010000130.1 coordinate 102,667, forward strand.
AAATTTATATTTAAATATATATATTATAATGTCAAACAATTAAATCATATACTAATAGTAAGAAGAACAAAGATCTCTCTTTTCTCAATTGTGTGCTTGTTTGCAAATATTTAAAGGCAAAAAGAAACGAGGAACACAAAATCAATATCATGCAGAAATTGACACACCCAAATCATCCTTTATTGTATTAATAAACAATTAATTCTCAGTTTGGATAAAAGAAAACTATTGTCTTGGATTTAGATGAAACATTAGTGCACAGTCAATTTCAGCCAATGGATTATTGCGATCTTTGCTTAGATGTACAATTCTACTCTTACATAAGATTGTCGTTTAATCATAAAATTTCAAAGTTTATGTGCTTGTCCGACCTGGTGCTAAACAGTTTATTGATGAACTAAGCAATTTCTATGACATTATCTTATGGACTGCAAGTCTCAAGGAATATGCTCAGCCTGTTATGGACTTTGTTGATCCAAACAAAAAGGCCATCGACAGATTATTTAGAGAAAGTTGCACCATTATCAAAGGTGGTTTGACTAAGGATCTGAGTATATTGGGTAGAGATTTGAAAGATATTATCATTGTTGATGTAAGTATACCTTAATTTCATATTAAGAATTCAATCCTATCATTCACATTGAATCCAGACAATGGTTTCAAAGTCAGGGACTTCTTCTATGATAAATCAGATAGAGAACTTGAGTTCATTCTCCCATTTTTGGTCTGGATCTCATAAGTAATCTTAATTAAAATTAAATAAGCTTCCTGATGTGAGACCAGTGGCTATATAATATCAGTAATTTATAAATTCATCTCCTGAATAGTTAAATCAACGAAGGAATGGCAGCATTGTGCCACTTGATCAACAAAAGTTTTCAAGTCTCTCCAGATCTTTCACTATTCAAAGGGAAAAACTCAAGAAACCTTCCGTAATTAGAACTTTAACACTATCTCAAAATGACGAAGAGGAATTTGATGAAATTGCAATCAAAAAACAAATCAAATCAGGAGTCATCTCAAAATAGGATCAAGCCAATGAAAGCGAAAAGGAGACATTTGAAATTGGCAATTGATTATTATAAATGTCTTATATTATTATATAATTATATTAATAATAAAATAATACAATTTGCAAATATGCATTAAATAACCACTCTTGAAACTGACACTCCCAAAAAATTGGTACTAAATCTCTTATATTTTGGTAGAATAAATTTTCTGTGAGATCATTGGCCTTACCCAGAATAACCTTGGTTGGTTTTGAAAAATCACCTTATCATAGTGGAATTCATGAACACTCTAGTAATGTCCCTAAACGTTATAACAGATAGTATTATAAGATCCAGCAATCTGCCAAGGAACGAGATCTGATTAGCGATGTTAACTGAATTGGTTATTGTTTAGAAAGATGTATATGCCACGCTTTCAAATAATCATGAAGAACCTTACCTAGACCGTAAGCCTAAAGACCTTGTTGGAGATGACGCCTATAAATCTTACTATCACACTTTCAAAAATATCAAGCGAATTCTAGAATAGAATCAATTTGAGAATATCACAAGTAGTTCTTGCTAGAATGTATTTAGATTCCGTTTAAACTAATCTAATCCAAAGAGCAGAAAAACTTAAAATATTACCTTGTAAAATGGGCCTCATCAAACTCAAAGGAGATAAGAATTCCATCGCAATTTAAAACCAGAAATTTGGAGACAAATATGTAGAAGTGTTGTCAGAAGGACTGAGAACATTGCCAACTATCCAGGATTTCAATTTTAATCGCAATAGAATCAAAGAACATGGAGCTTCGTAGTTGTTTCCACTAATCAGCAAACAAGCTAGAATAATTGAGTTTCAAACTAATTCCATCGGATAGAAGGGTCTTGAACCAATTCTATAATGTTTGCCATTGTAGACATGCAAGTAAATTTGAATTGCAATCTCAAGGATCTAGATTCTCAATTTAGAAGATAATTAATTAGGAGACACATTAATTTCAGACTTGTGTAAGGCCATGAGTAAGAATCCATCTGTAGAAATGCTCAATATATCAAAGAATAATATTACAAATGCTGCATATTTATCGATAAAGTCTATGATTGAATAAAATGACACTCTACTAGAATTATATCTGAGATGGAATTCAATCAAAGGATCTGGAGGTCTTGAAATATTCAAGGTTCTTCAAACCAATAAAAATATTAAGGTTCTAGACTTCTCTTATAATTTACTTGGAGCTGGAAATGTCATTATAACAGCTCTTAAAGACTTTATAATTGAAAATAAGACCGTATAACATTTAGATTTGTCTGCAAATGGATTCACATACCAAGATTGCCTTTAAATTTCAGAAGCCTTAAAGTCCAATCACTCTATTTATGGATTCCACTTTAGAGGCAATTTTGGTTATGTGGATTCAAAAGGATTTCTAATTATAGACAACAATATGAAAAATTACAATTCTATCCATGTAGATCAAAGAATCAAAGGAGTATCTCCAAATCCAAAACCATACGAACACTCTTCTCATTTTGAGAAATTAAAAGATGTTTGCTGGATTTGTGATGAATGGTAAATGAGTACTTTTGAGTGGATTCCCAGTATTTTTAATTAATTATTATATAGATCAAAGCGGAGCATGTTCTGAAGAACCCATATTTATACATTTTGATTATGAAGGTTATGAGCCTATATTTTTAGGGAAACCTGATTCAAATGGTAATTTTAAGACTCATCGAATGATTCCAACTGGAGATATAGAGTATTTCTACACTGCTAATTCCATTTAAATAGCCAGTCAAACTGCCCCAATTAAATAACATATAGAGAAATTCAGAACCAAAGTTACAATAGCTGATCAAGTTATTAATGTGTTGATAGATGAAACTAACCTCGAAAAGTTCTCTAAATCAAAACCAGTCATCGAAGATTGGTATCCTACATATGATGTTTTACCAAGAACCCAGGATCCAATCTATATTCCAGCTAAAAGAAAGAAGCAAAAGAGAATTTGGACTTATCCCATCTCAATTTGGGCTCCTAAGTATAAATTTGATACTGAAGAATTACTGAGGAAATGCTTTGAAAGAGATTGGGCTTGTTGTAAGATAACGAAGTTTGTAAAGAAGTAGGAGGAATAGGATCAAGTGAAGGAAATGTTATGGCAAGCGTATAAGCCAATGAGAGAGACTTATCGATTTTATGCTAGTGTTAATCCTACTGGCGATGTGTTTTCAATGTCAGTGAATCCAACTTCTGATTTTGTGAATTAATGTTAGTTGATAGATGGAAAACAATTGAAATTGGCTGATGTGGATCTGAAATTTATAGCAACTTGCAGTGCTTCATCTATAGATTGGAAGGGGAACTACAGAAACCCTGAAAGATCTTTAGTGAGATACCAGATGATGGAATTCTTAGTTAGATTGTCAGATGATAAATATGTGAGATTCAATCCTTAGATCAATATTGTTTAGGCCACTAGAATGATTTTGGATTAGTGTATGCCTCATTTGTCTTAATATGATTGTCATAAATGGAGAGCTGAGCGCTACTTTGTTGAGTAATGTGATGATGTTTGTAAGAAGTACAAATGGGTTATCGATTATGTTTACATGAGGAATTCATAAAAGAAGGTGAAGCCAGGTCAACCCCCTTTTATGTGTTTGGATGAATTGAAAGACATTTGTAATAAAGCCAATCTGTATGATGAGAATTTTGTGGAAAGAGATGTAAATTTGGCTTTTAATTTATCCATGTTGACGCAAGTTGATGAATTGGAAAGCGATAGGTTGTTCTAAATGCAATGGATTGAATTTATGGAGGCTGTTGCTAGGATTTCTGAAAAGTATTCTCCAATTGCAATTGGGAAGAAAGATGAAGTAAATTTAAGTTTATAAAGTTTAGAAAGAGTGGAATTATGAATTAAGATTTTAATAGCCTTTATATTATAAACTCGAGGCCTTTATGGTTCATTTAATTAATACTTTGGTTGATGATGAGACTAAAAAGAATTGGAAGTAGCCGACCATTTCTATGTTTGACGAAGTTGAAGAAGATGAATATTATTGAAATATGTAATGTTACATTTACGTGCGTATTATTTATAATAATTACATAATAAGTGCATCATAAAAAGAGTTAATTATAAAAAATACAATGTTAGAAGCTGAAAGAAAATAGGGTCAATTCCCATTATTGGAGATGTCACATTTACTATATGGAGGCAAAGACCAATTTGATAAATTTCTTGAGAGATAAAGTTTCTTTGATAATCATCCTATGTTCAAGGTTAATCATGATTTCTACAATAAGTCAAGATAGGATCAAGTTTATATTTTAATATATAACTAAGATTCTTTTGAATGCTGAAAGAACAGTTGAAGCAATGAAGAAATTATCATTGGCTGATCCCAATTACTACACTCCAAATGTCTTGTGTCCTTAGGGTATATTCATATCCACAGTCCATTTTGCCATGGTCATACCTGCATTCTAAGTCCTGGCATCAGACGACTAGATTTCTAAATGGATGACTTCATTAAAGAATTTTAGTGCATTCGGATGTTATGCCTAAACTGAATTGGGTCATGGATCTGACGTATAGAACTTAAAGACTGTAGCTGTATTCGATAAACAAACATCGGAATTCGTGATTCACACTCCAAATATAGAAGCCACTAAATGTATTTCTAAGTTATTATGACTTAGTTTGGCCAGGAGAATTGGGATTGTACTGTGAGTTTGCCTTGGTATTTGCTCAGTTGTAAGTCGACGGCAAAGGATATGGAGTACATCCCTTTTGGATTAGAATTAGAGATAAGGAGACTCACAAACCATTATCAGGGATTGAAATTGGAGATATTGGTCCAAAAATGGGTTATGCAGTTAAAGATAATGGATTCATGAGTTTTGATCATTATAGAGCTCCTTTGGACAGTTTATTAAACAGATACATAAAAGTGAGCAAAGACGGAAAAGTAGAGAGACAAGGTAATCCAAAAGTAGGATATGGAAGTATGATGTACATGAGAAACATTCTTTGTGATTAATATACTAAGTTTGGTGGTAGAGCTTTGGCAATCGCTGTTCGTTATTCTTTATACAGAAAATAATTTAAAGATGATAATAAATAGGAGATTAGAATCTTAGATTATTAATGTTAATAACAAAAGTTATTCCCATTATTGGCTGAATTCTACGCTTGTGTTTTTGGAAGTGTAAAAATAAAGGAATTAGTAAATGAGAATTTCAATAGAATTTCTTAAAAAAATGATTTCAGTTTACTTGGATTGACTCATGCTGTGTTAAGTGGAGCCAAGGCCAATTATACATATTTCGTATCAAATTGTGCAGAGTGGTGTAGATTGAGTTGCGGAGGACATGGATTTGCTCATTATTCTGGATTGCCAGTCATTTTCTTTGAAATGTCTCCAAATGTATTACTTATTATTAATTACAATTAGATTACTTTAGAAGGAGAAAACACCATCTTGAATTTATAATTAGCTAGATACTTACTTAAATAATTGTAACACGTGGTCTAAAAACCAAGTGCAGTCCCTGAATTTTTCAAGTTCTTATCATTAGAAACAGCCAAAGTAGATGATGTCACAACAATTGAAAGTTTGATTACCCTCTTAGGTTTGAATTGTGCCAATCTAACAAAATATGCAGCCTAAAAGTTAATGTCTCATCCTGACATGAAAGAGAGTTGGGACACTAAATCTGGCATAGCCTTAGCCAAAGCTGCATCTACATTCATTCCTTACTTCAATATGCTTTGTTTCTTAGATACTATTAATAACAAAGCGAAAGAAACCAAGGAAATTCTAACAGTTTTAGCTAGAATATATGGTATCACTATGTTATTGAATAACATGCAAGGATTATTATTAAGTAATATGATATATCTAAGAAATAGAAAATTAACTAAGCAGTCAATAAATAAAAGCACTCTAAGATACCAGGGAATCATTATACCCAATCATAAGAGTAAATGCCTTATGCTTAGTGGAAGCACAAGGATTGTCTGATAACTCACTGTAAAGTTTGATAGCTCCAAGGGAAGGCGATGTTTATATGAACATGTACAACTTTGCTTCAAAAGAAAATTCATTAAATAAATAACAAGTGCACAATGGCATCAATTACATTCAAAAAATGAGAGAAGTGAATGCTAAATTATGATTTCTAACATTATCACAATTCATATTAAAAGAAAATAACAATTGCAGTAATGTCATCTATCCCTTCACTATGAGCTTTCCATCCAGCCACTGATTCCTGAACTATCTTCTAACATGCTCCCTAAGCATCATTCTTCTGATAAAACGGATATACCATATCAGCGATCTAGATTATTTAAACTCATAATACACTCTAATTATCCAAAAACTCCCATATTCCATCAGATCCTAATACTATAAAGATATCCTCCTTATTGTCAATCTCTACTGATTTGACATCAGGTGTTTGAGACACTCCTATAGCTGCAGCAACAGTATCTCCCAAACTCCTGCTCATTGCCAATCCAGGGAATTATGCTCCTCTGGCCCATACTCTAGATGGTCCTATAGGTGCCCCATTAGGTAAATGATATGTATCAACTACTCCTCCATTCTACTCTATTCTCATTCTTTCATTCTCCAAATGTGGTTTATGATCTATTGACAATTCAACTACAATTAAATTATTGGTATTGCTGTTTCTTTTGACTAGTATTGCTCTGCTATCTCCTACCCATGCACAATGAATAGTATTTTCTCTTATCAGTATTACTGTCAAAGTAGTCCCTGAAAATTGACAGCCAAATTCTGTCTAAAATTTCATCTTCTGATGCATCTCAAAGAACACCTTCTGAAAATCAAATACCTTATAAAATTTAGTTAAATTATCTACATACATAACATTTTTATACATTTTAACAACTCTTTAATAAACGAACTCACATATTCACCATCCATCCCATGACCATCCATCACTGCAAAACCATAATTATTATCATCCAATTGTAAACATAACTCTCGATCTTAATTCGTTTTCTCTTAAATTCCATCAAACCCTGCTCTGGATTAACTACAATGAATAATCTTCATTTTATTCTTTCCTTATTATTAGATGGGCTAATTCTCCTCTCTTTAACTCTTAATTGGAAGAGTCTGAGTCAATGAACTCTACTATCCTTGTAGTTGTTATTTAGTTTTAGAATCTAATATAAGTCTATTTTTTAAAAGAGGTGGCTTTTTTGTTAAATCAGCCCCTGATGTTGATTTTTCCATCTACTTCTAATAGCCTTTTAAATCTGGCAACTTAATGGTCAATCTTTGGGCAGGAACACTCTAGATCAAATTAGATTAAGGTTTTAAGCTATTCTGATTTTAATCTTCAACTGTAGATTATTGTACTCTTGATTCACTTCTGTCTCTTTTCTATGTAAAATGATAATTAGGCTTAGCAACTGGCTATTCTTTTCTATTTTCTGAAGAAGATCGATTTATTATAGGTTTGAGTTGTTATCCAAATTTTTAGAACATGACAAATTAATTTATATAAAATTCACTTTTAAAGTAAATGGAAACTATCTTCAATTTTGTACTTAGGCAACACATAATTAAAAGTATTTGCTTAAGGAATGAACCTACCTCCTATGGCGTGTTATCCTTCGAATTCCTTTATGGCCTTCAAAGGCAATCCCAAAGAGATCACAAACTGTGGCACATACACATTATACAGATTTCCATTGTCAGTATGCCATCCGACTGGCAGATTGATTGCCAGCACTTTTTTGTTTACTTCTGAAAAGGCATGCATAAATTCTCTCACTGGAGTCTTTGGTTATTCAATTGAACTAAGTGTGATGGCATCTACGACCAGATCATAATCGTTCAACCAATTTGCTAGAATATTCTTGGTCATTTAAACATTTAATTGTTCTTATAGATTTTGCAGAATGTCAAAATGCAATGTAGCTGAATGCGATTTGCATTGCATTGCCAATCTACTTCTCAGGGGATCATTAGGGTATAACAATACAACATCGACTTCTACTTTTCTCTAAGCCAAATATCGTGCAGCTGCCAATCCAAAATATCCGTTTTGATATGAGGATCCTGAGAAATCCTGCCCAATAATAAAAATAACTCTCTTAAGAGGCACATCTATCCTTGATAAATAGAGGATGTATTCTGCAACACTCTAACCTCCAATTTCTGCCAATTAAGCTTTAGTATATCCGTATTCTTTTCCCATCAATGATCCCATTAAATGTTGAAACTCGCTACCTTTTAAATATGATAATGTAGGGGCAGGCAAAGATGCTTGTTCTTGAGCCAATAGAGGGTTAAGCAAAGTTAGAAAAAATATTAACATTTGTTAATATTTAATTAATAAAAATTGAAGAAAAGGTATGAATTGAAATAATTTTAAATCCAGTGTTAGTGGATAAAATAAGATATACTTATAATAAAAATGATGTTTGAATCTCCATGATTGTATAGCTAAAAATGAGAAGATAAGAGTAAACAACAGACTTTAATTTTGAGAGATCAATTAAAGCTATGATATTATAACTTTTGCTGTTGAGACATAAAAAAAATTTAAGTTTTTATGAGAACTAAAAAATATGTCAAAATATTAGTGGCATCTTTGATGTAACTATGCATTAACCTTATTAATTTAATGTAATTAAAAATATGATTATACTACATTTATAATTGAATCAATATCAGATGAACCAATTGCTTGGGAAATCTTGAAAAAGTGAAATTATTCCATTCATCTAGTCTGATTATTGTTTTTCAAATGTAGATCAAATAATTAAGATTTAAATCAATAATAAACTATATCACAAGAATACTCAGCTTAATTTGAGTCATCTTATTATCTAATATTTTGACATTATGAATTCTATACAATTATATATAATCCAAAGTTAAAAAAGTGTTTATTATTAAATAAAAATGAATAATTACAAAGCAGTTCAAATTTAAATAATTGATTAATAATGTTAGCAATTACAGGACAGTATATCTGATTTGGGATGCTATTACTCGTTAATCAAAAAAGATGCTAAATTTATTGATGTTGCTTTATTTGCTGATTCGAATAATTGTGTAAAAATATCATTAAGTGATCCAGAATCATTAATCAGCATGATCATTAAAAATTTAACAGATAAGTCTGTAAAGATATCTATTAATATTTGTAGGTGCTAGGCAGATTGAAATTGTCAGTGAGAGAGATATTGGAATATAAATAAGAGTATACATAATGGTATGAATTTTAAAGTGAATGTTCAACACAAATAAAGGTATAGTTCAAATTTATATTTCTACAAAATGATGTAGCCTCTCCATCTCCAATTAAGAGTTCTTTAAACAATTCTCAACAATATTCGCTTTCATCAAATAGTTATTAAGAATAGAGTGCGAATAGTTCAGACAAGAAATAAATGATTCACCCTCATTATCTAACCGTAGGATAGGAACATGATTATCCTGTGATATCTCAATTTCCTACATCTCCAACCTTTAAGAGAATGATTGATGCAGCTACTCAAGTAGAATGTGAAAATCAAGACCTCTTCACTTTGAAATTGGATAAGGAATAGTTAATAGAATAATACTAATAGAGTTAGAATTAGCTCATGAAATTGCAATAAGAATACTTATTACAAAATAGTCTATATAAAGAGTATGATTCATAGATTAAATTATAACTTGAAGAAATCTAAAAAATGAAGATTTAAATACAAAATTACCAAAAAGAAATATTGCTATTTAGATAAAATGAATAATAATAGCAACAGCAAAAATCATAACCACTAGATGACGCATTGATTGAATAAATCAAAAAGCTAAAAGTCACAATTAAACAATTAGAGGAATAAAATCAAAAGCAGAAATTAGAACTAGCAAATCAATTGGAGATATCAAATAATCAGTAAAATTAATTGAATGCCATTACTGAAAAATTAGACAGGAATGATAGCATCCTGCAATTAACAGAGGAATAGAATGTATAAATTTATTCAATATTTATATAGAAATATATCTTAAGTCTGAATTAATAATTGGTTTAGCGAGAATAAGAATAAAACATTATTATTTAAGAGTAATAGTTGAATATCGAGCAGTTAGAGAAATAATTGAAAGAATAAAATAATCAAATGGATAAATTAAATTACACAATAAAAAAGGAGAATTTATTTAATTCTGTGCTCTAAAGAGTTTAAGAATAGCAATTGTAATCTTATATTAAAATAATTGGTCCCTTAAATGAGTATTTAGATTAATCAAAGGACAGATTACTTTATAATTGATTATTTAATACATATAAATAGCATTTCATCATACTAGAGATTGAATATATTCATCATTTTCATCTTCTTCCCATAATTACTATTGAATTTTCCAAATTTAGAGTATGTTTTTCTCTTATTCTACACTTGCCAATAAATGTTTATGATTGGCATTCCAAGATAAATCATTAACCTTAGATCTATGTCCTCCATGATAAAACTAATAATATGTTGCAAATATCTACCAATAATTCGGATGGACCATCTTTTTCATCTTCAGCCTTGATTTCATTTCCAATTTTGTAATAGTCCCATACAATAATTTTAGAATCAACAGAACCAGATGCAAGCAAATTTCTTTAATGAGGTGACCATTAAAGACTATAAATGGCATCATCATGATTTGAAAACGTATGAATATCCTCTTCAGGTTTATTCATATCAAACATTTTAACTTAAGCATCATTAGATCCTGTGGCGAATAAATTAGATTAGAAATTATTAAATTGAACACAATTTACTTCTTGTGAATGTGCTTCTTATTATATTGAAACTCCTTATGTTGTTCGAATATCACAACTACAATATTGGAATACTAAAGTACATCGCAAATGTTTTATCATCAGAACAAGAAATGAAAATGTTTGGATCTTGAGGATGCCAACAAACATCTTCAACTTCGCCTTTATGGAAATTGTATTACTTTATTAATTGTCCTGTGTTTGTATCCCAATAGTATATGTTATGATCATAACTTGCTGATAATAAATGACCATAATTATTGAGATTCCAAGACAATCCATAACCCTCTTTCGTCTATCCTTTTAAGGCTTATATTTTTGATTATTTGCTTAAATCGTAAATACCTAAGTGCATAGAAAATATGGATACCAACTTCGCCATCTCCTGCTTAAGCTGCTAAAATGTATTGATTGTTTGGCTATTATCGAACTCTGTTGATTTCTACTTCCACTGGAATTTGCAATTCTTCTTAAACCTTTCCCACTGCTTATGTTTTCCCTTCAAATAGTATTGTATATAGTACAAATGTTATTTAGCAATGTGTTATCCAATTATTCATCTAGTTTCTTAGGGATAGCAACTTTAAGCAATTTGATATAATCCTGCTCTTAATTATTGGTCTGAGTGGCCACTATCAATCTATGTACTTCATTGTCATTTTGATCACTAAGATAATAATGCAAAAGACATATCAAGATCATTCAACCAACAAACTGTAAGGGATGGCCAATTGTTTTGATGGTTGATGCAGATTTCATACATGAATGGGATGTTTTACTTCCAATTTCGATACTACTCTTCGTTATTTCTCTCCTCTTGGATCTCATTTTCTGCACTCATATTTAGGCGCGATTTTATTAAATATAATATAGTATAAATTCCACTCAAAATTGTTTTAATGTGTTAAAGTATTATTATTTAATTATGGACGCTGCTGAAGTACAACATGATGGTTCCTCACCATCCAAGAAAGTTAAATCAAATCCTAATGCTCTGAATTCTCTTAGAGATGTATTTATGATCCATACTCATCCTAGCATACTGTGGTTGTAGCTGATACCGGCAAGATCAATGACATCCAAAAATTCTAACCTCAAGATGCCACCACCAATCCAAGTCTAATCCTTGAAGCTGCCAAATTACCAGAATATCAAGCCTTGATTGATGATGCCATCCAAAAAGGAATCAAAGCTTATCAACTCTCAAAACAACCAATGTATGTCTCTCTTACTTACCTTTAGTTAAAAGTAACCAAAAAGAACAAATTCTAGAAAGAAGAAGGATGAACCAGAAACTAAGGAAATAGTTGAACCTGAATTACCATAATTCAATTTTAATACATTAAATCCAGAAGAACAGAAAATTGTTATCGGATTGATAACTGATCAATTGAGTGTCAATTTCGGATTGGAAATCCTTAAGTTAGTTCCTGGTTATGTCTCAACTGAAGTAGATGCTCGTTTGAGTTATGATAAATAAGCAACCATTGATAAAGCCAAAAGAATTATCGCCCTCTATGAGTAGGCTGGCATTACAAAAGAGAGAATCCTTATTAAAATTGCTAGCACCTGGGAGGGAATACAAGCAGCCAAAGCATTGAAAAAAGAAGGAATACTATGCAATATGACACTCATTTTTAATTATCATCAAGCTTTGGCTTGTGCTTAAGCAGGTGTCAGATTGATTTCCCCATTCGTGGGCAGAATTTTAGATTGGTTCACTAAAAATAAGAGCGGAGAAGATTATACTAAATAAAATCATCCTGGCGTTAAATTAGTAACCAGCATCTGGAACAGCTTTAAAAAATTCAAATATGATACTATTGTCATGGTATTTTTCATATTTGATATTTAATTTAGGCAGCTTCCTTACGTTTGGTTGATGAAGCTACTGAATTATGCGGTTGTGATAGAATGACCATCCCGATTAAATTGCTAAATGATTTATAAGGTTTAGAAGGGACAGTATTGGAACCAAAACTAAAAGTCGAAAATTTGGATAAATTAAATATTGAGAAAGTCACTGTTGATGAAAAAACTTATAGATGGGAAATGAATTGTACAATTTTATTATTAAACAATAGAGGATGCAATGGGAACTGAAAAATTAAATGAGGGAATTAGAAAGTTTGCTTAAGATTTAGAGACTTTGGAAAATGTAATCAAATAAAAATTAACACAAAATAACTAATGAAACAGTTAACACATTAATATATATAAATAATAGTATCAAATATTAAGTAAGCTAAAATGTGTAAATTAACATTTCTTTTTCACCATTCCCACCAATTCGTTTGGACTATATGAAATCCTTATCTCCTGTTATTGAAATTTGTATCATTACAAAATCGAACTTTTTTAGTTTGGTTATTTTAGAAAACATTCTAAGTTTATCTAATTGATTTCCTTCCCACTGATAGGCTTTAAGAAATTGACCTATTTTTTTTTAAAATACTTTTTAAACTCTTTGCTGTCTTATGACTACCACTATGACTTCGCTCATCTAAAGAATGACAGTCACTAAAAAAAATTTCAAATACATCTTATTATTATTATTTGTTTTTATTCCTATTTTTAGAGGAACCAATACTTGCATTATTACTTGCTATTTCTTCCCTACTCTATTTTATCCTTTTTTAAGCACTTTTTCTAATCAAATTACTTTATGTCATCACCTATAGATCTTTCAAAGGGGTAGTTGGACTTTTACAAATTTGGGATTTTTGTGAGACAGTATCACCGTCAGTTTTTTTTGGAGCAAATTAAGAGGTTTGTCTTGGTAAATAGGGGTTAGAAGTTGATTTAACGTACATTGATTCAATTTTGATCTGCTTAAGTTAGTTTTAGAAAGAAAATTAGTTTTTAATGTCTTTGTATTTTTCACCCTTTTCTTCATTCTATCTACCCTCCACTTGTAATTCTCTCAACATTTCAAATTCTTCCTATATCTGTTTGAGTTCCTCTTATTCTTGTAACAAACTTATCATATAAAATTTAAAATTTACTTTTGTTGAACAGCAGGCTTTACTTCTTCTTCTTAATCTTCCAGAAATCGATTTTTTCTATCAGTTTGAACAGCATCACCGTCGATTTATAATGGATGAATAAATTAATGGTTGTCTTAACAATTCTGAGTAATTTTTTGCTCATTTCTAATTGATTCTTCAATATTTAGGGATTATGGTGAACAGTTAGAATCTGTTTTGGAATCTCCATTCGAATGATACTTCTTTTTTAACATTACTTTATTGATAGCATTTATATTAAATTCTTTATCTGCTATTTATTATTGACAAATATTTTTGCATGTACTACCCATAAATTTTAATAAATTAATTAATTGAACTCGGTTTATATTAATAAATATCCAATTTTAAGGAGAATTCAAGTCCGTTTTTGTTATTTTGTTTATTATTTTTCATATTTGAGGGCATTTTTTAGTAAAAGTTACTTCTCATTCTAAAATGTTAGTTTTTAAATATTCTTCTTGGTTGTAGGTATTGTTAAACCATAAAAAATAAATTGTCCTCTGTTCCATTTTAATTCTAAAATTAAAATTAAATTAATAAATCATATCAAGTCTAATATTACTAATCAGCATAATTATACAATACACTTAATTTTAAAAGGGACATTTTATATATTAAATAATTTGAAATCATGAAGATAATAGTTGTAAATCAAATTATAATTTAGGAAAATGTATTAAGAAGAACACCTCTAATTTAGGGTTTTTGTCATTGAAACATAATTTATAATTTCCAATAAAATTGATGAAATTAATTTTATTTTTTAAAACTAAAACAACTTTTTAATTTATAAATAAAAACTTAATAATAAAATAGATAATTTATTAAAATAATTTTTAAAGTTCCATCTAAAACCTTATTTTGTAGAAAATAGTTTTATTGTTATTCGAGTTGTTTTTTTATGTAATCCAAATAGCTAGATTTTTATTTATAACATATTTCTGCAATTAAAATTCATAACAAAAATTTACAAAATTTTATCAATATGACTAATAATTTTTAATTGAATCAATTTAAAAGAATCTGCATTTCCTATTAGTCTAAACAAACCTTTAAATTAGTCTGAAAATGAGTTTTTTAATTTAATAACAATCAAAATAAAAATGATCATAAAATTTCTTGAGTTTCAAATTATTATAAACAGTTTATCAACAAATAATATACTGAAGAGGGTATTTAATGTTTAGAATTTATTATAAAAGACTCTTAAAAGATTTAGATTCTATATTTCTATTTAATTAATAGCTAGACTTAGAAATTTATTGTAGATTGTAAGTCTTATCGAATTTAAGGGATAATAAAATCAATGAATTACTAATTATAAAACTAGATTGGAAGATTAATAATATTAATTTATTTATTAACAACTAATTTTATTTGTAAAATGATTGAAGAGGAAATCTCAGGATGGCTGGATGATGGCGATTAGCTTAATAGTATAAGGTTTAACAGAAATAAAGAAGAAAGGATAGATAAACCTCCCTTGCATTAAAATCTCCGTAGTTATAGCTTATGTTAAAAGAAAGATGACAACGAGAAATTGCTTAGCTCAAAATCAAGTCTTTATTGAAATGTATATTAGATCTCTTTTCTGATAAAGAGAATTCATCATAATTTGTAAAGTGTAGGATGTAGAAAAAATAAAATAGTACAATAGAGGAATTGAAAAAAGTAATGGAGTTTCTATCTATAAATGAACAATATAAATATGAGACTCACAGAGCATTTGATCCAAATGATGATAGGTTCATCAAACAATAGTAGTAACTTATAGAAAAACAAAAGTAATAATAAGAACTCAAAAAAAATAAGTTCAAACTCTAGTTGGACATCAAGGATAATTATCAGACAATGCCAAAATCAAGAAGATAATTGCAACCAATATCTGATGTCTAATAAATATAAAAAATTAACAGTGACAGATCACAAATTAACTAAATTCAATAGAGTGGAATTTAGGAATCTAAAAGTTAAACATAAACTAAATTTAAATTTCCAAAATTCATCATCTAACAATAAAAATATAAAAAACAGCATTATAAAACAGATGATTTTAATGGGTATAAAGACTAATAGGAACAATAACCTAAACATTTTATTCAAATAAATAGAATATTTAGCAATAATAATTTAACGGATACAAAGCAAAGTATCTATACTCCTAAATCTGTTACATAAGCTAAATATTAGGTTCAGTTATAGCAGACAATAAACAATATCAATTAGGCAAGAGATAATGGATACGCATACGATTTAATGTACAGAAAAACACCTTCAAACATAGTGTAAGAAAATAAGGAAAAGTAGAAATAGCTTAAATTGCTAGAGATCGCTCTAAAATGCAAGAATATAAAATGATATCTTATTTATATACTACTATTATAAAATAGAAATAAATTTTTTCTTTAATACTTAAATTAATGAATTATAGACTTTTACAAATAATTAACCAGTATGATTTTTAAGTGTTTCCACATTCTTCAATTTAAAAATTGATAATATTTTGTTGAATTCTATCAAGACATTTAAAATTTAATATAGAAAGATGGATTACTTAAAGGAAGAATTTCAATAAAAAATTAAATAGAAATATTTAATTTGAAAAATTTAAACAATTAAATGAAGAATAAAATTGAAAGAATTAGATAATCGATTTCCAATATTAGATAAAGAAATAAATATTAAGTTAAAGATTTTTAATTAAAAGGAAATAATAAACTAATAATAAAAATATTCATTATAACCATTAACTCTATTATACCTCTTGCATTGTTATTCTTTCTTTAGAATCAACTTTTAGCATTGCTGAAATTAATTGTTTAGCTTAAAAGGAAACGAATGATGGATACTCTATTTTCCCTAAGCAGATTTTCTTCGATAAATCCTTCTCTGAATTTCCTCTAAAAGGAAAGACTCCTGTTACCATTTTATAAAGGATGATTCCGCATGCCCAAACATCAACTGATTAATCATAAGAACCTTTCTTTACTAATTCAGGAGCCATGTATTATGGAGTTCCACAGGAACAAGTTTGTTTTCCATTGATTTTGATAGAGTATCCAAAATCTATGAGTTTAATTTTTCTTGTAGTATAATCTATTAAAAGATTCTCAAACTTTAGATCTCTATGACATATATCTTATTCATGCATATAAGAAACTGCATTTGAAATTTGACGAAATAAAATTTTGGCTTCATCCTCATTAATTCTTTTGAATGGCCTTCCTTTCATGAACATCTCTAAATTTGATGGAGAAGAGTATTCCATGATTAAATATATTGATTTATCATTCTCGAACATATGATACAAGTTAATTATATTAGGATGTTTGAGTTAATTTAAGATTTCTACTTCTCTTTCTAGGTTTTTTAAATGCATATTATTCATTTTCTTTTTATCATAAATTTTAATAGCAACGTCAATCTCTAATTCTTTGTGTCTAGCCATTTTAACTTCAGCAGTAGCTCCAGTTCCGAGGGTTTTTACAAAGGTGTAACTATTAATTGATTAATGTTCAAGTGGAATTTCAACAATTTAAGAGTATTCTTTTCTAATATTTTCGTTTTAAGGATTTTCTTCATAAATGGTTTATTAAGCATAAGTTGTTTTAAGAATATTTCTTAAATTGCTGCCTAGATTTTTAGAAAGAGGAGTAGTCTTCTTTTTTTATTAGGCTAGACTATTTTCCTGTTTTGGTGATAACTATTTTTATGTTTATTGAGTCTTTAGAGGTGATCGATTAGGAGGTACTCTGCTATGATGAGATACTGAACGTCTTTAAGTATCTTCTCTATTTTTTAGGTATTTTTTTCTTAGATCGAATAATTTTGAATGTTAGCTAAACTATGATGCTTGAGAGTATATCTATTAATTAGTTTTGTGATAATCTTAAATGAATAAAATAGCATACTTAAAGACATGAACATAGCAGTTTCATGTGGTTATTCGAATTCTTGATGATAGAGTTATTCTGGTGTAGGTTGGAATGTAAATTACTGTTGCTATTCAAGTCTTAGCATGTATTTAACTATAATAATAAATTCAGTTAATTATATGTTCTTATTATATATATATATACTATTATTATATATATATTCTCATTTCTTTGGTGGTGCTTTGGCTGCTGGTTTGGCACCTCCAGCTGCTGGCTTTGCTCCTCCTGCTGGTTTGGCTGCTGCGGCGGCTGTTTTTGCTGCAGCTGCTGCTTTGGAATCATCAGCTTCCTTTTGTTTTTTTTCTAAAATAATAGTAAATGATAAAACAAACCAGCTGCTTCTTGCTTGTCTAAGATTTATTTCTTTGATGTTGGTGCAACTTCGTCAGGCAAGATTTTAGAAATAACACCTGCAGCCACAGTCTTTCCTCCTTCTCTGAGTGCAAATCTTTGACCTTGATAGAGTGGTAAGTTGTAGGAGAGATTCAATTTGCAGGTGAAGTTATCTCCTGGCATACCTACTTTGATATTCTCTGGTAACTACAATGTAACAGCAACGTCGGCAGTTCTTACGAACATCTAAGATCAATAAGAATTTGCATTTACTTATGGACGATAACCATTGGGGAATGGTTTTTTACGACCTCCTTCTTCTTCCTTCAAGATGTAAAGATTTGATTCAATGCAATTGTGAGTTGTCAAGGATCCTGGTTTGCATAACACTTATCCTCTTCTAACATCATCTCTTGTAAGACCTCTGATTAAAATTCCGACATTGTCACCAGCCTCTCCAAAATCAAGTTGCTTTTTGAAGGTTTCAACACCAACAATTGCAGTTTATTTAGGCTTACCATATCCGACAACCTCGATATTGTCCTTGATTGATGCTTTACCTTAATCGATAGTTCCTGTCACAACTGTTCCTCTACCAGCAATGTGATATGTGCCTTCTATTGACATTAAGAATGGCTTATCAATTGGTCTTTATGGTATTTTGATCTCCTTGTCCATGGTATCAAGTAATTGAAGAATAGACTTTTCTCCTAATTCTGGTTCTTGATCATTGGATGCAAGCAATGCTGATCCTTTAACAATCTTTGCATTGTCTCCATCATATTCATATTTGCTAAGAAGTTCTCTGATTTCCATCTCTACCAATTCATGGATTTCTGGATCTTTGGCTAAATCTATCTTATTCACAAACACAATAATAGTCTCCACACCAACTTGGCGACATAGAAGCACATGTTCACGTGTTTAAGCCATGCAACCATCTGTGGCTGCCACGACCAAAATGGCAGCATCCATCTTGGCAGCTCCTGTAATCATGTTTTTGACGTAATCAATATGTCCTGGACAATCTACATGACTGTGAGATTAATTATAGCATCAATTATTACCCATAATGTCTAGTTTTGGTTTAATATTCCACTGTAGCACTATTGATGGTGATACCACGAGCCTTCTCTTCAGGAGCCTTATCAATTTTACCATATTCTTGGAACTCAGCGAGTCTATTTCCTTTATGTTTTATAATTACTATTATTTAGCCAAGACTTTTGTGATGGCAGAGGTAAGTGTTGTTTTACCATGATCGATGTGTCCTATGGTACCGACATTAAGATGAGGTTTGTCTCTAACAAATTTGGCAAAGAGTGCACGAGCAGTATTATTAAGGGCGAAAGGAGCTTGTATGGAGCGCAGAGTGTGGAGCATTCTTTAATTTTAATTACGGTTGAGATTTAAAATAATGTACTCTTTTGGGATAAAGATTTATTTATTTAATTAAAAATGCAGAGATTATAGGGTGCCACACTCAGTTTATGGAGCAGCTTTACTCCAGTACCTCAGTATGCATTCGCCACATTGAATCTGAAATAATTGAAACAGAGAATGAAGTCAGTTGGATCAATTAGAAAGATTACCAAGGCCATGAAGATGGTTGCTGCTTCCAAGATGAAGCAAGATGTCCAAAGATTAGAAAATGGAAAGTACTTCGGAGTCCGATCACTCTAAGATTTATTTGCCCAAGAAACCTATCTATAGAAGAAGCAATTGACATTTAAGATCAACAAGACTCTGATTGTCCCAATCACATCTGACAAAGGACTTTGCGGTGGCATCAATTCATCAATCATCAGAGAAACCAGAAGCATTGTCAGGTAAAATCGTAATGCCTACAAATTATTCCTGATCGGCGAAAAGGTATTCACTATCATTTTACATTATAGTCCTTGGGAGCTCTGCAAAGAGGTTTCCCTGAATTGCTCACCCAAGCAATAACAGCAATCTAAACACCAATCAATTTTGTGAATAGTTCTTCCATTGCACATCAGATTCAACTCAATGTCACAGAAGATATCGATTAGATTTCCATCATTTTCAATTAATTCAAGAATGTGGTTCAATAGGTTATCAAGCGGGTTGATTTACTCAATAGAAAGAACTTCATTGCTCAATTCAGATTGGTTACTAAATATGATACTGCAGAACCTGAAAAGGAATTCGTCCAGAATTACATGTACGAATACTATGTAGCTACTGCCTTTTATCATGCTATGTTGAATAATTTTGCAAGTGAAACATCTTCTAGAATGAATGCTATGGAAAATGCTTCTAAGAATGCAGGAGAAATGCTTGATAAATTGACTCTTGAATACAATAAAGTTAGATAAGCCAAAATCACGGTAGAATTGTGTGAAATCATTTCAGGAGCCTCAGCTGTCTGAAAATCATAAAGAAATATATATAGAAAAACATTACATACCTATATTAACATTTCTCATCTATTATTACTAATTCTCTTTTTCATTATATCAATTAGCATTTCATTTTTATATTATACATATATATATATACATCATTTGCGACAACCTTAGATAATACACACGAAACCTTTAGTCTCTGGATATTATTTTAAATATTGCTTATTTTTTTATAGATTTTCATTCATCTCTATGATATATCCATCCTGTCCAGCAACTACATTATAGACTTCTCCGTTCTCCAAATGTACCTTCAACATCACTGTATCACTCTTAACCTTCAAGCCTCCCTTCTTTTTCTTACCCTTCACATGCTATTCCTTCTACGTAAATTCAATCTCCTTGATATCACTGTCGCTCTTCACTATTGGGTGATTCTTATTTATTCCACTCAAGTATAAACGATTTGAATGCTAAAACACATATTAATGTTCCGAAAAGGATTTAACAAAGTATCGATCAGTGAATTCAGCCAATCGTGCCTGCACATTTAATGGAATCATCAAATCGTCATCTTGATCCTGGCCTTATTGTTATTGTTGCTCCTCTACTTATGGCTCCTCCAATTATTGCATTTAATTTAATTAGCTATTATTGTTTATAATTTTTAGTAAAACAAATGTATCTAAATCAATCCTAGACCATTCTGATCTAACTTGGCAGCTAACTCTAATATAAACTCTAATTTCCATATTGACTCATTATCAAACTCTTCTGTAATTCATTATTCTCATCCAACCATCCCATCCTCTTTCCCTTCTCCCAAATGCCTTATTTAATCGTCCCATCCTAAAACACCATCGTCCCTCTTCCATTCTGTAATCCTTCTGCAAAGCTCCCTTCATATCTCTTACCATCTGCCCAAGTGTAAACTCCAAAACCATCCTTCTTATCATTCTTAAACTCTCCTTAATAGGATTTCCCATCCGGCCATTTGTATACTCCATATCCATGCATAAAACCATTCAGAAATTGCCCTTCATATGATCGTCCATTAGCCCATTGATACACTCCTTGCCCATTGAATTAGTTCTGTGTCCATTCACCCTAATATGCAGTTCCATCTGCCCAATAATAATTTCCTTCCCCATGTTTCATTCCTCTTGCATAATTGCCTTCATAACGCGATCCATCTGGCCACTCTTGCTTCCCAAATCCATGCTGCACATCCTCTTTCCATTCTCCTTCATACTTTCCATTCAGTTTATAATAAAAAGTTCCAAATCCCTCTGCCTACCCCTCATTCCATTCTCCTTCATAAATGTCTCCATCTGCATGAATAAACTTCCCTCTTCCATGAGGCACGTTGTTGTGAAATTCTCCCTCATATCTTGCTCCATCCGGCCCTTTGTTTATTTTTAAATCATTATACATTCTTAGATTCCATGGCCTTCTCGTATTGTGCCTTTCCATTACCCCGTATAGAGAACTCCATCTGGAAATTAATAGGTGGGCCGTTCCTCTATTCTGTCCTCAATTTCAATTGGAACCTATTATTTCTGTATTGGGAGTGATTGTTAGGGTCGATAGCTCATTCTTACAGACTACACAAAGTCTTCTGAGGGCCTATCGGTTAGTTCGATGTTCTCAGTGTATAATTCATTATTTGTAGAATCAAATATAACTTCTGCCTTTGAACAATGATCTATTGCAGTACATTAATTTCCCATTTATAATATTTAATAATAAAATTTGCATAAAAAATAAACTGAAAAATTAATGAAGCCTTAATTAATTAAACTACTTAACAATTCATCGTAAAATTATAAATTAAATGGTCTATAAATAATTCAGGGTAATATCTTCACAAAAGTACTGCCAAAAACTGAGCTTTTTAGCCCAAAAATAAAGTTAAATACCTTTACATCATCATACAATTCTAAAGCCTAAGAGTAAATTAATACAATACAATTTTTCTTTTTGCTGTTTCATTGCTCCACGTTATTTTCCTTGCTCTAAGATTAACCTCTACAACTATGGTATCGCCAAAATTTATTTCAACAAACTTCACCTAGGAATTCTTTACCCCTTTTAAGCACGTTGTTACAATTCCTTCATTACTTAAGATGTATGCACTTGATATGTGGACACTTATATATACCCATAAAATGCACCTTCAAAAACATTGTCATTATGAAATACTATATTCTAATGGCAAATACCAATCGACACAGCTTCACCACACTAAACTTTGATTCTGGAAATAGAATTTTCAGTTATCACCTCCTCACTTAAAATGTACCTTGTTTATGAGAAAATGGATGAACTTCTTGCCTCATTGTTTTGAAAATTAAGTAAAATATCTTCATGTTTATTTATCTTTGAGAATGTAAAGCTTGATTACACTTAAATATTCATCACTTGTGAATTGTTGTTATTGCTCTAAATACTCTATCCTGAAGTAGAAATAATAATAGATCTTGCTGACTATTCCTCAATTACCTAAGATGGGCCTTTTTAAAAATATATCAGTACCTTATGAACTTTAAATAGATTTTATATCTTGTTTAAGTGCAGAAATCTAAGTTACAATATTAGGTAATTTGCTTAATATTAATTTGTCTGATTTTTCTATTTTAATTATATTTTTTATGTCTCTAGTAAGATCCTAGGAGCTCTGGTTTTAGATTAATTCATCGCTTATTGATAATTCATTTATCAAATCAGATAGTGTTGCTGCCAATGATTGCAATTGAGTAATGAAGTCTTTAATAGTCTTTAGAGTTTCTAATTTACTTTTTTTCCTATTAATATATTCCCTAAAATTGATCGCATCTTATAAATGGGAATTATGAATTTATTTAAGGCATTCAAGACAACACAATCCTTATTTTGGGCAACTGCTATTTGTAAAAACTGCCATTATTTCACCCTATTCATGGTCACCTTCTTAACAAGAGAGCATACTTGTAAATAAAATTTAATATAATAAAATAAATTAATAATTTCTTACTAACGATCCACTATAAATTTCAAATAAAGAAATATTCTATCTAATATAATCAAAGTTGATGAATCCAAATATATAAGGACTAAATTATTGTGTTAAAAGGATAAAGATTCAAAAGAATTTAACTTCCTATCAGCTAACAAACTATTTTAGTCTTTTGTATAAATTAGAAGAAAATAGAATTTTGCAATGTAAAAACTAAGGGGTTAATATATATAGTAATAGTTTAAGTAATATTATCTAAATTAATCATTTTTACTCAAGAGACTAAATATATAGATTTTTAATATTAAAATAATATTTTATGTTTTTAAAAAGTTAGGGTATTGATAATTTCGCATTTAACGATTATAGCTATTAGTATAGTCAGAGTGAGCAAATGTCTATTTATATCAGTGTCGTCAGGATAATATCTAAGATATATATTAAAAGGGCTAATAAGGAGTAGGATCTATTCATTTAAGATTCACTTCAATACTAATTAATAAAAAATGAATAGGAATTATAATGGACGAAAGTACTTGAAATAGATATTGTGATAACTGTTTTTAGCAAATGCTTACTTAGTGAAGTAGGACACAATAATCATCAATACTTTATTTTATTCTTAATTCATATTTCAATTGGAGCATTTCGCTATTAAAATGAAATTTAGTAATAAAGTAAAGGAAGGTGGGGAGGATCACAGAATTCAGCAATCAAAAGCAATTTCAGCTGTTTGACCATAAACGTTTTGTCAGCATAATTAGATTGAAAATAAGATGCTCAGTAAACTCTAGAACAACTGGAATAAATTAGGTCATAAAGATATAAAGAAAATGGAGGAGAACTGAGAATTTATAATTAAGATTTGGAAATTGGAATTATTTAGAGTTTATCATTAAATAGAGTAATTTTATAATGACATTTAAATGCGCTAAAATGAATTATGGGAGGAAGACGATGCAGAAATAATTGGTTGATTTTATAATGAAAGTTAATTAATTTAATTTTTGGAGCCAAAATGGCAGCAAATTAAGATTAGATATTTGATGAACAATCACAAGAAGCCACAATTAATGAGGAATATAAAATATGGAAAAAGAATGCTCCATTTCTTTATGATTTGGCGATTAGTCATCCTGTTGAGTGGCCATCCTTGACTGTGTAATGGCTGCCAAAGAAGGAAACTCCACCAGGTTAGGATTATTCAATTCATAAACTGATAATTGGAACAAATACTGTGGATAATGAGATGAATTCTTTGATGATTGCTAAAGTACAGAAAGCCAATAATATTTTAGGTTCGATTACCAAAAGATTCTGATGTGTAATAGGATCCTTCTGAATATAAATAGAATGAGCCTAGTGGAATTGGCAAGGCTACAGGGGAGAGTAGAATAGAAATTGATGTAAGAATAAACCATGAAGGCGAAGTAAATAGAGCAAGGTATATGCCATAAAAATCGAATATTATTGCCACCTTCACACCCAAAGGAGAAATCCATATATTCGATTACATAAAGCATCCATCATAGCCATCCAACAATTTGGTCAAACCTGATTTGAAATTAGTAGGACATCAAAAAGAAGGGTATAGGATTATCAAATTATCATAATAGATTTGGTATGTCTTGGAGTGAATAGAAATTGGGACATCTCGTAACTGGAGATTACGATGGCAAATTGTGTATATGGGATGTTGAAACAAATGCACCAGAACCAAAATAAACATTTTAAGCAAATAATTTATAAATCGAAGATGTTTGTTGGCATAGGTTTCATCCAGAAATCTTTGGTTCATGTGGAGATGATAGACATGTGAGAATGTAAGAATCATCATATAATTTATAGTTGGGATACTCGTAAACCATAGCCATTGAGTGATATTCAAACTCATGCAGGTGATATCTACTGCTTAGATTTTAATCACTTCAATGAATTCTGTTTTATTACGGGCTCAGAAGACAAGAGGATCAATCTTTTCGATATGAGAAACACTGAAAAACCATTGCATACTTTTGAAAGTCATGGTGATTAGATCTTATCTTTGAAATGGTCACCACACAATATGAAAATATTTGTTAGTAGTTCAGCTGACAGAAGATGTATGATTTGGGATTTCGGAAGGTGTGGAAAGGCACAAACACCAGAAGAAGCTCAGGATGGACCTCCTGAATTATTGGTAATTCATCTATTAATTCAATTTAGTTTGTCCATGGAGGACATAGATCTAAGGTTTGTGATTTAGATTGGAATCTTAATGAAAAGTATACCATTTCTAGTGTTGAAGATAATAATATTTTGTAAGTTTGGTAATTGGGTGCGCATATTTATTAAGAATGATTTTATATATATATATCAGTATTATTATCACAGTTTTTGCTGTTAAATCTGTCTTCCTGAGGGTGGTTTTTATTCTAATGGATTTAAATTAGAAACTTGAATAAAATTGTTAATTACTTTTCTTAATTAAGGGTGGAGTAATTTGAGATGCGTTTTAATTATTGTTTTAGTTATTATTGGTATTAATTGCCTCGCATTGATTGTTAAAATTTGGAACTGTGCTCCCTCGATTATCAATAGGATTCAAAATAACCTTTTGATTGGTTCTTCTCTATAACTATTATTATTGTAATTCATCCCTTTGATTTCTATTGTTTTTACCTTCATAAAGTTCTAACAACTATTAATTTAATTTAGTTTTTTCTACAATACTCATCCCCTTGTTATCAGAGTTTCCATTCATTCTGGGTTATGATTCACCTACTTTCAATATACAGTTATACCTTTCCTCTGTCTGCCAGGTGAAGCAATTCTCGTGTTTTCTACATCTCTATAGCTTGATGGCAATGCTCTCTGATGGATTTCAACATGTCTTTCTTATTTTTCTACATCAATTAGATCCATGGCTTTTTAATAAGGCAGATTTGGAAAGTTAACCTTCTTTGCCTTGATGTTAAATGGAGGTATCTTGTAATCTTCCGATTCATCATCCCATTCACAACTATTAGTAATTTTGTCAATGTCATCTTGTTATAGAATCATCTTCAAAATCCCAGAATACAATTTGATTTCTTTAGACTAAGATCTAATGGTATCCAATAACTCTTCCTTATCATATTCAAAATCTTATTTCATTTCATTTTAGTCTTATAATTACTACTCGTATTTATTCTTTAAATATTTGACCAGTTTCCTTAATTTATCAACTTCATCCTATACACTATTGTATTTATTTTCGATCTCAAGCATTTCCTTTTCCTTTAATTCCTATTGAATTTTCAATTATTCATGTTCCTTCTTCTATTGTTCTATAGCCTATTGCATTTTCTTATATTTTTTCTTGTCATCATCTGTTCCTTTGCCACCCTTGATCATCATCTACTCCTTCTCCTTCAACAATTCTTCCAATCTCTACCTTGCCAATCTCTCTTGTTCAGCTTATTCACTTTTTTACTTCATTTCATTCTCATATCTCTGTTTCTCCTATAGTAATTGATTGTTAATCTCTTTGAATTGATTTATTTGCTCATTATGACTTTCATCAACACTATTTAATTTTGCATTCTTCTCAACAACATTCTGTCGATCTCCATTGTCCTAGTTTTGTCTGAGCAATAATTCTCTAAGTTTCTTAATTTCCTCAGCCTATTCCTTTAATAGTGCATCCTTGGGATCCTCATTTACTTTTGGTTAATTCTTGATCATCTTGGCTCTGGAAGCATATCTTAGACTTGACAATGTCTCATCATAATTGAAATCAGAGGGAGAGATGGCAGTGATCATTATGGTTTTGGTATTACCACCTAGTGAATCCTACAATAATCTTGTTAATTTAGAATCCCTGTATGGAATGTGTTGAGTCTTACCATCAACCAAGGCTGAAATCACATTTCCCAAGGCAGACAATGACAAATTAATTTTGGTTGCTTCTTTCAATCTATCCCCTGTTGCCTAGGTTTTAGATTGTCTCTCACTTCCTGCTAGATCTACTAGGTTCAGTTTGCCAGCAGTAATGCGTTCATTTCCCTTGTCATCAGTCATTGAACATTCAATATATACTGTAAAAATACAATGACTCCTACTTGATTCCTTATTCATGGCTGTTGCACCTACTGATCTATTCTATGCTCCCAAGGCCATATATTTATCCATATCTTGTAATGTTTTGACAATGGGAATATTCAAATCCTTAACATAGAGTCCTTATTGTCCTTCCTTTAATTCATATCTCTATTTAACATCCTTACTCAACAAATCATGTATTTCTTCATTGTAAATTTCCATGTATGAACACCTCAACAAGAACTTCTTATTGGAATCTGAATTGTTGTTGATGATGTTGATTATCTATTCAAAAGTTCTTGGTATTATTCCTTTCATGTTATCCTAAGGTTTATGTGATTGAATATACATTTAATGGATCTCCAATCATTGTGAAGGTCTTTCCACAACCTAAATGATAATACATATTCAATACCGGTTTGACCATAGGCAAAGATGGTACCGTTGTACCCTTCAGCAACTGACTCTACCAAATTAAACGCAGTCTATTAATATATTTAAATTTGAGGAGTCTCTGGTCCAAATACGTAATCGTATGTAAACTGTTTTTTATCATTGTCCTAACTCTA
The DNA here is from genome assembly GCA_905182995.1 of Paramecium octaurelia. Taxonomy (NCBI): domain Eukaryota; phylum Ciliophora; class Oligohymenophorea; order Peniculida; family Parameciidae; genus Paramecium; species Paramecium octaurelia. The sequence goes on from CAJJDP010000130.1 coordinate 130,783, forward strand.
GCAATAGTATAATTTTCATTATTACTCTAAAGAGTTCAACAGAATTTGTACTTTCGTAAACATTGACACATGGCTTGCTACCATTGTCTCTCTCCTTCTAATTGAAGGGTCTGACTCTAACTATAACCTTCACGCATTCAGCTGGCATAGCAATATAACGATTGTAAAAATTAATTAATATAATAATGTACCCTCAATAGTCCTCTTTAGCAAGATTACAGAGGGAACACCGTTTGATACCTGTGGTGTTGTATTCTCCGTAAAAAGAGAATTTGCAGAGATTACTGCCTCGATATCCTGAGAGCGTGGATGTAGGCATCACTAGCAGTAAGTATTAGGGGAATGTATCATTGCCTGCTTTGCCTCCACTGAAAAAGTTGAATAAGATAGAGTAGACAGTATAGATTTATAAGGGGAAAGTGAACAAATTGCCCTCTTTGCAATTGAGTGATCAATATTTGCAAAGGAAAAAACAGATATCAGAAACTGATGGGATGAGAAAATCGATCACGCCAGAGAGGAGACAAGGAAAAAGGAGTTCAGTTTAATTTGCAATGAGAACTAAGGCAGGATGTTAGCCTAACAAGGTGACAAAAATAAATCAGGATGCAGCTATATTGTGTCCAAAGAATTTAGAAAAGTTTAAAATGTTCTTATCAGTAGTATGGGCTATAAGTTCTTTGCTGTTTGCGACGGACATGGATAATATGGTCACATGGTTTCCAATTAGATCAAATAATAATTGCCCAAGCATCTAGGAAAACTATTGAAAGAAGTGGGCAACCTGGAGAGCAACATCTTCAAGGCTTTCGAAATAACAAACAACGAATTGTGCCATTCGGAAATTGATACCAATTTGTCTGGATCTACAACTGTATCTTTGCTCATGATCAAGGACATAGTATATTCCTCAAATCAAATAGATTTACTCTGCGAATGTCGGGGATTCCAGAGCAATCATGTGTAGATTCGATGATGGGTGGAAAGTAGTGGAATTGAGTCGAGATCACAAGCCAGATGATCCGCAAGAAAAAATAAGGATCTTGGATGCAGGAGGAAGAGTCGAATAATAGAAGGGTTGTGAATCTATTGTTACATCTAGATTACCATGGCAACGGCATTGGACCATTTAGAGTGTGGCTGTCTTACATCCAGGCTCCTGGGTTGGCTATGACTAGGTCATTTGGGGACAAAGTTGGTGCTTAAGCTGGAGTTATTGCTGAACCTGAAATCTAAAGGTTCTCTGTTAGTGCCTAGGATCAATTCATAGTTGTTGCGTCGGATGGAGTGTGGGAGTATATGAGTAATGAAGAGGTACATTGGCAATCAATTAGGTGATGAGTGTTGTGATTCCATTTTTGGACAAAGATAATCCTGAATAAGCAGCTGAACGCATTGTAATTGAAGCCACGCAGGCATGGAGAAGAGTAATTGTTTTTTACTTATTTGCAGAACAGTTTAGCAAGGGACGATATTACTTGTATAGTTATATTCTTATAAAAATGAAAAATTTATTAATTATAAAATATCAAAGCATTTATGTCTCAAGATCTTTTCTCCAATGAACCAAAGCTCAATACTGCTAATGATGTGGAATAATATATCAAGACTCTTTAGCAATATCAGGACTCTTGTGAGAAATCCTCAGAATATATGCAGGCAGATGCTGCTCAGAAGAGAATTGTGGAGTTGAAGAAACAGTTGGTTTAAAGAAGGAGAAAAGAAATGCAATAAGCACACAGCCAATAAGAACAAGAAATCGAAAGGGCTCATCTTGACGATTTTAACTAATTTAACCAATTCTGGGATTAGAAGATGTAAACATTTAATGATGAAGCTTCAGCTGTAGAATAGGAATTATTAAACAAATAATAAAATGAATATAATAAAGTCTCGGAGGAATTAGAAAGCACAATCTCCTAAAAACCTAAAGAATCTTCTGATGTTCTCAATCTCAAAAAAAGAGAAGAATACTTGGCCAAATAAAAGAAGTATCCATTTCTATAATTTTTTGTTATGTTGAGGCTCAGAAAATTAAAGAATAGAGACTCTAAATTGAGGATGCTGATTATTAGAAATACCAAATCGAAAGGGCCAATAAAATTACTACCCAGTTGAAACAATTGAAAATGAGACATAAAAATGAAGTCAACAATCTCCAATAAAGAATCAAAGCAGGATAGGATGAATAAAAAAAAAATCGTAGCCTCGAACTCGAAAAGTACAATTTACACATTCTATCTTTCTTAGATTGCTCTAAAAATATCAAAACATCAAAAAAGAATTGGAAATCAAATAGAAAATGGACAAATTGGCTTTTGAAGGATAGTTCACCAATAAAGGTAGCTCTAATCAAAGTGTTTATATGAGTTAAATGTGACTCTATAAATTCATAAAGAAATTTATAAGTGCCCATTTCTATATATTAATATTCTAAATTAAATTAAAAATTCAACAAAATGAATGACTCAGGTTTTGAATGCTCCCTCTGCATGAAATTAGCCATGTCAGCATAAATTTGCGAAAAATGTGGATTCATGTATTGCAAACAATGTCTCCTCGAAATATTCGGTCCTAACTATGAATGTGTTTAATGCCAATCCAAATAATTTAAACCTATTGAACAGTCAGCCCTCTAAGAAGCCTATGAATAAATTCTCAACAATTCAGTAAACATAAAACCTGTTAAAATTAATAAACCACCTCCAGAACCTCCGGTTGTAGAAATATAATAATGGTAAACATTCTTAAAAGAAAATTGTATAAACTTTGATCTCTGTAAATCAAATATCAATCAAATATTCTAAAATGAATAAGTCTGTAGTTTAGAATGTCTATACTATACCAAAATAATTCCACTTTACGAATAATAAGACTTTGCTAATATTAGAAAAGAGATAAATAATTTAGAAAAGTATTAACCTCTAAAAAATGTATTATCAAATCAACAGGTAGGGTTCAGCTAATTTGTTAATGGAATTACAAGATTCACTTTTAATAGATGTGCTCCAGGAATACAGATACTTGAATCATAAGTAATATTGTAGGAGGATACATTTACATTTAAAACTGCCACTAGTTCCGTTGGGTTCTAGTAGGGAATTCATTATTGGAAAATCATACCTTTGCCAATGTCCAAGAATGAAATGAAAATTGGAGTTTCGACGTCTGACAACTATGATCTCAAAACTTCATTTTCTGATTACAATTTTGGATATGCCTTCTACACAATAGGTTAATTTAGAAATGGCAGTAATTCTAACGTAATTTTCCTATTTAATCTAGGGATTGGCATACGGAGCCAGATTTACAAATACTGGTGAAGTCGGAGTCTTGCTTGACATGAATAGGGGAATACTGGCATTCTCATACAATGGCAATTTTCTTGGAAAAGCCATAACTACAGATTGTCTTAAAAAAGGACCGATATATCCCTGCGTTGCATTACTTCGTCAAGCAGGATTTGAATTTTAATGCGGCATACCGATTCCGTAAAATTTACTTGATTTATTTTTAAAATGATTTTTAATTAAATATAAAATTAATTCATTTAATTAATTAAGTCAAATATTATATTTAAATGGAATCCAAGGGATGATTATCCTTAGTTAATTTAGCCTTATTTTTCACAAAAACCCGACTCGGAGACTAAAATGTCTTGTCTAAATGTAATGTTTAATGAGAAGATTATCTTGAATTCGTAGTTTTTGGAGATGGCAATCCTATAAATTAAATCTAATAGATACTTGATGCCAAACTACACAATATTGCTTACTGATCCTTAAACATTTATTCAAACTACTCTTTGTATTATTTTTAAAAGAAACTTGCTTTCTACTTAATTAAGTTCATCAAATTATCCAACTAGGTTTATGACTCTCCATAGGCCTTATCACACAACTTATAATAGAGTCCTTGAATAGTAATATTAATATCAGATGATAAGTCATCTGGAGCAATGTGATAACAAATGTAGGAGATTATTTGAACAAAGAAATTCATCCAATTTTATTCTTCTTTCATCATTTAACTATTAAAATATAGCAATAAGTGTTTACTTTTTTAACTCCCTTATTTTATTTTGAATAGTATCTTTCAATTTATCATTCTCAGTTTAAAGTCTTCTGGTTTCAGTGTTTACAGATGATTAATGATTGTTATTCATCAATTTAGGGATTTCTTGTTGTAATTTTTGCATATCCTAAACTAAATTAGAAAACTGCTGCTCTTTGAATTCTAACACTTAGTTCACATCCTATAATTTAGTTTATAAGAGATTGTTTATATTCTCTAATTCAATGATATACATTTCCTATTCATGTAAATCAAATTAGGATTATTATAATTGAGTGGCTATTTAAGATTTCTCCTCTTGCAACTCCTTAAGATATTGTCTTAATTCTATTTCAGTACTCTGTTATCGATCATATAGAGCAGAAAGCTTCTGTAAATTTTTAACGTTTTCTTCATGATAATCTTAAGGTTGATATTCATATTGTGATTCATTATGAATGCTTTGATCCCCATTCATTCCGATTATATCCTTTATTATTTGATATAACTGAACCTACTGAGGATTAGTTGAATTCTTTATTTATAACTATCTTTAAGTGTAATATTCTTATAATTATTCTATTCTGCTTTCCAAATAATCATTTTCCAACTACAATTCTTTTATTTGTTTCTTCTATATTTTATTTTCCTTGTTAATATCCTCCAATTAAAGTTTACTTTAAAACACATAATGCTAAGACTTTTTCTTAATTGTCTTTGTTTTCTCTTTCTCCTATTTCAAAAGTGTAGAAGTAGTTGAAATAAAACTTTGCTGTAACTTGTCTATAGTTTCTAAGAAGTTCTTTTTAGATCCTTCCAAATTCTAGTTGTATTTATTTATAAATAATACTTTTCTAATTAGATTAATATCCACACTATATTATTCAATTATGTATTGATTTTAGTTTTTAACACATCTCTCTTTGTTTATCAGTAGATTTAAAATTTTAGCATACAAAAATTAGTCCTCTTTGTTTTCTGCCAATAATTCTAATCGAATTCCATTCTTCGCTTCAATTGCTAAGAAACAATCCTATTCTGCATTTGGGGGCAGTACAAAATTCTTCTTAATCAATTTATATCTAAATTAAAGATAATTTGCTACTTATTGTAATTTGTATGAATCTATATGATCTAATCTATGGGAATAGTTTATTTGGCTGATGGAAATTTTGAAGTTTTGGACTTCCAACAAATTGAGTCTAAGAATGAACAATAAAATATCATTCTCTAATCCCATTTCTTGCAATTAGAACGTGAAAATTTGATGAATTAGGTGCCTTTCATAAGTTGTTAAAACTCTTTAAATTTTGCTTCAGTTTTTTACTGTAAGTTCATGCAAACATCAAATTGAGTTGCTATCTAAACTATCTAATTATCAATATCCTTTATATCTAGTCATATTCATAAAGCAAACCTTTTTCTAATTTTTAGACAATCAAATTATCTATCTTGTAGGCTTATTGCCATTAACGTAAATCATTCTCCAATGATTGTTCCAAAATACTGCTGCGATCTAAACATTATGAATCTACTGAAAAATCATTTACAACTTTGATTTCAGAGATCTTTGACATTTCTCAAATTATTCAGAATTCAATACTCTAATCTGAAGTTTATGATTTAGTGTGTGTGGAATCTATGATAGTGTCGTCTTTATATCTTATAGCTTGATGCCTGTATAAATTGTGCTACTTATTGGGACATCTTTGTTAGTTCATCTTTAAATTTTGAATTTAACGAATATTATCTTTAATACTTTATTAAAAAACACAAATAATACAGATCAAATATATGCAATATTAATTCCTTAAAAGATGCAAATGAGCTATCCTACAGGTCTATTTAACAGCTTAAAGTAAATAATGAATAAGATGCTACATAGAGTGTTAGATTTATTGATAGATTTGTAAAAAAAGTCAACTACTTTAAGGATATCCAAGGTATTTGATTTTGTTATTCACTTTATTCTATCATGTTTATGATGGGTGACTTTAATTCCTAGATTAGATACTATCTATTTTTTCAAAAGATTTGTATCTTTGCATAATCCTTAATTTAAATAATGAGAAAGTAAAAAATATAAGCTTTTTCAATCTTTGAATTTAGAAAGAATTTAATAATTATGAAATGTACATTATGAAGCTTCAAACTTAATATTAGACTCAATTAGATTTACAGATACATGAATTTTTACCAATTCAATTATTTATTCTATTTTATTTCTTAAGTAATCAAAAAGATTTTATAAATCTGAATTTCAAAATTGTTAGACATATTCAATTTATTTATTACTTGTTTAATTTAATAATTTGATTTAATTTATTTATTTCACAACAATAAATGAGTGTAATTTAGATTAATGTATATCTTCCTTTATTAATCAATTTTCCATCATTAAAATATCAATATTTTTAGTAAACAGTGATTCTATTTGTTTGCATCTTAAAATTTCAATGATTAACTTATGATGATCCCTAAATGACATTAACTTTTATTTCTTAAATTTAAGAATATATTTTGAGAACTTTCATTCATAGGTCCTTCTAATTTCATAATCTATTGATATACATATAAATATTAATTAAAAATATTCAGACTTGTTTTAATTGATTTCTAATTTTGTTTGATTGTTCTAATATCATGTTGTATTTCTCATTCATCCTTTATAGTCGCTCTAATTTTAATACTATTTCTTACAATTTAAATCCTCCTTTGAATTTTGTAAACCATCTTTCTTTACACACTTTTCCTCTTAAGATTAAGATCGAGTAGGCACTTTAACAGGACGAGGTGCTGATGCTTATTTGGGTGAAGTTAAAGGAGTAAACTTTGAACTTTAAGAAGTGTTCAATTTCCGACTTGTATTGCTACTAATTTATGGTTTGAATGTGCATTATTCCATTTCTTTACGTTATTTCTCTTTATCCGCAACCTTTTTCATTTATTATCTCTTTTCATATGTTGATTTCAAATCATCCTTCAAGCCAGGACTTTATTTTATTTACTAGGCTCTTGGTGAAATACTAGTTTATTGTACAAGAGAATTCTGCTTTTTCCCTTTCTCCTTGACAATTTCCTTATCCAATTAAGCAATCTCATTAAGCAATTATTGTTTCTTGCTTTATAACTATTAATGAAAAGATTGCTGAAGGATATTTGGACTTACAGGAGTTACTTAAGATTACTTACTTGTATTATTATTTTCAATTATTTTACTTACTTTTGGATGTGGTTTTGGGACTGTTTGGATTGGTTAATCTATTGACTTTCTTCTAAAAGTCTAAGATGTTCTGGATATATCTATTTATTAAGATTAAGCAGTTGAATAATCTAATTGTTATTTCTTTAATGCGCTTTTCAAAGTAGGCTTGTTTGTATCAACTCTCTTTTTTGGTATAAATTTCCCACTGTTTTTTGTTCTCTTTATTTATTCTTTAATAACTTTTTATCTTTCACAATAGGCTTTCTCTGCTTCTTCAGGAGGCATTTAACTATAAGTGTAGGTTTTATGTGTTTTCTCTTCTTCAATAATAGGAGCATTTTTAACCGTTGAATAGGAATTGCCAACATTAAATAATCCACTATCTGAGTAGATATTAATAATTTTTGAAGGTGATTGTTCATTCTCATCTGTAGATTTGAGTGGAGAGCTTGCAACAATAAAGTTTTGTGTTTAAGAATTAGATGACGTCTTCTTCTTAAATGTCAATGCTGATCCGTTTGTAAAGGCTGAACTAGCCACTTTAATCAACGGAGAAGTTGACATTTTTGAATAAATTAATTAATTATTTTATATAACAATGTTAGCTACTATTAAAAATTAACTAATATTTTTCAATCAGAATATTATACTCTTGAGAATTTTAATTCTCTATTTTTAATTTATTATATAAACAAAGACTGGATTAAATCTAAAATGGTCAATTTAAACTTTAAAACATTCTTCTTATGTTGTAATAGATTAAAGATTATAACCAATATAATCTTGAATTTAAACTCTAAAAATTTTGATCCTTAAGTTCATTAAAGGTTATTATAAATAAGCCTAAAAAATAATATATTAGTCAAGCATCCTTAATTTGTAGAATAATCAAAAGTAATTTGGGCATTTGAAGATAAGATTTTATTTTGGGAAAATTCTTTGAAAAATCTAGAAAGATTTTTGATGATTTGCACAATAAGATTATAAGATTAATCAAGATATGTAGAGTTATAATCTTTAGAGATATTATCTATTCTAAGTTTAAGATTTAATAATGATAATAATAATAGAAATACTTAAACAAAAAGTTCACATTATTTTGCAGAGTATAGATTTGTTTTAATGTTAATAAATCAAGGTTGACAGTCACTCAAAATTTTCTCAGATTTTAATATCTTGAGAGAGGATATAAGGGTGGTTGATCTATTCATTCTAACTTATATCACACATTAACATCCTTGATAAAGATCTAGTTTTCAATAGTAATAATATCTAATCATAAAAAGATAGAATAATTACTTTAACTTTCTACTATAATTCTATAATAATTATAACCTCACAACATTTTTACTATTATTCGATGATATTCACCATAAGGGTGTATTAAATTCGCTAATCACTGTTTATTTGATATCAATAACAGGTAATTCATTTATAGGATAGTTTGCTCTATAAATTTCTACTCTATTGAAGTATTATGTAAGTCACAATCTTTTATTTTAATACGATTTAATAGAAGAATGTGATTCCTACAGAATATATAATCATTATCTAATAGTTAATTCTCGTATTACACAGAGTTATATATAATAAAAACTCAGGTAATAACAATTATATATATTTTGTACCAATGATGTTGATAACACTATTTGTAGCAATTATAATGATAAACTTATTAAATTTATAAACTTAAGAGTCAAATATCTTTATAGATAAATATATTAATCTTAAATGCTGAGTTCTAAGGCTGGTGTCGATCATGTGCTACGTTAATTTGCCAACAAGAGAGTGCTAATCAGAGTAGATTTCAATGTGCCAATCAAAGAGGGAAAAGTGAAGAATGCAACAAGAATCCAAGGAGCTATTCCAACAATCAAGAAGATACTTGAATAGAATCCAAAGAATGTTACATTGATGTCACACATGGGAAGACCAGATGGAAAGAGGTGCTCAATATGAATATATTTTAGAGTTGAAAAAGACTCTCTCAAAATAGTTGTTCCTAAGTTAGAAGAGTTACTGGGCACTAAAGTCAACTTTGTTAACGATTGTGTAGGTTCGGAAGCTACAGAGGCTGCAAATGCTGGAAATGGATAAATCAATTTATTAGAAAATCTGAGATTCCATATTTAGGAGGAAGGAAAAGGCCTTGATGCAAATGGAGCAAAGATTAAAGCAGATAAAGAGAGTGTTAAGAAATTTAGAAAGGAATTATCTGCCTTGGGAGATATTTATGTAAATGATGCATTTGGTACTGCACATAGAGCACACTCATCTATGGTTGGAATAGATCATAAAGTTAGAGTGGCTGGTTATTTGATGAAGAAGGAACTTGATTATTTTGCTAGGGCTTTGGAAACACCTCAAAGGCCATTCCTTGTTATTTTAGGAGGTGCTAAAGTAGCTGATAAAATCCAGTTGATCAAATCTATGCTTGATAAAGTAGATGAGATGATCATTGGAGGAGGTATGGCATTTACATTCCTTAAAAAAATTCACAATGTTCCTATTGGAAAATCACTCTTTGATGAAGAAGGATATAAAATTGTTGATGAAATTCTAACTAAAGCTAAGGAAAAGAATGTCAAAATTCATCTTCCAGTCGATTTCGTATGTGGCACAGGCTTAGATGCATCCAGTCCAGTTGCATTACATGATCTTAAATCAGGAATACCTGATGGATGGTTGGGTTTAGATGCTGGTCAATTGACACAAAGGGAAAATGCTGAGGCTATTGGAAGAGCTAAAACAAGTTTATATTTTGTAGATTAAATTTTTAGTTGTTTGGAATGGACCATAAGGAGCATTTGAAATTGAGTAATTCAAGAATGGTTCTGTGAGTATGTTGAATGCCTTGGTTAAATAGACTTCAAGTGGTGCTACAACCATAGTTGGAGGTGGTGATACTGTCAATCTAGTTGGAGCCAATAAGGCTAATGATAAACTCAGTCATGTTTCCACAGGTGGTGGTGCTTCTTTGGAATTGTTGGAAGGAAAGATATTGCCAGGTGTGGAATATCTTACCAATATCAAAGATTTATGATATATGATTCATATAACATAATTCAACATCATTAATAATTTAAATGGATAAGCAATTGCTATAACAAATCGATCTCATTATGTAAGATAGTGTTTAAGGAGCCTTGATTGTTGATTAATTTGGATTCCCTTTAGCCAATAAATCATTGAATCCTCAATTAAGCCAATATGTGAAAAGTATAGCAGATTGTGCCACAGCTTTAAGAGACTAAGTACCGATCATAGCCATAGAAACTGGTGAATCAAAAACATATATTATCAAACCAGGATCTAAATTTAGTCTATGCTTGCTAGCTTGAATAATATATATATAATAAAAGCATGTTTTAATTACTCTAGTAATGATATTAACTTTTTTGATTCTTCAACGAACACAAGTTTTATGAAGTTAGCAAATAGTAGTAGAGGATGACCATGTCTACATTATATCTACTTTTAGTTCAAGTTCAAAAATATTAGAAATGGATAGACTGCATAAAATAGTAAATGCTATATTAACAGCATTTAAGCAGAAAAATACCTTTGGTTCTAGTTAATGTTCTTGTTAATATCGTTCAAGATAGGCTGATATTGCTAGAATAAAGCATCAATATCTATTCCTCAGAATTAATTAGCTAGCCTTTAATAAATACTCAAATTCTAAGCTTTATGAAAGTATTTTATTGATAGAGTAAGAAAGAATATAAGTAAACATAAGAAATGATTATGTTATTTGTAATATTTTCATATTAATTAATATTTGTTATTAGAGTAAGAGTAGAGCTGTGAGGATTAAGTGAATATGTAAGGCTATTCTTATTTGGAATGTATTATCTTAGATTCAATATGTATTCTAATTGTAATGTAGTTCATAGCGTAATTTTTCCCTTTAACATTTAAATTGGACCATATTGCGATTTGATTATTAATCAAGTTTTGATATTAGAAGTTCTGTTTCTTCGTGGTAACTATTCAGTGTGATAATGGAATATGCATATTTCGACCCATTTGATTGTATCCATGATTTTTAATAATGAGTAGATTTCTTCTGGATAATTTAGAATAGAGTTTTAAGGAGTTGTTTAGTTGATTTCAGGATGTGGAAGTTGTTCTAAGCAAAGAGAAAGGGTGAGAGAATCAAAGAGGATTGGATGAAGGGAGATGGTTTAGATGGTATTTAATGTATTAAATAATATATTATCGTTATGAACACTCAACTAAAAATATTACAATTCAAGTATGAAATAGGACAGCCCAGCCAGTATTATTTCTTGATTGCGTCAGGTAAGGAGCAATATTTCACAAGTACGTTTAAACTTCAACATGGACTCAACGACTTCAGAGACAAGTTCACTTTGTCAGTGTCGCAATTCATTGACTTTTAGCTGTGGGATTATTGGGGAGATCCAGTCATGAAAGGATTGGGGAGATTGGATATTCAGAAGGTTCTGAAGGAACGTAAGGATATGCACATAATATAAATCTGGACTGATGTAAAAGTGGGTGAGTTAATGATTTAACTTATATTTGAAGAGGAAATGTTATCCCTTTAGTCCTCATTAAAAGAAAAATCATCATTTGGTCTTCAGCCGAGTTTTTTGAGTCAACAGGGAGCTTCCTTTTACGACAATTATCTTAATGATAAGCCTTTGGTGTATATGTCAGCTTCACGTAGTACTCAATACAGACCCACTCAGTCCCCGGTGTTATAGATAAAAAAATGATTATTTAATTTTATGGACTAAGAGAGTGTTTTCGATCTATCTTCTTTATCAGATTTTCGGTCAGATTAAGGTCTACAATAATTGTATATTGTTAGAGGAAGATCTGAATAATTATAGGAATAGAGCAAATTGGTGAAGGAGCACTTGCAAAGCTTGAATAATGAAAATAATGGGGGCTTCACTAATCCTTTGAAATCGTTGGTGAGTAAACAGAAGAATAGATTCATTATGGATGGATTTGATTTAGATTTGACATGTACATTTTTAAACTTAAATTTGAGACATCACTGAATAGGTGATTGCAATGGGGTTCCCAGCAATAGATTACGAGGCCATTTACAGAAATTCTATGGAGGACGTTCAAAGGTTTTTCAATTAGAGACATAAGAACCATTACAAGATTATTAATTTATGTTCAGAGAGAAAATATGATCATGCTTACTTTGATGGCAATGTTTCAGAATATCCCTTCGATGATCATCAAGCGCCTTAATTCAATATGATCTACGAGTTGTGTGCAGAAATCCACAACTATGTAACACAAGATAAATAGAATGTTGTTGCCATTCATTGCAAAGCAGGCAAAGGCAGAACGGGAATCATGATTTGTTGCTACCTTCTTTTTTCGGAGTTATTTAAAAGTAGCTTCGAGGCCATGAGATATTACGGAATGATGCGCACTAAAAACCATAAAGGAGTTACTATACCTTCTTAAATCCGATACATCTTATATTTTGAGAAGGCTCTTCAAATGGGGTACTCAGTTAATGATGTACCCCAACCCAAAATTTAAATTTTATAGATTCGCTTGATCACTATACCTTCAATGAACTACTCCAATTCATGTAATCCTTATATTGTCATTCAGAATTATCAAAATTAAGCTACTTTCACTAAATTTCAAATTGTAAATGATAGTTTTATTTTATTTACTGTTGACATAATAGTTTAAAAAGATACACGTATTATTTGTTATAATAAATCACTGATGGGCAAAGAAGTAATGTTTTAATTTTGGTTTCACACAGGCTTTATAGAATCCAATGGATTATTAGTTATTGATAAATATATGCTTGACAGAGCTGTTAAGGACAAAAAACACAAGATTTTCTCGCCCAATTTCAGAGTGGAAGTACAAACTATTACACTACCAAATTGATTTTACTATTTATTAATTATATAATGCAATCACTAGTTTTATCGGCTAGAATTCCTTCGTCTCCCTTATTGCACAAAAAGAAGTCTTCTGATTTTCAGAGTCTCAACTCCAATTTGACCAGAGTTCAGTCTCCCTCTGGCAACAAAGGCAATCAAGCATTTGGTAGGTGTCAGACTGTCAAAACATTGAACAGTGAAAGGGACCCAGTGGAACTAACCATCACATTAATCTTGGATGGCCATAAGTAATGCAATCGAATTTAACTAGATCGATTGTGCCCATAAGCATTTACTTGAATACTACAGATTTATATAAGAAATTAATAGCAAAGGTACTACAAGTGAATCCAGCCATTGTAAATAAAATAAAACACTTTCAAACGCATTCCAGTGTCAAGAATTATAACATTGATTACTACTTATCGCTTGAACTGTAGCCGTTAGAAGTATTTGAAGAATAGAGACATTTGAAATTAGAACCCTATTACTCAAACCCAGTTGGACAACAAATGAGCATCGAAGATTACGACATCCTGAAATGCATAGGCGTAGGGTATGACTTAATAATTTATGGCAATAGTGGATTCTCAAGAGTCTATTTGGTAAGGAAACGAGACAATGGCTTGTTTTATGCCATGAAACTCATCGACAAGAACTTCATTATCAAGTCTAACAAGGAAATGATCATTTGCAATGAAAAATACGTGATGGAACAATTAAATTCTCCGTATTTGGCCAAACTATTCTACTCTTTTGAAACTAAATTCTATCTCGTCTTTGTGATGGAGTAACTAATCCTATTAAACTTAGATATTGTGCAGGTGGTGAACTCTTCTATCACCTGAGAAAATGGAAAAGATTATCAGAACCCTTGGCAAAACAATATTTTGTTTAGGTTTGTTTAGCCATCAACGAGTTGCATAGATTCGAGATTGTATATAGAGATATCAAACCTGAAAACATATTATTAGATTTAGATGGATATATAAGACTATCAGATTTTGGTTTGTCCAAACCCAATATGAACAGAGATGAGACAGCCTATTCATTTTGTGGATCACCTGAGTATATGTCACCTGAGATGCTGAAGAGGGAAGGACATAATTATATGGTGGATATCTATTGTTTAGGTGCATTGCTTTATGAATTTATATTTGGATCGCCTCCTTTCTATTGTAGAAACATAGACTAAATTTATAATAGTATTTTGAATGATAAACTCTAATTTCCTCCATTTAAAGACATCAATCCAGATCTGAAGGATTTGATTTCTAAATTACTGATAAAGGATCCAACAAAACGTTTGGGAGCATAACACGGAATCAAATCCATATTATAACACAAATGGTTTCAAGATTGTGATATTGAAGGTCTAGTTAAGAGAAAATGTGAGATCAGTTATCGTCCTATGCCGTTAAAGTATAATTTTGATGAATTGGAATTCAGCAAAGGAGATTATGAATTTTAGAAGAAACTCTATGAAAATTTAAGAATAGAAAGAACAGTATGAATTATACTATGATTGTTAGAGTAAATTCGTTCGCTCATTTCCACATTTTGAATATGTGAATAAAAGAATGGTGGATCACAGACAGAATATTCTAGATCAGTTAACAAAGCCAAGATAGATTCAAGGATAATAAGGATTGCCTAAACAATAATAAAAGACTCAGATTTGTTTATCACCTGTGTCATAGGTGAAAGAACATTCGAATATTTAATCGTTGATTTCAGGATCCTTTAAGTAATCTTCTTAATTTAAACGTTTCAATACAGATATAGATCTTAAATAATTGATGAAAAAGGTTTGATTTTATTTATAATGATATATTATTATTCAATTTAATTCTTCCTCTATTCCCAACAATCTAATGATATCTTTGCTATAACAAATCAATTTTTATTATTTCAAAGACTCTTGCAAGTAATTCTCAACAAGTGTTGTTTTATGATATGTCTTCAAACTAAAGTAATTAATGTAATTTCGATTCTTAATGAAGTAATCAAAATCTCTTATAATTTATTGATTAAACTCCTTAACATTATTAGACTTCTGATTGATAAGAGTGATTAGAACAGTAAAAAACTTGGGCAATCCCTCCTCAATTTTACATTTAACTACTTAATCGATATAATGTATGAGATATTGATAATGATATGCTTCACATTATTATTTGAGGAAATCCACTGGAATCTCCCAATGCTTCAAGTTTCTGCCTATCTCTGGAATGAACATCTTCTCCTTGCTAAAGATTATTACAGTTCGCTTTAATTTGCAACTTGATTCATTAATTCTATATCCTCCATCACTCCCATCATTTAAATTCTAATCTAGTAAATCTTTTTCTTGCTAATTTAATTTATGAGTGTATCGGACTAAAACAATTCTAGGATTCCTTTAGCACTCTGGGAATGTAAGTTTATTGAGTCCAATAACAATCTCCTTTCCATTTAGATGAATCATGGCTGTCAAAAAATCAATAAGGAACTGGCACTTATCAAGAGAAGGACTGAATGCATTAATCACAAGGCCTGATGTCGATTGAGTGTGCAATAGATTCATTAGATACTTCATGTTGCCGACCTTCTAACAAGGGGCTCTTCCGATTGATCTGCTAAATTAATAGACTCCATAAAGAAATAAGGTTTATTCATTGAATAGATCAGTTATATCAGAAAAGAGAGGGAAATAGAATTGCTCCCCTCTTTGGATTCTAGCAAAGTTTAATTGAACATTTGGGTACTTAATCATATTCAAATAGATCTTTTCATAAAAGATGCAATTTTTAGTGATGCAATTGGAATCCCCATTTAATTATAGTAATATTCTATTGGCAGTCTTGCATTCTTGTACGATGTTAGAATTTAAATAAAATTTATCGTAATATTGCAAGGATTCTATTGCTATACATACTTTGAGTTCCTCTGGGATTTGCTATTAAAGTGTCTTTTCGAGCAGACAAGTGCAAGATATATAATACACTGGATCTGATGCAATGGATGTAGTGAGCAATTGGGGTTGCTCAAAAACGAACTCGATTTTAGGTAAAATCATCAAATCATCATCCTCATCCAATAAAATAGTTTAGGGTGGCTTTTGTTATTATGGTCCATTTCTCTAAATAGAATTTAAGGGATAAGGTTTTTCATTCTTAATGGCAAATTCATCCTTTTTCATTTTGACAATGTCTTGCTTTTGCTTACGAGTAGCATCGTGTAGTTCGATTAAAGAGGTTCTTACCTTCAACATGGTATCCGATAATATATGACCGCATCTTCTGAGCAATTTAAACTTCCTCTCAAATGATTCTTGGTCTGAAGGAGGTGGGAAATAATTCTTAGGCACCTTTTAATAGTTCTCTCCTCTAGAGGCAGTATTTAATCTTTTGAGTGTTGCCTAAAAACTAACAGATTAAGATAGGTCTAGGACATCTTCTGCCTTGCGGACAATTTCGTTTAGTCTCAGATATAGGTGTTCTAAAGTACGGTAAATCTCATCATTTATGTGATCTGGTAGTAGTTCCTCTGCTTACATTGATTTTAATTAATAATCATGGTCTTTCAAGTATTTGAGTAATATTAATTTTAAAAAATCATTAAAATAAATATATCACTACTCATTTTTTTCATTTTCATCTTCGCTTTCATATTCTTCTTCTTCTTCATCCATTTCATCGATTTCATCATGTTGCAACAATCCACCATACAATTTAATCAATTCCTCTGAATCTTCTCTCTCATCAAAGATCAATTGAAATTTATTATTTTCCAATAAATTGTCATAAAAAATAAGATGCTTTTTACAAGGTGGCCATACAGTAGCATCTGGTGGTGGAATTATCGTATCAATTGACAACCTCATAGCATTTTCAACCATCTACGGTATTATTCTCTACAAAACTGGGCTACTAGTTTCCAGACAAGGATTAGTATTAATCTCAATTAAGTATGGTTTGAATTGCGAATCAATCATAAAATCCAATCCGAAAATCTCGAAATTAAACTCCTTCTTATGTGGAGCCAACTTGCAATACACAGACTTTATACTGATTGTGGCAATCTCAATCAATTAAGGGTATAAGTCCCTATAAAAATTATATTTCTTTGGTTAATTCTCTAAATATCTTTGGAATTCAGACAATGACAATTTATTACCATTCTCGTATCTCCCATAAGTATCAGCATATTTCTAGATGGCATCATTTGTTAGATGGACATAAAGATTAGCAGGATCATCTAGATCGAATTCCTCTGATGAGGTTCTTATGTATCCGTCTTCGTACCAATAAGCTCTAAAAATATTATTCAATTGGGTGATTAGAAAGTAACACCTGATGTCAAATTTCCTTTTATTGTAGAGGAATGGTTTCTCAATGTATCTTTAAATTAAATACGTAAAGGGTTTTCCATTTTGATGGACTTGCTTTTTACTTATGATTTTGTTGATCTCATTTAAATTTTAACAAACTATGATTCCTGTACCTCTGTTGGTAAATTCACCAGGCTTGACTATCCAAGTAGAGCCTCTAGATAGAAATGTAATAATACTTTGGCAACTTCTTGTAATGCTCTAGGAATTGCAAGTAGACCTTGTCTCTGGATCCCTTTTGCACATGGAATGTTATTGGTATGATGGAATGCAGATCCTATTTAATCAATTCATAGTATCTTTTGAGATTGTGGTACAGGGCTTTCTTGTTGCCCAAATGATAATTCTTTTCTATATGATTATGAATCTAACTTAATTAAATTGAATTACCTTCAAAGTAGAATGCACTTTTAATAAGGTGAATCCTTTTTGATTTATTAATTTTAAGTACGCTTTTTGGTTTCTTTCAATTTGTTTATAATCAGAATCGTCGTTCATTAATCTGAACAATGGATCGACTTAGATTTTCTTCTTTATTTGGGTTTAGGATTAGGGTTGATTCATTTTCTTTCTCATCAATGATTTAATTTCATTTGTTGATGGATTTTGAGTGTCCATGTAATTCTAAACTTTGATCTAAGTCCAAATGAAATTGCTTTCAGAATCAACCAACTCACTGTATTTATACTAGTTCCACCACCATCTCAATTTAAAAATCTCTTTGATTAGTAGGGAATTGTTTCCTCTGCCGATCTTAAATTTCAAATCGATCACACTATCCTAAGGTAATGTGTAGAATCCACTCTATGCGGAAACCAAAAACAAGAAATGCTAATAGTTTTGCAATTTAGTTTAGAATAATTGTTCTCTGGATAATTGGGAGTATTCAGTTAATGAAAATTTAAAATTATTGCTCTGAATTTACGTAGTGCTGCTTTAGGGAGCCATTACTTTTGGGGGTACTGGACTGGCATTATTATTATAATTAATAGAATGTTTTTATTTGGTTTTTTGAGGGACTTTGCTTTTAATTTTCTTTTCTATTTCCTCCGTAAATGATTATGACTTGTCTCTCTCTTTGTCTTGGGACAGAGCCTTTTGTCTGATTGTCTGTTAGGTTAGTACAGTATTTTATTCCATTAATTTATTAAATGGAATTACTTATAGTCCCATGACACCCATAGCCTTTTCTGCTGAAATTCTATGTTGCATTCCTTACAAAATGCTCGTTAGAATCTATTTAGTATTATTAATGTCGGATGGATAAAAGCCCTTTTAGATTCTGACTTGGCTGTTTTTAGATTCTTCGATCTAGTCGCAGTTGCTTGTTTAGACCTTTCTTTTATCTCGTTTTTGAGGGGCACTATTAGTGAACACCACACTGTAGGTGCCTTGGGTTTGAGGTTCTTGCGAGAGATTTCTTTGTATGGTAATAGCTAGGGTAGGATAGGGGGAGAGTGAGTACCTTACTGAATTCTTTGAACTGGTTTACGAGGGAGACTTGGTCGTCGGTATGATATTTTTTAATTGGAAGGCTATTCTTTTGTCAGTTCAGAAAATTTAATACTGCTCTTCTTATTGAGTTGATTGATTTTTTATTAAATAGTCAGTCCATTATTGAGCTTTCTTATGGGGGGAGTTCTTAGATAGGTTTCATCTTTCTGCATTATTTTATTGTGTTTTTATTATTAACTATTAATTTATAAAGAAACAATCATTTTCTCCTATTATAATTAAATTAAAAATGATGTTCTTCAAGTAAGATTTTATAAGTGGTATTGTTTAAGCTTTTAGCGTTTCTTCGCTGGTTTTAGTTCGGTGCTAGACCCTCTATTGGCTCAAGACAACTGTACCTTGGAGACAATTCTTGACGAGGACACTTTACAAGAAATCAAAATAAATGGTGCAACAAAATTTGGCAATTTGTAAGCATTTTTGATTTATTAGAGTGTCACAAAGAATATAGAAACATTTAGTAAGATGGTGGGATACTTGTGTGTGAATGAGGATGAGGAATATAACGAGAAGACTTAGATTAGGTAAAATGATTAAACTTAAAAATCATAAGATACCCCTTCATGATTAGTGAGGCAATAGGGAATGAGAACATCCCAATCATAGATTATCTATTCGAAGCAGATAAATCGAGTCCAAATTATGAGCAGAATGAAGAAATTAGACGGGAATTCCTACCCAAGATTTTCGATATCTTAGATAGGGATTACTTGAATGTGACTCTTGCCAGTTATTTATCCAAAGTGGTGTGTGCAATCATCAGGAGAAGAGGTTTTGACGTATTTATTGTGCATAATCATACAAGCTGTGGAGATTCCTTTCTCAGCCAGAACATAAATCAATTTTGAGTAATTTGATTAAGAATTTGGATGTATTCCATGTTGCTGAAATCATTGAAAAGTTGATCATACTCGACACCAATCAAGAACAATAAGACAATCAAACTGTCTTCTTGGAGGAGAGAAGCGATCTCCTGCGTCGAGTGATTCGAGTCTTCGAATACAAAACTCATCAAAATGACATCACTGATAATTGTAGTCATATAATCATTGAAATCCTCAATAAGACAGAACTGTTCCTTTCTGTCCTTAACATCCCTGAAAAATTCTTTGCCATTGCTGTAACATCATCACCCTATTTCTAAGTTAAATTCCAGCTCAGCAACTGTAGTTTCAGTGTTAATCACTCTACTCGAAGCCACTCATCGATACGTACAACAGCAACAAGAGAAGAACCCCTCTTACCAATTTAGTTATAACTAATACTACCCCATTGCCTAAGAGTTCAAGAATGCCTTGTTGGCTGAAAAGATATCAATTAGTAATTTCAATTAATTATTCAAGGCGCTTTCAATACTACCTATGGATTAACATAACAGCCATTTAGCTAGATGAAATTGAAATTGCTACAATTGTATCTAACCATCTTACGGTTTAATGATATCGATTTGATCAATCAATTTGATCATAAAGGAATTTATGCATAACTTATGAAGTTTATCATCGAATACGAATTCAACAATCAATTGCAAAATCACTTCTATGAAATAACAGTCTTCATTTTTGATAGACCCTAATTCGAGGATATTCAAAATGATTTCTTATCCTTAGATCTTGCATCTTTCATTATGAAATACAATAGATACGAAAAAGAAATCATAGGAGCCTTGAATTCTCAAATCAGAAGAGGCTATGTGGGTATTTTAAGCAAATTG
Source organism: Paramecium octaurelia (assembly GCA_905182995.1). Taxonomy (NCBI): domain Eukaryota; phylum Ciliophora; class Oligohymenophorea; order Peniculida; family Parameciidae; genus Paramecium; species Paramecium octaurelia. The sequence goes on from CAJJDP010000130.1 coordinate 151,542, forward strand.
GCATATTATTTCATCCACAAATTTGATAAGAATTAACAATGGAATCAGTATGTCGAGGAAGTGCTTGAGTCCGTTAGAAATGTTGAAAATCAATATATGTTGGGAGTGAACCCAAGACCTAAGATTCCTATTGACACAAATGATGAAGGTATGAATGAAATGTTTAGAGTACTATTATTAATTAACAAACTTAGAACTTTTAAAAGAACAAAATATCTTAAAGCAGTCAACAACAACAAGCTCAATAATAAGATCAATAGCCAACAGTGGAAGTGGAGGAAGAAACAGAAGAATAACAAAACGATGATGATCAAGATGACAACTTCTAGGCTATTCAAGGAGAAGATGATTAAGTTGAATCTGTCAACTCCAAGAAACCAGAGATGTTGATTGATGTTGAGGAAATTGAGAAAGTTATTAATAGTCCAGAAACCAGTCCTAAAGTTGGTAATCCAAACATTCATGTATTTTAGTTGAATAAATTATCTAATTCTAAGAACAAAACTTAAGGACCTCTCCTTAAGCTAGTGAAATCATCACTGATCAAACTGTCAATAAATATTGGAAGGCTCACGAAGGCTTGGAACATCAAGAACCTGGTAGAAAGGGTTCATAGGATGATATTCACAAGCATTAATCTGATCATCACGATTAATTGAAACATGAAGAAAGCCAAAAGGAAAATTAAGAACATCATGAATAAGAATAGTAAATTCAACCCAAAGAGAATATGTAAATTGAAGTTTAGGAAGTTAAGGTGGAAATAATTAATTCACCCGAAGAAAAGTAATAATAATAATAGCAATTGGAAGAAGAATAATAAGAATAAGAAAATAAGTAATAAGAAGTCTAAGAAGAATTAATCAGTTGATTCCATTATTAAATAAAAATCATACATTATTTTATGTTATTATTAATCAAAAACATTTATTACACAAATTTATCTGAAACGACCTGTTCATGAATCTATTAAATCTGATTAATTCTAATTTCTTAATATAAGTGATTCAAACTTTATAAGCAATATTTTTATTTAATTCAGTATTATTTTTAAATTAAATATATGAAAAATTCTTCTAGAATAAAAAACTCTCACCAAAGTAGCGATTGCTGGGCTGCCTTGTTTTGTGGAATTATAGAAGTTCTTATCAAAACTAATTAACATGAATAAATTTCACTCCTATAACCAACCATTAGTCAATATTCACTTTCAAGAATCAAAATCTTTAAAACTATTGAATTAATGAACTAAATTATAAGAAATCCGAATGTCGATCTCTTTTACACTCTAGTCAATTAAGAAGAAGCATCTTAGGTAATGAAAATATTCATACAAACCAAATACAAAATAATACCTACATCAGTTTGTAAAAAAGAAATTCTAGAACTCTTAAGTAATACTTTTAAAATAGATATTATATTTATCACTCAGAATACATCGATATCATTAGCGAACAGTGATAATTTAGAATTGGTTCTAAAAATAGTGTAATAATAATCAGAATTCACGATTGAAGCAGCATAGAAATCAAGAAGCCGATCATCTTCACTTTTGGATTATGTTTTAGAGATGAAACAATAATGTAATGGATGTTTAAGATTGTTTGAATAAGGAGAACTGTATAAGTCCCTTACTTGTAATCACACTTATTGTCGATAATGTTTGAAATTTTACTTCAAGCTTGGATAATCATTTGTTTGCAAAGATTTCTTCTGTAAACTGGAACTAAGAAGAGAAGACTTTCCATTCTTATAGTTGTCTCCACTTTAGGATGTGACTGCTTAATAGAATAGATGTCTTCAATGTAAAGAATCTATCAACTAATTGTACACAAACAGGTGTGGACATACACATTGCGAATAATGCATTAGGGATCAATTAAATAAATCCAAATACTATCAATCTAACTTCTGCCTAGAACCATCATGCACTGAATTGTTGGCTAATGAGTTAATCAATAATCAATCCAAAGATAATGATATTTAAACTGTTCTGTCAAGGAATAATTCAACAACTTAAAAGTTTACAGAATTTTGCTGTTTTTGTTAATCTGAATAAGAGAAAGGTGTGAAAGGAGAGTGTGGACATTACTTTTGTAAGACTTGTCTGGATTCCAAATATTAATATATAATTACCTATGGTTTACACAGAATTATTGATTGTCCATAATGCTAAACTAAATTCAACATTGAGAAAACTTTGGATGAGTATTACAATTCATTAGCATTTCCCTAACCCCCTAGGTTAATAAGGATGAGGTCTAGTTCAGAATAATAAATAGAATCCAAATAGTAGTTGTTCTAGCAGAAGCCCTCCTTTGAAAATCAGTAGAAAACTAGGGTTCCCACTTCAGGCTTACCCTTAAATAGCTCGAGACTTCAAGTGCCTTATGTAGTTTCAAGTGGAATTTCAACTCCTAAAAGGGTTGTTACCTCTTCAAATAGAGCCAGTCGCAATTTGCCTCAATAAGCCCAATACTTTTAGAGAAGCCCATAATTCTTTTGATTTCTATTAATTGTATTTTAGATATATTTTAAATTAATTTCATTTTTTAATATGAAGAAGGAATAGGATGATTAGGAAAGATAGCCAATCCTTATTGAGAAGGACAATCAATATTTCGATTGGGAGTCGTTCAAGAAATAATACTATCAATAGGAGAATGTGTTACAAACAACTTTGAAATCATTAAATGAATTGCATAGTGAAATTTCAAGAAAATTAATTTAATTAGAGTAATGCAATATTTGTAGCATCATAGTAAATCGGATCCAATTTGCGAAGAAGATGAATAAGAGAATCGAAAATAATTTCAATCTATAGATGTTAGAAAGTATTAAGATTAATTCGATGATCTAAATTTGACAATGAGCACAATGTCTCGGATGCTTAATCAATATGTAATCAGTCCAGAGGAAGTCTAAGCCAAGCTGAAGAATAATATGCTCAGAAGATTCAAAGAAATTCACTAAGAACACGAGAAAGAAGTTTTAAAATTGAAAGTACTACATGAAAGCATAAATAGTAAGCAATCAAAACAAACACTTAAAAATATGAGCTCTTTAAGGAAGCAATCAAAAACCAAAACACAATAGGGAATTAAAAATATAAAAGAGATTATCAACTTAATGATTTTCTATCTAGAGGGGTGAATCAAGCATCTCATGTCCTCGATATGGCCTAAACAATTCATTCAAGTCTAGAAGATCAAGGCTACAGAGTATCCTCAATCCAGAATAAAGTAACTGATTACATGGGTAAGTAATCTTTCTATGCATAGGCCAATTTGAAGGAATCAACTCGTTGATTAATGGAATACGCTATCATAAAAATAAGGGTTAATTAATATTGATGGGTCTAATTTCATTCTTAGTTGTGATAATTTTATTTAAATTGATGTGATATAATTATCTATTAAAATTATAAAGAAGTAACAGTATCTAGATTATTAGACATGTAAATTATGTAATTCTAAAATATACCTTATATTTCACTTATTCAAGTTATTACTCTTAACTTAATATTTTGACTTAATGTTATTATTATTTTTATCATTTTCTATAATTTATTCTTTGTATATGTTCTCTATTATGAAGATAATATTTCATTATCCGCTTTGCAGCCCATCCTATTATGTGTCAATCAATATTAAATCGCAAGTATTTATATACTCATAGATACATTAATTTTTATAGTAAAACTGTTTGATAAGTTTGTAAAATTACAATTTCTTTTTAATTAAGTTTTAATCTTATTTTTTATATCTTATTTTCCAGTTATATATGATTCTTTTCATTATTTTAAGAGAAAATTTAACAGAAATCTAAGATCTCGAAGAAACGAAGAAAAAGCAAAATCTTCATTTTTGAGAATTTCTTAATAAGAGATTGCTTATATTATATGGACAATTCCATTAAATTTAATTAAGTTTGGAGCACGATAATTGAAATATTTATTTAGGAATCAATAATATAAATAACTATGAGTAATAAAATTAGAAGTCATAATATAAATGACTATTATCATGATAGATTGGATCAATCTTTTAATAATGTGAATATCACTTTCATGAACACTCTTCGGGGTCCAATTTAAATCAATGATCTAAATAAAACAGTTCATGACATTCCAAGTTGTTTTGGCAGAAAAACTCTTTCAACTGAAAAACGTCATACCACTAAGGATGTAGAATAGATAGCAAATATTTCTATGGTATTTTGTTGATCTAAATAGAGTATGAACACTTGATACGCAATAGAATCGGAATTAAACCACTTTTAGGTTCTGTAAATTTCGAAACTTCTCTGAGAAATACCAAGAAGCGATCAATCTCATAAATCTAAGAGTCTAAGCCACAAAAGTAAACCAACATTAGAAAAACCACATTGCCAAAAGTAATGAATGATCCTTTTATTGAAATTTAAGAAAAAAACATAAATACATATCTACATTGTCTCAAAGAGGAAGGATAAGGAACAATCAAATCAGCTTAAGTAGAATGGGTAACTTCATTAAAATCAGAAAGGAAAAAAAGAAAAAAAAAATGAATACTAATGTTAAGACCATCTATATATATACATATAATTTATTGACCATTTTATTTTTTATATTGTATTAGATAATTATTAAATTAATAATTATTAGATGTTTAAATAAATAATCATTCTTATTTACTAGAAAAGAGCATATGGTTAATGTTTAGACATTCCCACCGTAATTATTTGAGCGAATCAGTTATATAATGAACTAATCTTATGTACCAAACAAATAATACTACTAAATTTATAAATAATTTGGAGTTTAGCAATAAAGATATATTAATTATAAGGATAAAATTTAAATATTTGGTAAAGTATTATCTTAAACATTCCATAATTATGTTTGTAATCTTTGTCTTCATGGTCACGCTAATACATGATTGCTCCATACCCGTAGAGACATATTGTTATTCGAAGCAGTAGCCATTCATACATTTAATTTTATGTTGGTAGCTACTTCTCTTCATTTGAAAGTTACCCTTCAAAAGTTCAGAGCAACCATTGAATTCAAGGCAATCGTCTCTAAATAAATTACTCAAAATCTCTCTGATAAAACCATTAGATATTTATACATTTCGAGCTATGAGGAATAGCGGATTGATCTAATAAAATTACAATATTTATATTAATGACTTATAGAAATTTCTAAAAAAAGCATAAATCAATTTTTGATATTTCTATCTTCAATTTTGTTTTTCTTATAGATCGGTCGAGAATCAATCTAGTTTCCTTTTTGGTGAAATGCTTGTATCTTAGTTGAACTCTCGCTAGTAAGGTTGAACCACCTTCTCCTTCAAATTGGAATGCACACTTGTAAAAGCTTAATAAAAAATTACAATTTATGTGAAATCAAACAATAACAATAATAAAAACTAAAATGTCAAATTTATTTCATAAAGTACCTTTAAGACTTCTTGAGCCATTTATTTGTTCCATCTCCTAAAAGTACCCATTTTGACTGCCCCTTTAACATGATTTCTAATTTAGAGACCATGCCTTAAATATTTGGATTAAAAATAAAATACTTTCAAGAAGGATAGGTCGTGTTGTGAATTGTGTAGTGTAGCATATTTTGATAGTTGTAATTAAGAAATTTTCATAAAATGAACTTAAATTAATCAGAAACTAGTTCTATACTTCCATCAATCATCAATTGATGTTTTTATCAAGTTTTATCAGAGTTTTACTAAAGGTTGAAATGCTAGATCAATAATAAACACTGCTCTTTAATTAACTATATACTCTATACTACTTAATTACAGAAAACTAAATTAAGAAAAAGTTAATAAAGGAAGTCTCCTTGAGATGGAGGAAAGTAATGATTGGAAAATTGCAAGATCTAAGTAACTTCCAAGATTAAACGGGGCTATGCAACTCATTTTACCCTGTTTTGACTCCCATTCCAATTTCTCGCTGAAGGGAAAATGATGACAAGAGTTAATTTAGGGGAATAAGAAAAATACGTTAAAAGAATAACTTAAATCTATAGAGAGTAAATGGGATAGAAAAGAAAAATAGTAGAATAGTTATTTGGATTTTAATATATATTCAATTTGAATTGTCGATAGTTATCTGATTAATTCTGATTAAGAGTCCTATATTAAAATTTAATCCAATGCTGGGAGTATCATCCTGGCACCAAAGATGAATAGCAAGGGAATGGTTAATTATACAACTCCAGTAAAAGCAGAAATTTGCCTCAACGAGACAGGAGGACCCGTAGTCTTGGAGTATTACAACTGTGGGTAAATATAACTCTTAAACCTTAGTATTTTCAATTTGGGGGATAGTTATATAACAATAAGGGTCAAAGAGCTTTGAATTACAACTATTTTTGGCATGTCATGTTAATCTTAATAAATTATACACTCCATCTTAACAAACCAATCAACCAAAAAATTTATCTTTAAAAAATTAAATATGCTTCATTATTCTACTATTGATTATTTTTGAAACCACATTACATTAATTTTAACTTAGTTCCTCATTTATTTAGTATTTTTCCTCAAGATTTAATTAGAATATAAAAAATTATTAAGGCAATAATTGAAACGAGCAATCTCAAATATATTAAATTTCAAACAAAAAGCTTTTCTAATATTAAGAAAGTGATAATATTATTTTTAATTAAAACTTTATGAAAAATCAGATAAGAGTTGTGAACATTTTATTAATAATTTTATAAAAATATTTTATATTCATCTTAAAAATACGCGATAAAGAGTATAAGTTGATTCTGATACTTTTGAATATTATTATAAAGGCTATTTAACATTAAGTAATAGAATGGTAGGATTGAAAAATACTTATAGAATTGACGAAGCATTTAATGAAGTTGATATGGCTTTGAATTTAAATCTTAAATATTTAGTTTGATCAAATAGCTATTTTCTCCAATAAATTGTTGCTTAAATTTTATGATTTACTCTCTCTAATATCAACTTTTTGCACTATTAATAATTTATAGAAAGTTGATAATTTATGTTATGCAATGCTTCATCATATAATTTCATTTTTTCATATAAATCGCCTAAATTAATATTTACAACATTACTTTCCTAAAGTGTAGCCTAATAAAGAAGATTGTATGAAATGTGTTAAGATAAACCCAAATATTGCTATGGGTTATAAAAAAAAATTTTAGGAACAATTACGTATGATTTATGGTAAAAGAGCTGCAATATTACAATTAAGCTTTAGAAAAAGATTGTAATTGTTATTACGCATATATGTGTAAAACAAGGCTTGTATTATATGGATGAACAATTAAATGATTGTGCATTACAAGATTTCAATTAGGTTATTGAAATTAATCCACATTATAGTTTATTTACAATAATAGAGGTGACTACTATTTTACTTAATATATTAGGAAATTTATATACTGAAGTTGATGAGAAAGACAAAGCATTAATTGATTATAATAAAGCAATCCAACTTGATCCTTAATCTTTTTCATTTACTATCACATTATAGAGGAGAAGCTTGTTTGCTATAATTTAGTCCTCAACGAAGCAGATTACCAATAGTTGCCACGCCTTGAATTCTAGTCCAAAGCGGAATTTTGCAGCAGACAAAGTGAAAAGTTAGAAATGAAAAGTATACAAAGAAAGGGCTTTTTGAATAGAGAGCATAGTTAAGATGGACATGTTTCAATCAGGCTCAATACCGAAAATAGTTAGCCTTATTCAAAAAAGCTACTTGATTGTTCAGCAATAATCGAATTGGGAGTCAACATAAAATTAAGAAGCATACGTGAATATGGTTGATTTAGATAAATCAGTAAAAGCGAAAGGAAAAAATATTAGAAAATGACAGACAAGAAGTTGAGAAGTACTTAATAAGGAATAGCAGTATTGAGTTGATTTTAATATCCTCGAGTTATAATTTTTATTTGTATATTTTTAGGTAGTTTTAAATTTGATATTAATTAAAGATATTATTTTAATCATATTAATACTTAATCCTTCATCAAATCTGGATTTTCACAAACGCTTGCATCTGAAATTTATACAATCTTGAAATTCCTAAGAAATCTTTGAGTAATATATTTTAAATGATATTGGATGCCAGTTAAAATTTATAAATCAGGGGTTGGTTTCAAAGTGTCAAGTTTAATTGTGTAAGTATAGAATCAAATTATGACTTGAGTTTATGAAAACCATTCAAAATATCATTGCCACTTATTTTAGATATTTTTAATAGAACTACTCTGAAATGAAAAAATAATTAAATTAACTATAATTACAAGATATTTATACTATAAAAAGAGCTACCAAAATGAATATACATTATTTTTAAATAAATTTATTAAATATTACTCTCAATTTGCTTCATATATTCTAAAGTATTTTTTTTCATTTCCTATTAAATAAAATTAATTGTATTTATTTTATCTCCAAATCTCAATACTTTCTTTTACGATCTTCTGAAGTTTTTTTTTTTTTTTCTCTGCATCATTTGATACTTCCTCCTATCCATCATCTCCCTCAATTATATTGTATATTCTTAATCCATATCCTTTTTTTTGTAATAGTGTTTTAATTTAATTCAAATATTTTACCAAAACAAAGTGAAGAAATGAGAGGAAAAATGCCAAATTGATGATGTATAAACTAATAATTGCAGCATAATTAATACTACTCCAATCTTAGTTAAATAAAAAGGCTGAAAAAATATAAGAAGCAAAAACGACGAAATCAGATAAGTTTTGCCATCTATTATTTTATTTGGATGTATAAGGATATGTTTTTTGATAATTGAAAATATTCCAAATTGTTTTTCTCATAACAATAATAAAAACCAAAGGTATTATTGAATTCTAAATATATAATAATTTCTTACTAACTTTTCATTAAAGGATATCAAAACAAAGATTACCAACTTAATTTGTCTAAATATGAATTCATGCAATAAAGCTCTTTTGCTAAAAAATGAGTACATGATTCCCCAATTTATTAAAATGCGCGTTTACTTACATTTTCTCGTTCTATATAGGTAAATATAGAAGTAAACACACACAAGGACAGGTGTTAAAGTGATTAAAGTTAAAAATAAAATCACAAAAGCTTATTTCGAATCATAATTGTCCTCAAATTGATAGGATAAATTTGCATAAATGTATTTGGATCCTGATATTACTCGATAATATAATATTTAAACTAGTTCAATTATGTAGCTTGGTTAAAAATAAATAAAAACGAGTATCAGAAAATTTTAAACTGAGAATCTAAATATACAATGCAACCTTTGTAATTTTTCATTATGGAACCTGCCAAAATTTTGTCTTCGTGAATAATAAATAATTAATTATAGAATAAACGGCTAAATTATCTCTATGATTAAAGTTAAAAGACATCCACAAATTAAGATAACAAATGAATATATTAATCCTAAGTATAAGCCATCTTAAAGCAAGCATTGCAGATGCAACTTTAAACTTTATGCTGGCATTGTAATAGAATTAAAGGCTATAAAAAAGGAAAACGCAGGGCTTTCTAAATTAGAGAATTTCATAACTGATATAAATTACATATGGCAGATAATAATTAAGAAAACTTAAGGTGTTAATTATTGCTTTTCTACTAAAGGTGGATGACCTAATACTCTCTTAAAATTCAGAAGAATATTTCTCTCCTTGCTTGCTTCTGACATCCAACCCAACGAAAGGATTATCAGAAGTTAAGTCAAAATCACAAAACCTGCTTCTACACTAATCAAACTATCCTCGCATGATGAACAATTGGATTACCAATCTTTATAATAACTCTTTTCCCAAAAAACCATATGGATATCGCATTCCTCACAGATAGCTCCAATTGACCCTTCAGAGCAAAGTTCGTTACCAACTTAAAGTCCTCCTTTGCACTTTTCTTTCCTGCACGACTCAACTTGATCATTGTTGATTTGAGGCCTCCAATAATCCTCATACAAATATATTTGAAATCCATGGGCTTCCTTCATTTTAGTATAGTCTTTTTCCTTACAAAAACTACTATTGCGTTACAATTAATAGAAGTTAACTGGACATTTTTCGCAAATCTCACCAAATTCATTATAGTATTCACCTAATCGGCAAAATATTGGTTAAAATTTAACAATTAATTGTAAGATCAACTATTTATATTCCTTGAATGTATAAGGGTATACATCTATATAAATTGGTTATTTAATGTGACTACTAGTAAAGGTGAGATTAATTATTTTATTAAGGTTTGGATTCTTACAAATTGTTAACTTTGACAACTCAAATCCTTGAAGGTCATTGTTAAAACTTCTGGTTGTATTTTTATTACTTGAAGAGATTTCGCAACTGCTATTATTTTATTCATCTTAAGTATCTGTATAAATGTTGAGAATTGAATTTATTTAGTGTTTAACTATATGTAAATCCTTATCTAAGAAATGGATCTCGATACTTTAATTTTGATAAGTATTTAAAGTACGCCCACTCTAAAAATGTATGGGAATTGGATATAAATAAATTTCATGGGTCTAATTGGTCTAATTGGTCTAATTGGTCTAATTGGTTGGTGTTTATAAAGTCCCATTAATATAGAGGCCCATGCTTTAGGGAAATTAATTAACATTGTTCCCAAACAGAATAGCCACATTTCTTATGATCTAACTGTCAGTTTAGCTTACATCGTTGATGTCAACTCCTAAAAGCGCTATGCAACCACCTATTGAGGCTCTATTGTCATAACAACTAATTTTAGCTAAGTTGACTCGCGATTGGCCTTGAGATTCAAAGTAAAGGAAACCTCCTTTGCCTTAGGCTACATTCTGAGTACAATACGAATTAGTAATATTAGTTGTCAATTCGTATATTGATATTCCACACCCATGAATACAAGTATTATTTTCAGTAAATAATGATAGCACAAAAACATGAGCTTTATAGGGGGGATTGGGAGTGACATAGTTGAAATCGAATTGGCTTTCTAATAGTCTCTAACTTTCTTCTTGGAACGAATATAAATCTTCGGAAGGAACTATGTCTGTGTAATTGATGATTGATTCTCTGGTCAAATTGGTTTTTAATTTGAAATTATACAATTAATCTTGAGCAGTCTATATCTTAATAAGAGACTCAGATGATATTGTAAAACAACCATAATAACTTGTAATTGTTCCTGTGCATCTACATTGATCAATGAAAACTGACTGGACTAATAGATTATTTTAGACTCTGGTAATCTAAACTAGGCCATATATACATTCACTACAGTGTACTTTATTTATTAAAACTCTTCTCAGAGTCAGAAATGTGGATGGTGTTATAGTGTCTATTTTCATCAACGAAGGTTAAATATTAATTTGAGGGAAATCCACTCTTACCTAGAGTATCTTACATATCATGCTAAGTGTTTCATTGTTACATTTCACATTGTCTAAACTAATAGTACTGATATTCGCAAATTTTATTGTTTCGATAAGAACAGGATTCAAAATTGGTTCTATAATTTCTATCAATGGATTATATGTTAATACGTAATTTTGAACAATAATCGATTATAAATTAATAAGTGATGAATATTTTACTGATAATAACCCCTAATAGTTTATATCTTATGAATTGATATTAATTAAAATTATTTCTCCAAAATCTTATTCAATGGCAGAAGTTCTTATTAAAAATAAATAATTCTCAACTTACTTTAATATTCCCAAAGAATCAAAAAACTGTTCCTATCTAGATTGATTGGCTTGGATATAGATATTCTCCATTCTTGTTTATTGGGTTTGCTTGTAATTTTTGTCGTAGATAACTTTAAAGATGGCTCCACTCAAAGAGAAGCAATTTGAGAAAGTGGTTTCTTGAATCAAAGTTTATTGTTAAGATTAATAGCTTAGTATGTAAATAGCACCTCCTTCTTGTCTTGAAAAGCAATCTTCAAAGTTTGTGTTGATAATAGTCATATTTAATTTTGACGCTTTGGAATCAACATATAGGCAACCTCCTTTTGAGCCAATAGTACTATCTAATTAAGTAGAGGATGTTTAGATTAAAGTGTTCTTTATTAATATCTAACCTTCTTTTAAAGTCTTTATGAAAATGCTTCCTCCAAATTTTGCAGTTGAATTAAAAAAGGTGCAATTCTCCACTGTAGCCTAAAAGGATATTATCTTAAGATGTCCCCCTTCATTTTGTTAGTCAGCAACTAGTACTCCTCTAGAGTATGGATCATTGTTATTAAACATTGATACATTTCTAAGAGTTTAAACACCTGATTCTAAGTGCAAGGCAGCTCCAGATCCTTGGGCCGAATTGTATCCCCATTTACTATTTGTGAGTAGCAGGTTACCCAAACTACTTTACATGATCAATGTTGGGTTGCTGGGAGTCAAACTACCTTGTATTAACAAAAAATGTTTATTTTAGTAAAATTGCATATCGGTTAATTATACGTTTTGCTTTTAATTAGATTAAATTATAATTGCTGATGACGGGATGCCAGGTTGTGTAGTTGATACTGTGCAATATTTTACTAGGATTTATTCAAGAAAGATATTTTCTTCTGAATTTTATGTGGTCGTGTTGTATATCAGATTATTCCAAGATGATATACCTATGAATGAAGTATCCTGTGCATGCAGATTCAGCAATTCAACATTTTTTATCTTAACAGATTTGTACAGATTATTAACAAATAGACAATAATTATTTTTTATCTATAGGTTTTGAACTTGATGGCAACGGATGTTATAGAAGTAACTATTCCAAACCATATCAACATAGAGAATCGACAAATTAGAATTCTCTTTGCTTATAAAATCTTACACATATACAAGCTAGCTCTTTTCTATTTTAATAGCAGCACTTGTTGCAGCATTCAAAATTTTGGGATCGAATCCGTCTGTTTGAATTTACAAGATTTCAATATTCCTCATTTTGATATTGACAGGGAGGTCGTAATCATTTTTTATGGCTGATATTAAAATCAAACACTGTGGAGTTAGACAGATTACCCTTTCAAAGGTTATCTCTTCTATTAACAGTTTCAATCTCTCATGTTTAGGCTTTGATATTTTTGACAATTCATGTTAAGTCTACAGCATCCTTCCTTTTGAAGTAAACTAAGTATTATAAACATAGGATTTAGCCATTTAAATAGTAGTTATATGGAATAAGAAAGTGTGATTAACGAATGAATTTACTAGTGTGAAGTTAATTACATAGATTTGTTGCATGTTATTGAAGTTAATGATTCCTCTAGAATGGTTGAATTTAGTGTTATTTACAAATAGGTTATTAATTCTTATCAATCCGTTCAAGGTGTCATTAAACTTTGGACTTATAAAGCCTGCCCCATTTAAAAAATATACATCATTAAAACTGACTGATTAGACAAGAATCTGAAAATTAATTTAGAATTATTGTGTTAGATTAATATATTCTAAATCAAATAGAGATTGATCTTCTATTCCCAGATCAGAAAACTTCACATCATCTAAATTCAAGTGAAAATATGGCAAAGGTATATTTGGTTCATAATTAAATCCAAACAGATTAAATGTAAAATTCGTATCCTTTAACTTCAAGTAATTTAAAGATTGAATCACAACTTGGTTTAATTGCAAATCATAAATATTTGTAAAGATAAAATAAAATGGAGTATACTTTTTATTTAAAAGTGACATCTAACTGTAGGGTGTTGTATACAATTTTGTATTCAAATAATGTGAGTATGCAGCTTAATTTAAAATTTATACTCTTTCTAACCTTACAATTAGACCATCATTCTTTATGAATTGCAAACTGAATGGTTTTTGGAGTTTTTTAATATAAGGATACAGATCACAATCTACAGCTGGCATCATATTGATCCCAGATATTGTGACTTTTGAAAAATATTCAAAGTAAACGTTATTTTACAAATACCAATTGATGTCATTATCATTATCTACTTTGATGTTTAATTCAATTTATTAAGCTGAAAATACCACCTTCTTAAGATCAGTTGAAAAGTATGTATCCTTTTAAAAAAAGCAGGAAGGATTAGATGAACTAAAACTGAGATTGATAATGATTTTATAAACAGCTCTAAGATTTAAATCTTCGTAAAATTTAGTTAAGTTACTAATGTATTCTTGATTATTACTAAGAAATGCTTTACTTTCAAGGATTATGGTTACATTCTTAGATAAAGGTTTCTAGGATTAATTATTTGTTGACTAAACATTTTTTTATTCTTAAAATAGAGTGTTAATTTGCCATACTTTATCATTATTTATTTGATATTCCTCTGAACAATCTGCTTTTACATCGATACTGATCTCTCTGTTCTTTGTTAATTCACTAAGGCATCTAGAAAATGTAGTATCCATTTATTCTGGACCAACAGTGCACTTAAAGGCTAAATTGGAGTATATTTATTATTGATTAGGAGGATCATAAAATCTATTCTGCTGTTAGATTTCCTTCTAAGTCCTTTCTCTGCATCCAATAGTATTATAAGGACAGTCAATGCAGTTGTTTCCATCACTAGAGGAACTTCTTGAATTTTTATTGATACATTAATCACAAAAGCCTTTTTGACCCCTGGCTAAGAATATTTCACATTTATCTCCTCCTTTTTCACACTTTCGCAGATCTTCATTCAAAAAGTGACCTCTCCCTTTCACATCATTATCATCAGGTATGCATTAATAACAAAACGGACCAAGTACAGCGTTACTCTGAGAATCCTAGAGGTAAGAAGCATTGAAGCATTCTGGATGATGAACAACATTTAAGGTTAAAGTGTAACATTTCAGGCAATATCCATCTAGAGAACAAGGCTTACATTTGTTAGTTATGGTATCAACATAATAGCCAACCTTACAAATTTAGCACCGATATTACTCACCTTATTAGACACAAGATTCACATTAAGGATCCTATAAAATTTAGTCACAACCAGTCACGCATTACCAAATTTATGATTTAGAATCGAGGGATAGAATATAACCCTATGAACATTTTCTACAATGTTTTAAATCGTAAGATCTTTCAAAAGTCAAACATCCTGGCCCTGGCTAATTTTGACTATCAAAAATCAAACATGTACCAGTTTCAGTTAAATAAAACCCATCTCTACACAGAACACACTTCTGAATAAATAAATCTATAATTTTAAATATAGATATTTATACCTTCTTATGGTTAAGCTTCAAAATTTATAGACAGAGTTGAAAACGGTACTTTGCTTTAGCTCTAAGTCTCGCTTTTGTGGCATAACACACAATCATTTACCTTGCAATCGGTACAACTAGTCCCTATTGCATTAAATACTTAATTGTAATTTAGACACTCTCTACATCTTAACACATATTGAGATTCTAACAATTCTTGGGTTTCTTTCTCGTTTTAAGGTTCAATTATTTGACTTCGATTCTTGGAAGGGTTAATGAGTTCCTGATTAGGTAACCAATATGAATAATATTCACAAAGTGTGCATTGGATACCACATTGCACACATGATCTTCTATTCAATGAAGGTATAAACTTTATTTGAGTTAAACTTTGGCATTGTTCACATCTCTAAGCTATTTAAAAAGCAATGAATAAGTTTTCAAAAAATTCTGTTTAATTTTCTAAAAAATCCTTTAATAATAAACCTTCTTTTTTATTATATTTATCCCAAGAGTCGACATTCAAATCTATACCATTCTTACCGAAATAGCATGTCTTGCATTAGTCAAAACATGGGATGCAAAATGTTGATGTCGTTGTTGAATTTGCTGATTCTCTCAATATTAACTTACTAAATCCTTGATTACAAATTAAACATGTGCTTTAGTCACACGATAAACAATTCTGAGGACAAGATACACATAATTATCTTATTTCATCAAATTCATAGCCTTCCTTACAACTTACATACATATAGTTAATGTCATTTTAGTATTCTTTTGATACTAAAAAACATTTCTATGATTTTTCTTTACAAAAGTGATCACACCCACTGCAAATTATTGTAGAATACTATTTCTTATTTACATTTATACTTTTCCTGTCTCAGATGCCACTACATAAAACAATTCTTCAGAAGCTCTATTCTTCTTATGATAAACCGAGTTAGTTGTTGAATAAGTTACATAGTCGTAACTGCAAACTCTATTAAGATTCCTATATAATCTTAAATTATTACCAAGTTCGACTATTATCAAGACAGTCACCGCAATATAAATTTTCCTCATTCTACATAAATGGCTAGAATGGACTAACATCTTAAAATACATAATTACCATTCCACACAAATTCGAGATCTTTAATTCATATTTTCATCATTATTCTAAGGTAATTAGAAAACAAAATGATTAGCTTTGCAATAAGTGCATTCAGCATCCATACACATAGTTTAAGCTGTTTAAGATGAGTCAGTTTCTGCATTCACCTTATACCATAATTGAAATGTCAAAACAACAATTAAGAGAATTTACATTAAAATTAAAAATATGCTACCCAAATTTATTAATCAAAACTGATATTATTCTACAAGATCATGAACAAATTAGTATATTTGGCCATACGCTATTTTGAATCTGTTATTCAAGATCATTGTATATATAAAAATCAATTCTTAAATCAACAAGTACTACTTAAAAAAATAGTCTATTTAGTATCAATAACATCCGAATCCATATCAAAATTCTACTTGAATAAATAAATAGTAATTAATCATTAATATTAATGCCAAATTCTAATGGACTTGAAGATTTTCTGATCAAAATTATACCCTTAAGCCTAATTGAGTCAGTTAAAAAGGATTAGTGACATAAAGTAATGCTCAAACATTCATTCATAAGATACAATAATAAAAAATGATATTTTTATGCATCTTTGAGTATATTGAACAATGATTCGAAATAAATTAAGAATATGATTAATGTATCTATAAATTTTAGATACTAACTTACTCTATTTTTATATTTGCTAATCAATTTTTAAATTTAAATTATTTTACATATAATATCTGTTTGTGATCTTGAAAAACATGACTATAATTAAATCAAAACTTAGCTAATCTCTTAAGTCATTAACTTTGATCATAACAAACGTGTTATAGTTTGAAGATTTATCTTCTCAAAATTAATAATCAATTTTAATTTCAATGAACAATTAAGATATATGATTCTACTATGGAAGTATGAACAATTTCTCATTTATGCAAATGAAAGCAAAAACTATTAATAAATTAAATTTAGATGATAAATAATCTCAATTTTCTATTTAAATATTAAATCATTGGCTTAATCTCATTTATTTTTCTAAAAATTCATCAATATTTTTGATCAAGGATTTAAAATGCAAAACGACTGTCTTTGCACCTTAAAGATCTAATTGATTGGCTTCTTTAGTTCTAAAAAAACATGGGGCAAACACTATTGATAAGTTATGTAGGCCCATCTAAATATAATTTAAATAATTACCTTATTTTCATTTTCAAATCCTGCAACAAATTTTATGAATTCTACTAATCTGAATACAGTTAATCTGTTCACTTTGGATAAATGAGCAAAAAATATGCTAAACATATCTATAAATTCATTTATTGGTAATTCAGGGTTGGTATCTCTTAGAATTGCATAGATTTCAAATGGAAATATAGGATTTTTTAAATTAACTAACGTGTTTTTTAACACAGTTGCTATTACATCAGATTCTGAATGTTAAATAGCTTCATAATTTTCTTATAATAATTGTTCTACTAATTTTGTTTCTAACTCATGGGAACCTGACAATCGAAATATTCCTTCCTAACGTAAGCAATCGATATTTTATTTATAATATTTTATTATCTCCTCAAGAAATATAGGAAGACCAGACTTTCCAATTGGATAGGACTCCAAATCTCTCCCATAAAATGATTATTATTCTTGATACTCGATTTAATTGCATAAAAACTTTTAGACTGACTAGTGCAATTCAATATCCAAGGTATCCAGAAAGGAAGTACTTGAATAATAAAATAGACATAATACTTGATTAATAAATGTACTTTATCTTTGAGTAGGCCTTTTAGTTAGAAGGGTATTGTTTTTTCCTTCTTTCCGTAATTTTAATTATTGCTAATAACAATCAACTTGTCAATTCTCTTCAATTGCGATTAATCCACCTTTCTCTTAAATAGTGATAAAAATTACTTTAGAGAATGCTTTATCAGATTCTTAACATTTTTCGCATTCATTAATCCTTCATCTTATGAACATATAATTAAGACAAAGCCTCTATTCTTAAATCCATATTATACTTAAAAGGTCTGAATTATTGTAAATAGGATTCAAACTTCTTCGCTATTTCTTCGTAATTTTTATTATGAACAATCAAATTATACAATAAAACATAAATGGGTTATTGGTTTTTATCGATGCCTTAAGAATATTTGAATTGAAAATACCTGCTTTTAGTAATCCTTGAATTTCGTATGATTTTCCCTAATTCATTTATAACAAAATATATAAATATAGTTATCTCTTTTCGTAGTTTAAAAATGACTTCCAGAATAATTAATGAAAATTATAATCTTTAATGAATTAATTAGAAAAACTCTATAACACTTATAATAACTCTACGATGATTTTGAATACCATTTTTTATAAATATATTTTTTTATTATTATGAATTTATCAAACAAAATCTTTACTATATTATTATATAATGTGAATAGGAAATTTTTCGTTTAAAATCAGTATTGCCTTTGAGTTATTTTTTGAAACTCTGTTTCTAAATTAATAATTTAATCTAACTATTCCTTTAGACCATTGTCTAATGTTGCAGATTGCTGATTTTTGATCTTTCTCAATAGATCTTGTAATATGGATATCTCAATTTTGCTAGTGGCTGAATTTTTAATAATATCCCTTTCATTCTATGATAATTCTGAAGTAGATGATAGCATTTTGTTTATTTAATTAAATAAATGAGTTCTTAACTTAAAAAATGCAGCATGAATCTCTTTTTGAAGGCTTAAAACTCCCTTACTTAAATCCTCCTTATTATTTTGAAGAATCAATTGATTTTTTCGTAATTTTTGCACCAACTCCGGAATATCATTATTCTAATTAATTACTGGATGAAACTCTAAAGGTCGTATGAAGACAAAGGCGAGCGCATATTCCAATTAATATTTTGCTACTAATTGGATAATATATGACAAAAAGGTATGTTATTAATTTCTCTCAATTTTCTTAACAAAATCATTGCAGACTTTGAATTGATCGTATAACACTTCCAGTAAACTTTTGATTTTTTCCAAAAATTAAATTTGATTTTCCTTTTCTTTCTTCTTCTAGAGTTATTGTTTGTTAACAGGTAAAAATAATTATTTAGATGGACAAATCTGAGTAGTTTCTTCCATTCCTGTTTTAGTTATTTTATGAGTGAATATATATTAGAAGGAACATCTTTGAGCCTCATCATAGACAATCATCTACTCAAGTAGTTCCTATATGACTACTGCTCTATTGAAATCAAGGGATGGAGCTATAAATCGTTTGCTTTTAAGCTGTTTTAGGCTTGCCAATAGATCTTTCCTAGTATGAGAAGGATACGGAAATTCCCCTTTATAGCAAATATTGTAAAACAGAACCCCGTAGGAAAAGATATCACATTTTGATGTGCAAACTTCGTTAAAGATCATCTGTGGTGCAGCATAATTCAATGACCCTGTTTTTGTAATTACAGACTTGTTTAAGATATCCTCGACTAACTTGCCCACTCCAAAGTCTCCTATCTTAAGAAAAGTATTTTCTTTACTTTATATATTTTATTAGGATTCTCATTCTTAATCAATATATTTTCGGGTTTTATATCTCTATGAATAATTTTATTATTATAAAGGTATTTCATGCCACTGATAATTTGTCTGATTATTTCAAATGCTTCCTATTCAGAATACCATTCATTAGATTTCCTTCTTTCAAATTCAGAATCTAAATCTTCGTCACATTATTCCATTACAATATATAAAGATGTTTAATCCTTAAAAGTATCAAATGTCTATACAATATTCATACATTTAGGGCCATTAAAAGAAATACTTTAATTATAACTTTTCAGAACATCATTAATCATTTCTTCGTCAGAGCGTTTTTCGTCAATGCTTTCTTTAAATGAAATTGGTATAATCTTTACGCAATATTTCTAATAATCATTATTATTATTTAATTTTTCACAGGCATAAACCTCCCCATATTGTCCTGATCCCAAACTTTGATTTTTATTAATTTTGTAGTAATCGTGAAATTTTCTAGGTGTTGTTTCCGACAACATTAATTTATTTCTAAAATAATTAATATTTTGAAATATTCAATTGTTCTGTGTTAACAATTTATACATTATATAAAAATACCAAAAAATTTCATTTATCATTAATTGGTTTTAAGAGCTACAGCTACGACATTCACTTGGTTTATCTTTGTATTCTTCAAAAATTTAATTCTATTACATTGGTGCGCTTTTTATTTTATAAGAAATTATAAATACTAATTAAAATTATTGTTTATTCATATTTTTAATCTTATTCTATACCTCTATTTTATGTTGCTTCATAAATATTTTAAGTTTTAATAATTTTGTTTATTATTTTTCAATAAATTAATCCTTTATGAAAAAGGTTGAAATGAGATAATGCAATGCTGATATTTTAACATAAGAAATCAATCCATTTACTCTTTCTATGTCTTTTGATGGTTCTGCGAACATAATATATTCCTTATTTTTAGATCAACCAATTGTGAATTTAATGATTATACTATTATTATATCAAAGAAAATCAACAATATTTGATCATTCCAATCTGGATATGCTTATAAGATGAGTAAGATAATTACAAAATTCAAAGTGAAATGTAGATTAATAAAACAGATTATATTCTATTCTGAAAAAAGGATTTATTTTTGTAATTTAGAGATTACAAATTATGTAAGCATAAATTAAAATCTAGTGATCATTAGATCTTGATGAAATGAATAGAATAGGAATCATGAATACCACTCACTTTAACCATTTATCAATCTTAATAGTTAAAATACAGTACAATTTGAAATTACATACATTTGATGCTAGTAAGATCTCACTTTGAAGTATTTGTGTAATTGGCTTTATAACAATTTTGAACATAAGTTAGATCTATTTTTGAAGTGCACTCGAGTCTTTCTTAACCTCAAAAATCTATAATAATTAATTATCTTACTTCCTAATTAATTAAAATATAATGAAACAAAGAGAGAGATCCCATGGATATCTATATAAACAAATTTGCAAACATTTAAATGTGCCTTTTTCATCAAGCTTGCTTAATGGTATTTAGGAGACAGAAATTGTTATAGTATTAGACCAAATCAGTTAATAGGGTAAAAACATCAAGATTCAATAGATATTGAGCCTCTTTCTTTATTGTTGCCTCAATGCAAATTTAAGAGGATCATATTGAAAAGTATTTAAAAGAACCTCAAATTGAACAAGTCAATGGCTACTGATAATTATAAAATGGAATTACTTGAAATTTTGAGAGTGATAACGAAGCTGTTCACCAAGAGCTTGGACGTGATCTCGTTGGTAATTCGAGACATTAGAATGAATAGTGAGCACATGCAGATAATAGCATAAGGAATAGCAGTTGTTTAATCTTTAAAGGAATTGCGTATAATATAATGCTTGATGACTTCCAATCATTTCAGTATTCTGTAGCCATCGTTAATTCAGAATTCCTCGCTACATATCCTCGATTTCTCACATAATTATCTAACACATCAAATTGGGGTTTTTTTGGGATAATTACTCCAAGAGCATGGCAAAAGAAGGGATAATGTCGAATATCTATATAGAATTAAAGGAGATTGTCCTGAAGAAGACATATCTAAAATAGGATTGGAGGAACTGGATTTATCATATAATAAGTTAAATGATTAATTTGTGAAAGATGTGGTGCCATTTTTGGAGAGAGATAGATGGGTTAAATAAATCAATCTTAAATACAATGCCATTCAGAAGGAAGGCTTTGAGATTTTGATCTAATTGCTTGACAAGAATTCAACCATCACAAGTTTGGATATAAGGAGAAATCTTGGATCTACATAACAATTTTAGAAGGAGGTCTTAAAAAAGTTGATAAGGAATAAAAATACAAAAAATGATATTCAATAATAGAGATTAGATGACGATAATGAGAATATTTCTGTCAATGTTTCTGCGATTCCATAAAACTTACAATCTGTTATTTCAGATCAAGAAAGTCCAGTGATGTCTTTTGGAGTATTTGAACCCAATAACCTTACGAAACAGATGTCCAATAACTCTGGGAGATAAGATTAATTGAAATTGAAATCTGGATTAAAAAACAGCGATTCAGGTTGTTCTGATTGTAATCGTTTACAAATTAAATCGAAAAAGTAGTCGCAAATAATTTAGTTACTGAAATAAGAAGTTCAATTTTTAAGATTTCAACTTCAAAGCAAATCGTAATTGCCTGAATAATAGTTGTAACAATAATCATAATAATAAGTTATAAATGAACTAAATTTCTCAGAAAATAATCATAATCCTCCTCCTTAAGAGATTGAATAAGACGACATGGTTAATAAAATAGAATATATGATGAATGACTTAACTAGAATGATGGATGGATTAGATGTTTAAGGGAGTGTGACAAATAATCTGAATGCACATTTATCTAGTACTTTGATTGTATAGGATTATACAAGGGCAATATTTGAAAGAGAAGACAGAGCAAATGATTTAATCAATATTTTAGACGAGAATAGTAATAATAACTTATCATAATCTTCGGATGAAGAACAATAATGAAATTTTTCTTTTTATTTTTATATCATAATTGCATATTTATTAACATCTAGGTAATTTATATCATTATGATTGTTCTGCGGATTCAGACAGTTGGAAATTTGGTTACTTTGGAATGTCTTACATTTCCAATTCAGCATCTCTGATTTATTGGGAATTAATCCACTCGTCAACATTCTGCTGTCTTTAGACTTGAGAATATTCACTATTGTAGCTGATTGCAAAAAATATGGCATAAAGCTTGGATCAATAAAGCAAATACCACAGCTGTAATAAACAATGCAAAGGCCCCTTCGATTCGACTGTGAGGCACTACATAAACAGTTTCAGATCCAATGGCTATCATAAATCCCAAATATGTCATGAAGATGCATCCTGGAGCTGAGATAAACATGCAATATTAAGCACACGATACCATTAAATTTAATTATATAGATTGAAATTAATAAAAATTAAAAGAAATTCTTTTTCTTGAAAATATATATAATCTGAACTTGTAATACAATTAGGGGCAAAAATGTAAATCAATTTTTTAGCTTCTATGCTAACTTCGCTGATCTTGGTGTATTAGTAGTTGTTGGTTATTTGGTAATTCGAGATGAAGAAGTGCTCGACACAACCATTTAACTACTAGGAACACTTACAGGATTATTATCAAAATCATATCCATTAAATAGATCTAACATATTCCAACTATCATACTTTATACTGAATTCCTTCTCAACATGATTTGTTACTCCTCATTAATGGAATCATCGGAATCTCGTCTGCTATCAGAGGGTAGGTAATTGTCTTCATTGCCCTAATAATCTGGTTTAATAATAAACATTAGGGATGAATGGAGCAATAATCTACTTGGTCAGAAGCTTCTCCCAACTAAAATCTCTGAACCATGGATGTTCCTTCACTTCATCTGGACCATTGTTGCCCAATCGATTCTGCGGTTTCCTTTGTAAAAGCTAAAAAAAGACATTGATAATACCTTATTTGTAAAATCAGCCGCCTCTAAACTCCATCCTGGTGGAATTTCTTGTCTCTTGATAACTGCCTATTTGGCTAGCATTTATTCTCTTATTTCCTATCTGCTCCTCCCTAAATATGGTCTTCTGCCTAACATGCATTCATAGATGATCACTCCCAAAGCAAAGTAATCTACTGCTACACCGTGATTGTGTCCTATAATTAGAAAACAAAGATTTACTACACATAACTTCTGGAGCCATATAGCCGGGAGTTCCACTCGTATCTTGGGAATTCTCGGGTTTCCATATTCTGGCTATACCCAAATCAGTTAATCTGAGATATCCTAGTCTCATTAAATCAATGGACCATACCATTACTATCAAACACCAAATTCTCCGGCTTTAGATCTCTATGCAATACTCCCTGTTGGTGCAGGTAATCCAATGCCACTATGATGCACCCACTGAAAAACTCTTGCTTTAGATTATGTCTGTATACTTGTTTATTCTTCATTGAATTTCCTGTGTCTTCCTATGTGATATCTCAGATCTCCCCCAGAGAGCAAATCCATTACCAAATACAAGTATTCTCTGTCTTGGAAGGAGTATTGCATGTTGATCAGAAAACTTGATTCAATTTCAATTTTTACTTATGTTTCAAACCACTCAATAACGTCTTTTCATTCATCACAGACTATACCGACTTCTTTTGAATGATTCTAAATTTTAATCACTTCTTACTTTGGTTTAGACATCACCTTCAGAGCATAGAATTACTTATTTTTCTTTTATCTAACTTTCCACACCTTTCCAAATCCACCTCTCCCGATTGCATCGATAAACTGAAAATTTTACACCGAAACCACTAAAATATCGATCATTATTCAATACCATTATTCTCCATAAGATCTTCCTTTTTTTCATTAATATTACAATTGCCCATACTTTTTATTTTTATTATTAATTATATGATTCTTTATACTTTAATTTCCAAAGGAAATCTAGTCTTGTCAGAATATACAGAATTGGAAGGAGATTTTACTGAAATGGCTCGTATTGTACTCAAAAGTGTGAAGCCCAATTAGTAAAAATAAATATTTAGTAAAGTATATGATGGTAAAACGTAGAATGAATATGTCTTTTGCATTACATGTATTTCCAATCTTCGATTTCTCTGTATGATCCATAATAGTTAAAACAAAGAAAAGGCTTTTGCCTTCCTTGAAGCCATTCACTAAGAATATTCAAATTGCTCCAAAAGTATTTCGATTCTAAAATCAAAGATTCCGATTTTAATAATGGCCAATTCTCAGCTCAAATCTGCCGCATGATGAAAGGCTTCAATCAATTGGACCAAAAAGACGCATTGACCAACCTTGAAGAAACTGTTGAAGACCTAAACGAATCAGCATTTCAGAATCTCCGTAAAATGATTGGTATTCATTCTTTCTAAATATTGATTAGAAAGAGAAGTTAGACTTGAGGTATTAGTTAAAAAGACTGAAGAATTGACTAAGAATGCGGATATCATCTTTAAATATAGTAGAAATGTTCATAGGGCAACAAGAGGTAGCGAATTTAGACTCGGAGGAAAAGTCTTAATTCTGTCTTTGGTAATATTTGCAATTTTGAGCTTATACATCTATTATCAAATTTGAAACTTATTTTTTAAATATATTCACTATCACTCTCATAATATATGTGTTCTGCTTTATATACAATATTAATAGAAATTTAATAATTAATTCATTTTTTAATTATTATTCTCTTGGATTCTTAATTTCTTGTAGAATATCTTTACATAGCAAATACTTTCTACCTTTTGAGAAGGTATCAAAATAGTACCATTACATCCAAAACTTCTAATTAGATGGACCATAGTAAGTAAAAAAAACACATAAATCAGATTGATTCGATTGTTACATATGGTATGATTCTTAAACCTCATTAAATTAATGCCGATTAAGAGAATCTTTCGATTTATATTTATTATGTATTAGTATAAAAAGATGTATTTCTATATTTAAAACTACAACTATAATTAATTTTCACGTATATTATAAATTCAGGATGTAAACATTGGAGCAATTTTTTGATTAAAATTAAATAAATTATATTTTAAGGTTTTGTGATCAGTTGAAATTTTGACCTATTATATTGATTAACCATAATATTCTTTCACATTTTTAAAAAAATGAGTAAAGTGCATTTGTATTTAATTTCAAATCATATTACAATATCTTTGCTATATGTTTATGTCTTTCCACAATTTAAATCCTTATTTAAAAGATAAGATTTAATTTTTGGGAAAATAAAAAAATGGTCTCGGAGGGGATCGAACCCTCGACCGTCAGCTTATTAGACTGACGCTCTAACCAACTGAGCTACGAGACCTGTCTTAATTATACTTTTAGATTTTTGAATTTAAGCTAGTAAGATTAAAGATCTAATCAGTGCAAACAATGAAATCCAATTAAATAGTCTAATCATTTTTAATATTATTACAGATAAAAACATTTAAATGATAGAACAATAAATCATGATTCATTAATTATTTAATTAATTATGAAATTCCTCTCTATCAAAAATATATTTGAATTTAAAGACAATCATATAGATGGAGTCAGAAACAACCTATTGAAAAATATAAGTAATCAGAATTTAGATTAAAGATTAACTTTAGGGTTTGGGATTACCGGATGTTTGTATTGTAACTAAATAGTAGCCAACTCATGTGATGAAATCGACTTTAGAGACCTAATCCTCGTTTCATTTTATTTAAGGGTTGTGCCCTCAATCGTAGGCTGATGTTTTTGCATACCTTCAAACGATTTTACAAAATTAAGAAAAATCAGAGCATTAAGGCTTGTTCTCTAAAACATAGACTATTTAAAAAGTAAAAAAGCTCTTCTAGATAGTTAACTTATATTTGTTACGACATTTTTTCCAAGACTTTCTTGGTGTGCGAGATTTAAGTGTTTCTGGAAGGGCAACACAAATCAAAAACATTCGGAGTACAAGAGAATCAGCAATACATCTTACCGACTAGGTAGCATTGGCAAGGAGTTTATATAAGTAGTATATTAAGAGCAATTGATGAAGAATTTAAGCTAGCAAGCGTTGGTAGATTCTTTAATAATATAAACTTAAAAAACAATAAAAAGCTGTCTGAAGTTATACAGTTGCTTTTAGAATTAATAACAACTAATGTAAACCTTTTTTAAGACCTTGACAAAATTAGTTCAATAAAAGACTTCCCTGAACTTAAGGATGTCTTGTATTATTTGTGTTGGCCTTTGGAAATCCTGGTTTCGTATTTAGAAAAATCCAATTAACTATAAATATTAATAATAGAATTAGAAAACATAGAAGATAGTATTGTATTTTATTTGATTAAAAGCATTTTGTTCTATAAAATGAAGTAACTATGATATTTAATTTAGAAATTACGAAAAATCCCTATCATGCTTGGTGCATATATCTTATATGTGTTCGCAATTTAATCTGGTTAAATACATATTTGGAAAGGTCCTCATTAAATTGGGTAGGCATAAATAAGCCTTCTTGATGCTAAAAGATACCTTAGTAAGCTCCTATGAGAATTAAATAGTTTGGATTACGTTGGTATATATATCATCATATAGTAGGCTTCAATATTTAGAAAGAAAAATAATTATCAGATATGTCTCAGCCTTTTAAATAAAGCTGCAGAATTCTAAGTAAAAAGAACAAGAAAAAGTATTTGGAGAGAAATTCACATGTAGAATTATCGAGTGTTGACTCAAGACTCCTCAATTGTTAATCTTACTGATTTAGATAAAGTTTATTCTGTAATCAACCCTATTCAAGTAAATAAAATTGAAAGTTTCTCATAATTGAGTAATCATCCCGTACTTGAATAACTTCTATTGAGACAGAGAGCTTTAGATAAAAAAGAATTAAAAGTATTAAATTATTATATCAATAGAGTTGGCATCTTTAAGCTCAAAAATTGATAAGCAATCAAGCCCAAAAAATTGAGAAATAAACAATTGATTTCATTTCATCAAATCAACTGCTTGAAAACAAATAAGCACTATCGTTATTCTAAAAAGAAATAATTAGGCTTTCAAATTAAGTGGGCCTAAAACAATTACTAAAATACTTATAACTATATTTCTATAGTCCACCTCATAGTTCCTATTCTATTTTTGATACTAAAATAGATAATAATTGCTTCCAAATTAAACTAAAAAAAAAGAATTAAAATAATTTGCAAAATGTAATATTATACTAATCTCATAATAGAGTGATCAAGTTAACTGCACTACAATTTCTTTAGGAAATATTGATTCAGATGAGGAAACAGAACCTGTGTTTCTAAAGTCAAACCTAAACAAAACTTTTGACTTTACGAATACTTGTTCTCAATCCACCTTGTAATCCCCGAATTCTAAAAAGAAACAATCAAATCTTAAGATTACAAAACAGTTCTTGCAAAAATAAGTTAGCAAAACATATTAGGTAATTCAAGAGAATGCTTTTGAAAGTGTTGAATCTGAAAGAGATTGTGTAAATCAAAACAAAGAGTTTGGTATTCGATATCTTTAAAAAAAGATAACAATGGAAACATTAAGTGAACAAAGTTTCACAAAGGATCTTAAAGTTAAAATATTTGGGTTGATTGATCATCTTGGTTAAAATATTCCTTAGGATAAGCAAAATTAGATCGGTGATTAAATAAAAAGGAGAAAGGATACTTTACATCCTGCGCTTTTAGAATTTATCGATTAAATTTCGGTGACTTAAAACATTCTCGATGATTTATTTTACAATAGCAACCAAAAAACAAAGACTTTCTAAACATCTATATAATCATCTTTCAATTCTTCCGAAAAGCAAACTCCAAAATCAAAAATACCACAGATATTTAAATCTTAATTAAAGGAATCTGTGATAAAAAAAAATTACCTGAAAAAAAAAATAGATATTAAGGATATTTATAATTTGTATGGATTATCGTTTTAAGATAATGATGAGAAATCAACCTATTTTTAATTTACTAAATAAGAATCAATATTTCTTTATAAGTGTAGCAAAATAGCTCTGAGACTCAAATAAAATGAATTAGCATAAAAACTTCTTGAAAAAATAAACGGACGAGTTATTTCTGTTTAAATTTCGTATTCATTATTACAAATTTACAAGGATAATCATTCTTAATTAATTTAATTGTAAGTATTTTATATATATTTTAAAGAATCTAAAAAATAATGGTTGATTTCATAGAGTGTGGGATCTCAAAAATAGAATCAATGCCTTTATGGATTGAAATTCATTTGATTCGATTAATCAAATTAAAAGGATCTAATTATGTTTTGGGATTATTAGGTTAACTAGAAAATGAAGATGCCTTTTAATTGATGAAAAAGATTGTTCTATAATCTGAAAACCTTCTTTGACACAAATTTGTTGATTATTATTATTTTATGTGTGTATTGTTATATTAAATTATTTTTAGTTTGGTTTATTAACTTATATGGTCTTTTTTTACATAATAATGTTGTTATAACAAATATTTACTTAGAATCAATAATTAATATTTAAAATAATACTATAAGAAACGTATTAATTTAAGATATACAATCAAACAATTGTTTATTGAACAGAATTTCTAGCCTAAAATCTAGACTTGTTGAAATTTAATTGAGCATATTCTTGAGTCTCACTTTTTTTTAACTTTGAGCTTTTTCGTATTACTTGATGTGTTTGAATTTGCGAATCCTTTTTCAATACTTTGAAATTGGGAATAGCACTAATGTGAGGAGACTCATGATCTACTTACAATTCATCTGGATACTTTTCAATTTCGTTGATTTCTTTTTAAAGAGGATTATTGTTTCTCTCTCCAGGTGTAGGACCTTATATTGACTTTTTCTTAGCTAATTACTATTCATCATTATGAGTAATGTCGCTTTAAAAATAAGAATGAGATAAAGCTGATTCTGCACTTATTCTTTTTTCTGGATCAATTTCAAGCAGATTTTACAAAAGATCGATTTCTTCTGGAGTTAGCTTATATAATTGAAGTATCTTTAAGTCAATGTTGCAGATTTTATTTAACCTTAAGATCTCGTTGGATGTTTTTCCTGGAAATAAATCACGGGTTGTAACCCTATTAAGAATAATAAAACCATTAATTTTACAATTTAAAGAAAATACATCCAACACTGAAAAGATCCACCTTTTCATTATAGCAGTCTTTGAATTTTTCGGGTGCTGCATAACCAGGAGTTCCACAAACTCTTAAATCTTATGAAGGATTAATAGGCACTGCTAAATCAAATTCGGTTAATTTTAGTCCTTCTAAGGAATCTTTATTTTTGAATACGATATTTGTAGGTTTAATATCTCTATGCATTATATTACTGGAATGGATATCTCTAACAGCAGTAATTAGTTGCTATAATATTGATAATTTATATTACTTTCATAATAATTAATATTTAAGTTTTATCCAAAGCGACATTCATAATTAATTCATACAAGTTTGCTCCTTCCAGATATTCTTAAATTAAATATACAGTATTCTCTCCGTTATAAACTTCATGTAGATTTTACACATAATCAGATCGAATATTTATTAAGCAAGAAATCTCATTATGAATTCGTGTCTAATTTTATATGCAATATGTACAATAGAATCTTCAAATTAGTTTTTGGCAAGACATTTTATTTCGTATGAACTGCCATTTATCCTGTCAATACATAAATATACCTAAATGTTGATTATGAATTACTTCATCAAAATTTCCTTCACCTAATTAATGCATAGGTTTGTAAAGCTAACTAACTGAGGAATACATAATTCTATTTCTTATAGTTTATCGCAATTTTAAAAGGTCTTCATGAGATGATTGGAATTATTTCTCCATGTTGTTCCATATAATGCTAAAGCTTGTTAGTTATTTCATTTGATTTAACTGCCATGAAATGGTGTAATGTAAATCTAATTCAATGATGTATTTCGGATCCTTTCCAATCTGTGATAATATTTGATGCATACCTAACTTAGAGTAATCTTAGTTGGAAGCAACTAAAGAACATATTTCTAATCAAAAAAAGTATGCTATCGAATACAAATGAAGCTTAACTAAGATTCCATTAATTAAATAATAGATTTTTATATTTCATTTAATTAGTTTGAACCTAGATGCTTTTTCTATTTTAGATAATCAAAGATGATTAATTCTAATTATTAAATTT
Organism: Paramecium octaurelia; assembly: GCA_905182995.1. Lineage (NCBI taxonomy): Eukaryota > Ciliophora > Oligohymenophorea > Peniculida > Parameciidae > Paramecium > Paramecium octaurelia. The sequence goes on from CAJJDP010000130.1 coordinate 182,580, forward strand.
TAATCTAGAGGCTTTTTTTTGATGATTCCAAAAAATTAGTGCATTGTAAATCTGGATATTGAGTGTAGTATTGTGTTTCAAGATATAAAAGATTTCTAGATTTTTTTCTTTTTTAACCTTTCGAATATAAATTTGCTATTTCTTTGATACAAAGTACAATAAATCAAAAATTATTAATTTACAAGGTTCTAATTACATTGGTATGTTGCTTAAAGAGTTCATTTATAATTGTGAATATCTAACTACTTTGTAGAATAATCTAAATAATTACAAGATAATTCTTTAAATATAGTTTTAATATTTTAATTAAAAAATGATGCATCTAAGTCATCAAGCTTATCTCTAATATTGGAAAATGGAGATGTGATGCTAAAAATCAAGATATGTATTGATTCAAATTTAGAATTCCGATTAAATTTATTATTAATTCTTATTCATAATATAGCTAAGTATTTAATTAGATATCTATCCAATTTATATCAATTAATTTTATAATACCTTTAAAATCTAAAAAAGTAAGCTAATAAATTAAATTGTTAGAGAAATAGTAATAATAAAAAAAATAAAAGTCTGTATTAAAATAATTAAATAAGTTTGGAGGATTGAATAAATTACTCATAATATGGATATTATTATGAAATTTATTGAGGCTTTTAAATTTTAAGTCAATAAAACATTATTAAGAACATGATATATCAATTATTTCTATTTTTTTGTTGTCTGTTATAAAAAGGTGTTAGTGTTGTTATGATTTTTGATAATCAAAGATACCCTATTTATAATTGAAATTTTAAGATCAAATGTAATTTAAAAATTGATATATTTAGATTATATCTTTATATTTTAAGACGCTAAACTATATCCTAATCATGTAATTAATTTTGAATTATCTCTTCTATTCATAAACAGCTTGCTGGACATATTGAGATTAATTCTATGTTTAAGGATGGCAATTAAGATGGAATAATTAACCATTTCTTCTTCTCTCTAGAAAAGGTCATAGAGTTTATTTGGGTTATTTTAAGAACTAGGGGTTGTTGATAATTAGGTTTATTATAAATTTTTAATTTTATTTGATAATTAAATGAGTGGAAATAAGAAGATGGATGCTTTGATAAGCATGAAAGCTGAAATCTAGGCATAGAAGGAAGGATAAGAAAAAATATAAAAACTATGTTTCGAAAATATCAACATTGGATAATTTACAAATGAAACATTAAAATTATTGTCAAAATATAATGATTTAAGTAAAAATGATGAATAAAGAAAGTATGTTTGGAATTTAATGATTGCAAATTGTCATCTTTGGATAATTTGATAGGATTCCCAAATCTAACAAAATTACGATTATGCAATAATTATTTGGATAAGAATAGTCTCCAACATATTATTTAGCATTTTCCAAAGGTCACATACTTAGACATAAGTGGAAACAAAAAAATTAGCGAAGATGTATTTTATTATTTGAATAAAAAAAGGATCTTAAAGTTTTGGTTGACTTAAAAGAATTATAGCATCTAGTGTTTAATGAAAAAGATACTAATAGAGAACTGTTGTTTGAGTAGATACCATAGTTGAGTTATATTGATCATAAGGATAAGGCTGGAAATGAGATTGAGGATGAGGAAAACGAAGATGAAGAAGATGAGGATGAAGAGGATGAAGATGAGGAAGATGAAGAGGACGATGATGATGAAGATGAAGATGATGAAGATGGAGAAAGTGCTGAAGAAGCAGAGGAATCTGAAGTTGAATAGGCAGTTTAGAAAAAGAAAAAAATGTGATGAGAAAATATTAAAATTAAATATAGACTCATTTTTTAGATGGTTCAGTCAATAAACTTTAATAAAATTTTAGGTTGGTAACACTTTTTGTATTTTTGAGTGTATCATTTGAACATATCACTGATGATAGTTATGATTATGATTATTGGGATAATAGTGATTGTTAACTATTCTGAGAATTTTTTGTTCTCTTTCTTACTAAAGAATCAATTGTGTCTTTGGTAACTTACGTAGATGAGTTTTTATCAAATTCATATACTTTGTATCTTTTCTATTGATAGAAAAAGGCACTTTCAAACATGGGTGTAAATTAAATAATCAATTTCTGTTCCCTGTTTAATTATTCAAATAATATTCTATCATTTGTTGTAGGCTATTTAAATGATAATTTTGTAATATCAGGAATGTAAGGAGGATCTATTTTTTTTTGAATGTACTTAGTAATGTCAATGTCTTAGAACCAAGGGTGTGCCAATATATCATCAATTCCATTCTTCGATCCCAATCTCTTACTTGGATCCTTAATCATCAATAATCTAATTAAGTCTTTGACTTCTGGACTCAACTGTTTGGGGAATGTCACCTATTCATTCAACAATCTGGTGTAGATGATGTTTCTATCTTCACAATAAAAGGGAGGGAGTCCTGTAACAAATTCATATAATAATGCTCCTAAACAATAATAATCAACTAAATAATTATGTCCATCATTATGGAACATCTCAGGTGCCATGTACTCAGGAGAACCACAGAATGAGTATGCATTTTATTCTGGTTGCATGTTGGGTCTTGCCAAACCAAAATCAGCCAACTAAATATGTCCTGTTATATCAATTAACACATTCTCTGGTTTTAAATCTCGATAGATCATTTGTTAATGGTGTAGAAACCCTAAGGCTAAACAGACTTCTGTGATGTAAAATCTGGCTTGTGATTCTGTCATCTTTTAAACTCTTTTCATGTAACTAAACATTTCTCCCCCAGGACAATAATCAATGCCAAAGATTATCCAATTTTTGGTTTCAAATACAAATTATATCTTTGATGTGAATAACGAACCTTTGTTTGTAGTTTCTATAAGTATATCTCTTTCATTCTAAACTAAGTCCTGCTTCTCATTTTAGATGACAAAACTTTTGCTGATAAACTTTAAGGCAACGAAACTACCATCTATTAATGATCGAGATAAAATAACTGTTGAGAATCCACCTCTGCCTATGACATGTAAAAACTAAAAGCAACTTAAATTCAATTGTTTCGGTGGAGATATACCAATTATGGGTTTCAATCTTATGGTTTTGCCAATCATGTGGTTCATTGGGAGAGAGGGAATTGTGAGATAATAATCAAGCCCAATATTTTCATCCAATGTTGCAAACCCAATTACTTGATAGCTGCCTGACTTACTTTTTAATACACTCAGCATTTTATCTGTAGTTACATTAGGATGAAATCTGTGATTTTGGGTAACTTCTGAGGAGTAGTGAACGTAAACAGAAATTTCCTATTTAGGCATTTTATCAATTGATGAAGACTTCCCCCCTGCTTAAATAGAACTGGTTAGAAGATCTTCGACACTGCTTCTGCGAGTCATTGAACCTTTTTCTAAGATGAGTTTATTTTTATTTGTCAGTTTTTAGTTTAGAATTAAGTTGATTCCCTTTGATATTTATTGAAATGGGAAATTTGTTTCAGTTGGAACTTTCGAAGTTTTTACTTATGGTTTAGGTTTATCTCTAGAATTTGATCGCTGCTAACTATGCACTCTCTCTGTTAAGCTGCCATGATTAACCTTACGAGCAGAATCTTATTTCACCAAATCCTTCAATATAATTTGCGACAGATTTCTTTGAATGAATTTTAAGGGAGATTGTGATGCATTTTTGCTAGTGTGATTCTTGGTACTCATCTAAAAGTTTTATATTACACGAGCTGGTGACATTATCTAACCACTTCGTTATCTCATTTATTGTTATCAAATAAAAAAAATTATTATTATTTACATTATCGATAGGTAAAAATAATCAGATCAAAATTGCTATTGATACTCACATTCGATTTGTAATTTCCAAACAAACTAGCATCCTAATATTATTTAGACGATTTATATTAATTAAATAAAAGAATGTCATTCTACATATTGCCTACTATTCCTAATTCAAAATCACCTATAACTAATTAATTGATTATGAGGATAAGAATGAATTTTGGCTATTAAATTAAACTTTTATCATATATAATTTTATTGATATTTCTAAAAATATCAACTCATTCTAATTTAATATTCTCCATTTTATGTGATGTATCTGACCCATGGCAATGCATTGTATCCACTCTTGTCTTAGATCTTTAAATATCTGACTTAGAATCCAGAGACAGTAAAGTAGGGTATTTCAAAAGTGATATTGATGGGCATCTTCTAAAATTTATCTCTATTTGGTGACACAATCCTATATTTAATTTGATATGCATATATACGTTGGGAGATGGAATACAGCATTCATCATGAAGTCTCTTTGACCTCCAAATTATTTGATACTCCAACACATAGCCTCCTTATCAGGCATATAATTGACAGAACCGTGAGCAGTTCTGAATTGAGGTTACTCGGCATCATCAGGTACTGGAACAAATATCTAAATATATAAATGACTGTGTTACTTCCACATTGTTGGCTGTGCTCTTGGGCTTGAAGTTAGATTTAGCTTTAACTAAGAATTCAATCTTGGTTGCTGATTTCCTCTCAATCAGGACATCCACTGAAAAGAGTGGCTTCACTCTTATATCTAATCTATAAGAAATCAATTCGAAATCGCCATCTGGAGGTATGAATTGAATGACTCTTTCATTTTCAAATTTAGACAGTCTCACACATTAATGGAACTTGATATCATCAAATTCAACTGCTCTTGCTCTGGCTTGACGTCCTTGTGCTTCAAAAAATGCTTTATCGTTCAAACCCAATTTCAACTCAGGCATTCCACTCAACATACATTTCACCTACACTTATCCTATGATCTCGCTCTTTATTACGTTTCCTTGTTGACCGATTAGCATGTTCAATTTCTCAATGACGTCCAAAAACACTTCATTCTTCTTATACTTGATTCCCTCCTTTCTCCATGATATCTTATTAGAAACCAATGCAACCACATTGAAATTGGTTGGTTCTGGTTACTTTTTCTCTTTCAATTAGAAGCTTTCAGTTTTTATGAATTCTTTCAAAATTTTAAATTCTGTTGTTTACGGATATCCATTATCAAGCATTTCATCTAGCAATTCATAGACAACTACAAAATTATCTCGAATAGACTCTTCCTCAACGTTTACAAAATATTCCTACAACACCTACACCAATCTGAATAAGAATGAAAAAATCATCAAACAATTAGCATTTTAAGAGCACACTGTCATAAATATTAAATTGTTATGCCTTATAAATATGTATGTATATCCATCCTTATCTATCATCACAGGCTTCTGAGTATATTCATCAAATTCCAATAATTTTTTATTAAATGTTTCGTGAATATTTGCAGGCAATTCATTTCGATATTGCCTTGAAATCAGAACTCTTCCCTTCTGATCCAAAATGTAAATCGATGAAATTCCAAACATTATTAATAATAAAACACGTCAAATTAAAATAATCTGTATATATGCACAATATCTAAGTTATTATTAAAAAAAAATTAATTGTTCCATTATCAACAAATAGAATTTGCATATGATTTCATTGTAAAGACATTGAATAAATACACTTCTCCCATAATTGACTTGCTATAAATATGAAGTAGACTTGATAGAAGAATTTTATTAATGAAAAAGAGTTCAATGCTCCTATTACATCCTAGAATAATAAAAGCCATAATGATTTTATTTTGAGATTGATCACTTATAATTACATTGTATTAGTATGAATGAATATCTCAGGATTATTATTAAAGATATATGATTGTTAGGAATTCATTACAAGAACTCAATAGCTTCATAATATTAATTTTGTAAATGATATAGAATCAAGAGATTAAATTATGAAAAAAGGATTCAAATATATAAAAAAATTATGTTAGTTGATAATCTTTAGTCTGAATTAATAATTAATTTAATTCAAAATCCTTATTTAACTATTTGACCAGCTTTGTATAAATTAGCTGAAGATTTTTTACTCAAAATTGACATCAGTTCATTTTAAAGGGACACCGATAGATTGTTTTTTTAAGGAGGGGAGGAATCTGTTCTAAATTTATTGACTGATTATTCTTCAGATTACTATAAGTATACTTATTATTGTTGAGTTGTTGAAAAGTTTATTTTTTCTGATTCCAATTACTAAACATATTCATCCAATTAGTAAACTCTAGTTTATAAGGAACTTAATTGTTATTTATAATAGTCAATTTAACCTACAACTGAATTTTTCTTGAGAATATCTTCCTTTGCAAAATTTAAGATTTAATAGTAACTTTATGAATTCACAGATCTGCCTTAATATCTCATATCGTATTTATTTATTTAATACTTTAATTCTTTTAGCATCTTATTAACTATATTAAAATCTGTTTACTTTCCTTCTTCTATTTCATGAAATATTGGGATGAACTTTTCAAAGGTCTAATCAATGACTTCATTAGCTTCAAATTCAAGGCTCACTACTTCATCTTTAATGTACAAGGCCTTTTTCAGTTTTTTAACAAAAATAATTGCATATGCTACTTTTCTGAATCTCAAGTAAACATTGTTACTCCTAGCCTAGAATTCATTCCTAAGCAACACAAAATAATGGATGTAATTTGAATATTAAATAAATTATGAAAACAAAAATTAACTTCTCTTATTTTTAAGTAAGTAAGATAATAAACTATAACTTAAAGCCACTTTATTTTAAGAAATAGCTTTTCTTACGAGTAGCTCTTCGAATTCAACTTATAGTTAGATGTATTAATTATTAAGCTCTTCAAATTCCTATGCCAAATCCTATTTCTATAATAAACACTATTAGCTTAACTTCTCTTTTTCTAAGATTTATTAATCATATTGATGACATGATTCAACAAGTTGATTGATATATTAGTTATCTTTTTATGCTTTTAAATTTTGTTGTTCAAGAGCATCTTGTAATTAATTGATTTTGTCTTCCTATTATTCAATTATAATTTAATGCTCTAATTGCAATTAGTCTTTTGCTTTGATGTGCTCAGAATTCAATTATTCAATTTTATATCTCAGCTACTCTCCTACCTTGTGCATCTCTTAGATATTTTTACAAACTTGATCATTTTCATCCTTCAATTAAGTATTCGTAGATATTAAACTCTATATGATCTCTTTGATATCTATAAAGAATTCCTCAATTTGTATTTAATTATAACTATATTTCTTCTTCTTTTTGGGGACTGACCTACGACTGGAAGCAGATGATGATTTTCTACCTTCATACAACCTTTCATAGACATTTGATTTCTTTTTAACAACCAAACACTCTGAAATAGTTTCATCAATTTATTATTAAATATAATTAAACAATTTTGAGAACTCTTTGTTTTATTATTCCAATTAATTAGAGTACTCCTTTTGTTGTTTATAGTGATCATTCTAAATTTCGCATTCTTTCCTTAATTTTTCATTGGCCTTATTCATTTCATCAAATTGTAATGCATAATTCTTCTCACATTCCATTGCAGTCTGAACTTAAATATTGAATTGCTCATTTAACTATTGATTCTTCTTTTCTAAATCCTCAAACTGAATTTTCATATATTTCAACTCAACTAACTCCTAATGTTGTTATTCCAATCTCTATCGATATTCTTCCAACTCTTATTTCAATAGCTCATTCTCTGTTTCCAATTATTTAAGCATATTCATTACACTATTTTCAAACTTATTCTTTTCAGATGTAACCTATTTTAATGATGATTCTGCTTCTTGCTTTTCTTTTTTTAAAATTGAATTTTTCTTAGTTAATTATTATAATTCATCCTCCAACCCCTTGACTGCATCTTTTATCAATGAGATCTATTCAGTAACCTCTTATTGAGCCATTTACTTTGTAGATATTTCCTAGCTTTAAAATTTGACTTTTTCTAAAAGCTCCTAATTCTTATCTTAGACTTCCTTCAATGCAACCAATAATTATTAGTTAAATTATTGCAGTTACTTGTTTTTTTTCTATTAATTGTCAAACATTTGATCATGTTCTTCTTACAATATAGCAAATTATCGATCCCCATACTCTTTTTATTTGATTGCCTAACTCAATTATTCCTCCAACTCTTGTAGTCTTTCCTAAAGTATATTGATTGTTTAGTCTTTAATCTAAACATCATTACTCAATAACTTAATCCTAGTGTAACTTTCCTAGATTGCTTAAACGCTATCGTTCATACTTAAATTTAAAATTATTTATAAATAACAATCTAATGTCATTTCATAAAAAATCCTGCACAATTCAAAATTGAGAATGAAACAAAGGACAGGAATCCTACTGAATATTGAGTAGACCTTTTTCAATTATTTAAATTTCTTTATCAACCTCTCATCAATTTGAAAACCAATGTCATTTAAATGGCAACTTTGCATATTAGAATCTAATAAAGAGCTCAAATTAGCTAATTTATTGCTAATTCATTCAAAATACAAGGCTCTCTGTTTCAAAGTGAAATGTAACTACTATAATTGTTTCAATCTCTTCCTCAGATTCAATATCTTACTATATTTAGAATGTTGCTTCCCGTCTCTTTGTCATTGCCCCTTCAAAAGATACTGCATAATCACGTTAAAACATTGTCTTTTATTATTTATCAATTTTCCACCAATCAAATTCCTCTGTCTTCATATGGAAGAAGCTTAATATTTAATTTAGAGGCAGACACACTGAAAATTAAATATGCTTTATTTTAAATTAAAAGACAGTAAAATAGCATTAATATATCATTTAAATTAAACTATAATAAAAGATTAATATTTGATAATATATTTAGTTTGAAAAAATCAAAATAAGTCATCAATATCTTATATTGAAAATTCTAACTCTTATTAGCAACCCACATTTTAAAATTATTATGATAATCTTTAGAACAGACTAATTCTTAATTGTTTAGCTTTTTAGGACTTTATTAATGGTTATTCAAAATCCTTATCGTCTAATAAGATAAAGACTTTGCTTTTGAGAATACAAGAAATGCATTAAGGTTCTATAATTTTAGATGATTAATCTACAATGCAATAATCGAAGGATTAGGATTACAAAATATCAGTACAATACTAACAAGATGAGAAATAAAATTGCTTATCTTCTAATTTCTTTTCAACTTCTGGTATATCCTTACAATTTTTAAACAAAAAAGAATATTGTTAATAATTTTCTGGAATTTTATCTTTTTCTCCTTGCAATCTCAAAACCCATTAGCTTTCATTAGGAAACGTTTCAATAAAATCTTGAATTTAGTAATCTATGACTTCTTAGTCAGCTGCACAATACAATACTTTTTTATTTGCGTATCCTAATAAAAACAATAAATGACTCAACATTTTTCTCTTGCCATAACTGCCTGATATTAAAGCAAAATCTTCAGCCAATAAACATAATTGAATAGCTTTTATTTGATATTCATTTAAATTTTTTGAAAATTTTTCCATAAGAATTGCATTAGCAACTTTTTAATTGTCATCCATTTCAGTAACCAGTCTGAATTTAGGTTCCATGCCAAAAATTAGAATCTCCTTCTTCCTTTGATAAATATCCTTATTGGTTGCCAATTCAAAAATGATAAATTTATAATGCTTAAAAGGATTCTTCTAGAATAATTTATGAATCAATTCATCATTGATTTATAAATGTTCTCCTAATAAGTCTATTTGTTCATATTCTAAAAAAATTTGTAAGCCTATGGCATAATCAAAATTTTAATCATCTGCTTCAACTTCTTCCACATCTGTTTAATTTTCAATTAAATTAATTATCTGAGTACCCTAAACTAGCCATGCATCCTGAAAGTTGTACTTACAATTTTATTAGGTTCTAATACAAAAAAGAGTTATCTTTGTTTTATCTTAAAAGCATTATCTCAAGATTTCATTAGCTTATTATTTTAGATAATAATTTTTTGATTACAATGTAATTTGAATCCCAGTTTAGCAACTCTTTGTTGCTTAAATATAATATGTCGCTTAAGGAATAAGTATAGTTTATTCTTCTTGTCTAATATTCTTCAACATCTCATTTAAATACTCTTTTGTTTTAGATTACAATTATTAATTAATGTTATCGTAAAATGGATTCTAAAAAGTTAACTCTGATTATCCAGTTAAAATATGCAATCCATAACAAACAGATTTATCATCACATTTCTCACACTTATGATTAACATCTCGTTCGCTTTTTAGTTCATCTTTTAAATCAGGAAGTTTAGAATAACAGTCTTTAGGTTTTTCAAACATATAGGTTTCTGATATATACAAATTCCTAAAAAAGAATAAGCTGTTCATTTCACGTTAATTACATGTAACAACGTCAAGTTCCAACTTGTTTAAATACAATAATAATCCAAACTAACTCTACTATTTATAAAAGTTATTCATTAATAGTAGATAAGTTTGAACCTAAAGCTCATATGACTATTTCTTTGCCCCAGTTTTCAATTCTATAGGAATATAGCAAGTTTTAAATTCCTAATTATTCTTACGAAATTTGACTTACACTACAACATCTAGAAATCCTTTTAATCCATAAACCGAAGATGATATTTATTATTCGTTGCTAACCCATTTCAAGATGTGAATTTCAAATACATCTGACGCATATTATTATTTTAAAATTATTGGCTACTTCTTCTATACATATTATTGTATCCATCTAAGTGTATTAACACACTTTGGAATGATGTTGATTAACATCTCTCTTATTGTTTTTTTCTCTAAATGGTAAAATTCTTATATATATCTAGAATATAACTGACTTATTGGTTGCAAAAATGATTAAGGTAATTTCTCCACTACTAACTATTATAAGTCTTTTTAATGTTCATCAAGTTATTCAATATTTTCAAATAATGAATCATAGCTTTTGACATCCATAATAATGTTTTAAAAAAAATCATGAAGAATCTTACCACTAATCATTTCTATAGTAGTTCCAAAGCATTGGTTTTGAAAAAATTCTCTCGTAAACTATTTCCTTCTGCAAAATTCGAGACCATTCAAAGTTGATGGCGCTACTAATGTTTCAGGTTCTAAAGTAAATGAATTATTATTTTGAATTTTTGATGTGAAGATTATTGCACGTGAATCAATAAACTCACCATTTACTCTAATCTACATTCCCTTCCTAATTTGCTTTAGATTGCTATAATGATCAAACAGAAATATCTATATAGTTTTTTCATTGTTGCCAAAGTTAAATTTTTCGCACGCCAAAATTAATAAAAAATGAGAAGTTGGTTATTTCTAAGCTCTTTTAATTATTGAAAGTATGTAGGAATCTATCTCAACTTCATTCCAGTTTAAAACATCCTTGATAATTAAATTGTAATTTGCATTCGACATGCAATCTTCATTATTAATTAAGTTTTCTCGATTAACAATCTACGGTTTTTCTTATAATTATAATTTTTTTGTTGGTCTATTCTCCTCTCTTAAAATCTCTTCTAGTTCTTTGTCAAAATTAGAAATTTTTTAAAGCATTATATGTAAAAATAAATAATTAACCGCCAAAATTCCATTAGCTTTAAACATAAATTAAAAACATAATTTCGGTAATAGAAATTGAAAATTCATAAAACTTAAATTCCAAATATTTATTGAGAGGTCAAAAATCTAATACTTTAGATGGACTATTGATTAATTATTACAAGTATTCTTTTATTTAGATATTTAAAAATCTTATATGAATTATATGTATTAGTATTATTGGGAACTCAAGATTTAGCATACTTAATTAGCAAAAGATATTCCATACGTGATAATATATGTTTTTCCTTGAAAGATTATCAAGATATAAAAATAGAGAGTATATTTATATCAATTTAGAGTTTATTAAATTAATTCGGAGTACAGAAACCTAAAGCTAGCTAATACTTGTTCTAATGTTGTTTGAATTACATAACATAAGGATTTAAAAAATGAGGATTTAAATAAAATTTATGATAAACTCTTTCGCGATTACTATTAATTTTCATTCTCTTTAAAATATTAAAAACTTTATTAATAATTATGAAAAGTGTCATGAAGTTGTGAAGATAGTGAATCCTCCTTTCAAAACCCTCATTAATTTATAAATATAGCAATTTAATTTCACTATAGATATTTGAATTCTGAAAACTTAATTGAAAAATTTTATGAAATTCCACCCATAAAATCTGCTGAAATAAAGTTGATTAATAATGATTAAATATATACCAATATATTTAAAATATAATTTTGTCAAAAGTATCAATTAAGTTAAATTTTATGAAATCATTTTAGAAGGTCATTAGATTCTGAATCACATTTCTTGTGGTATTTTTACATTTTTTTGGCATACTTGCAAACAGATATAATATTAATTTTATAACATCAACAACCCCTTTGATAAATTAAGTATTTAATTGCACAAATTTCATAAAAAGAAGATCCGGGATTTAACTCTAAGCACTTGTATCACTTTTTAAGTATTTTGAAAGGGGGAATCTCTTGGTCCATTGATTAATTTTAATAAAAAATATATTTTTCACTTTTTCTTTTATACTTCCAAATTTTCTAGTATTAAGGATTATACATCAGGTGAATTAGAATATAAGACTAAAGCAAATTTGCCTTGGGGAAAACCTGATGATTACTAATATAAGTATGATCGTAAAACCTCTGTTATCTGTAGTTTTTTAAATTCTCCTTTTCCTTTAAATTACAATTTGGTCTTTCCCACCAAAATAGGCTTTCCTTTGGAATTGACTGTGATTTCTTTAGGAAATTTATCAGCTGAAAATCTTCATTAAAGGAATAGGATACAATTTAATATAGACAGTGTATTCTTCATTTTTTGCCAAATTGCCAGAATAATCTCTTAAGGAAACAGAAAGTGTGAAATCAGATTTGCATTATAAGTTTTAAATTTCCTTCTCCAGATGAATAAAAATCGTTGCTTCTTCGTTGCTATACAACTTGTATAGGTTCTTGTTTCTTGATCTTGCTTTTTATTTAAAGTTCTCTAAACAATTCTAAACCGATTTGAGTCCCATGGCTAGATTGTGGATCTGAAGACTTTAGGATGATAGCATATCTTCAAGCATTTTGAAATTCAAATCTTTCTATTTATCGAGAAATTCTTACAATTCTTACATTAATAATCATAATGATTAAGACATTGCCTTTGTTGCTTCTACTTACAATATGTTTATCTGAAGATGCACCAGTAGCAAGATTTGCATATGGAAATATGAATTTGTTGCCAAGATAAAGAGCTCCTTTCTTTAGTGCTATTGCTGTCACTCCAGATTTGAAATTCCAGAAGATATCCCTCTCTGATTATTAGGAAAAGTATGTAGTCTTGCTATTTTACCCATTTGATTTTACTTACGTATGTCCCACCGAGTTGGTTGCCTTTTCAAATGCCATTGATCAATTCAGAGCATTGGGAGCAGAAGTTTTAGGTATTTCTACAGATTCTCATTTCACTCATTTGGCTTGGTTGAAAACACCCAGAAATCAAGGAGGAGTTGGTGATCTTTAGATCCCATTGTTGGCAGATATCTCAAAGAAGATATCAAAAGCATACGGTGTTTTGGTTGAAGATGAATTGGATGAATTATACGGTGCTTCATTGAGAGGGCTGTTTATTATAGACAAAAAAGGATTAGTGAGAACAATGCAAATAAATGATGCTCCAGTAGGAAGATCAGTTGACGAAACCTTAAGATTGATTTAAGCATTTTAATATACAGATACTCATGGTGAAGTATGTCCTGCAAATTGGAAACCTGGACAAAGAACTATTGTCCCAGATCAAGATAAGAAGGCTGAATATTTTGCAAAAAGTGAATTATGATCATCTATATCAGGTTAATTCAATCGATAAAGCTTTTTTAGTTATATTTTTTTTGTATTTAGATTATTAAATTATGGAATCATAAAAGCTATATTAGAGAAATTCACATTTCTCTCGAAAGTTCAAAAATCTTTACACTATATTTTTTATTGATAGTATTTTTAGGTTTTGTGCCCTTCACTATAGCTGCGTTACATCAGCTGTCAAAGTCTATCTTATACTTATTAAAATTTTTAAGTTTATTGAAGTCCAAAATGTTCTTTCCAAGCCATCATTTCCTATAAATACTAAAGAACTATTCTCCAATTTCCTGAACCTTCTTTTTAAGCTTTATTCATGTAATTATATTTCTAACTTTATTTTTCCAGACTACATTCTAAATTTTATCTCTACTACCTTTTCTTAGTATTATACCTAGATACTTCTTTTAAGATAAATGTAAACAACAATTTGGCCTTCAATTTATAGAATTAAGCTTCAATTTAATATGTTCTAATAAATAATCTGCAATTAATCAATTAATAATAATTAAAAACGAAAGAAGTGAATATCATTCTTATATCAATTGTCAGCATCCATATATTTAATCGTCTCTAATTATATATTTGACATACCTCATTCCATTAATAATAATCTAGAAAATTTACTGAACTTTTATGGAGTTTCTAATGGACTCATGCTTAAATTCGTAAAAAAAATTAATAAAATCAGATTAAAATATGTTCTCCAGATTTTGCTAAATTCTTTCTATTCCAAGTATTAACAATAACTTCAGGCTCTTCATTTGGAATTTCAGCCATCTTAAACTATTTCCCTGTTTCTCTATTTAACATCATTTGCTCCCTATCTTTTTGACTTTGCCCTGTTAAGAAGAGAAAATTCTTGCAATCAACAAATTTTTTCTTAAATTTATCCTACAATTTTTGATTGTATAATGTCATAAGTTTGTTTGTATATAATCTTGATTGTGGAGATTAAGTGGCCTCATTTTCGATTAGCTCTATAATAAATAAAAGCATATTTATTTACTTTTTTCCGAAATGACGGTTTCCAACTATTTAAATGGGTTATCAATAAGTTTTGTATTAAAATTGGCTTAAATATCAGATAACACAAATTATTATTATTGTGCAAGTCTCTCAGCATCGAAATCCGATAAAAAGCGATTCATTAACCTATTTTCAAACTGCTAGCAGCTTTTTGATTTATTTGTTTATGTGAGTAAAGTAAATTAGGGTCTATCATCTTTGTGATCATACCATCTTAATCTTAGATACCAATATCTACTGCTGTTCTTTTCTTCTTCACCTTTACTAAGTTCGATTGCTTAGATCTTTTAGTTTCTTTCCCTGAATTGGTCTGCCCTACTCATAATTGTTTATTCTGGTTCCCTTTAACAATTAGAAGCCACTTAAATATTAACATTCTCCCACTAGTTCTTCACATTTTCAAACTTTTTCATTGCTCTTTCTTCCCTCGAAATTGCATTTCTTAAATGAAAAGGTAGTTTCTCCTCAGCCTTCTCCCTCTCGATTTAAGCTTCTTAGATGTGTTTTTCAGCATCCTTAACTATTTTATTCAAATCTCTTTTGCTTAAATATTGTTAATCAACTTTATTCTTTTTTGGCGTTTTCCGAGCTTATTATTTATCTAAAATAATTGATTATGCTTATTGATTGGTTCTGGTTGGAGGCTGTTCATCAAATAATGAATCATCTGTTGTCATTTGATTTGGATTTTATTAATTTTTCTTTATTCTCTGAGATTGTCTTTGTTTTTCTTAATGAATTTTAAGAAACTAATTATATCCAACAACTGAATATTTGATCACCTTATCCGATTTATCCTTCTCAAATTATGGACCTCCTGTATAATCTATATACTTTTTCCTCTCTTCATTATTTGCCTCTACAATTCACGTATTATTTTACCCTCAAAAATATTCATTGTTGACTGCGTTAAAGCAAATGTATCAACACCTTATTTCAACACTCTTTTACAGTTATTCTGCTGCTGCATTTGTTCTTGATTTTAAATAAATTATTTAGTCTTATCTCCTAATCCATATTGAGTCTGATAAAAGTTGCCAGTTTCATTGGATCTAAAAGTACTTGTCTTTGTTGAGTTGTGTATTTGATCCAACATTAAGTCACTTCTGCTTGCTCCCTTCGATTGAAAGAGAATGGGTTATGAAACCAACAAGGTTTTTGTATGTTTTTCTGCTTTAGAAGGATTTATAGGTATTAACATTTATATATATAATTAATTCAAGTTTTTAATTTCAATATTTTCTCTAAGATCCAATTTTATTCATCGATGGAGGTTTCTTTCTTAAATTGACCCCAAAGTTCCATCCAATGAGTTTGTTGATTAATCCCCATAAACACTGGAATCTCTACTTTTTTGACTTCATTAAAACTCTTTTTTCTTTGATGCTACTATTGATAGCTACCACTTTTCCGTTCTTCCTTTGAAACATAGATCGTCTTTAACTACTATTAAATAACAATGTTTAGTTTCCCATATTAATGAATAGATGGCTCTGACATACTTTAAATTTACAGCTAAATTCAATTTTTAAAAAATTTATCAGATTTCGCGCTCCAGAATTTAAGAAATATAACATACAATTTAATTAATTTAAAATAAAGAATCTTTACTATCAAATATATAATTATTATTCAAAACCCCTCGTGAAAGTATAATAAATTTTATTAGTCTTATAATTATTTTCGAAACTGCTTGTGAAAGAATTAATAAAACTTTATCATTATTAAAAAATTAATTGAATGCCTTTCAAGCCCTATATATCAGATAAAGATTACATAAAAGGAAAACGCAAATTGTTCTTAGACAAACTGAGCGAAATTCTCACTGAAATTGCCCAAAACTATAACATTGAGTTATCAGCCAAATAATTTTTAATACGATACTTTCAATATATACTTGAATCTAATGAGAGACAACTCAGAGGTGATACAAGTGAGTTTGCTTATGAAATGGGTGATTATTTTAAAGATTTCAATCTCAAATATTTTTTTCCGAAATAAATTTGGTAATTCAGTGTTGCAAGTAAAACTCCATTTAATATTAAGAGACCTTCATCAATAGTCTATGTAATGCTTCAGAGTTGGATATCCTACATATCTTCGTACTATTAAATTTAGTATTGCAAGGTAAATTTACTAAATCTTCAGCATCGCTTATTGATGTTCTCACATATTAAGGAGGGAATACCAAATATCCTTTTGAATATGATTATATCATAAGTTTTAAATTCCGCAATTTCGTAAGAATAGTCATCTAAATTATTCCTATTTTGTATCCAATTTTAAATGAAGAAGGCAAACCTAAACATTTTGAATTCCATCATGAAATAATTTTGGTTGGATTGATACCTGAAAATTAGAAGGATCAGAAATACTATTATGAAATAGAGAAGTATTTCAAAAGTTAGTAAACCTCCCCTGTTTATTTTACCAATATCAAATTAATTAAAGAATCCAAAGGAGATGCATAAGAATTAAATGGGATAAAGATTGGGGAGAATCCTAAAAATTGGAAGGATATATTACTTCCAAGGAAATTTGATATAATTCTGTTAGATGGTTAGGATTATGTGTATAATGAATAATTTAAACGATGGATTTCAGTTTCGACTTAAGGTATCTTAAACAAAAAATTAACAAGAATGTAAGCTTAACAAGCTAACCATTACTTGATTTAAAAATATAGTAAGTAACCATCTGCATTCTAACTGTTTAAAATAATTTAAAATATCCCGAATTTCAAAGTTAACCTAACTAAGGAGCAACAAGAGATTATTTCATTTAATGGAGATGGATTAGTTATTGGTAGAAGTGGCACAGGTAAAACCACTTGTGCTTTACTAAGACTATTCACGACAGATATTCTATTTAAAATCAGAAGTAAATTGGATTAAATTAATTAATAAACAAGCGAAATATAACTTAATTAATAATAGTAGGATTGCGTATTAAAGACTGTCTTTGTTACGGCCAGTCCCTTATTAGCATGCTAAGTTAAAAAATTATATGATAAATTAATTTCAAACATTTAGGATGTCATTAATAAGAAAAAAAACAAGCAAAAGAATCAAGTAGACATTCAAGTGTAAGGTGATTAGGATGAAATAGATCAGAGCACATTTTAAATAATAGATGCAATAAAAAACGATCAAGAACAGTAAGAATAACAACAGTAAAATCAGGAAGATGATATTGATGACTAGGACATTGATGAATATGAAAAAGAAATGGGACAGTTTTAAAGATTTTCTGATATCAATCAATTTCCAATATTTTTGACATTGAGAAAGTTTATATTTTTGGTTGATGGTTCATTAGTGAATTCATTTTTTGCAGTTTTCGATAATAAATAGAATAGAGGGTCTCAATGGCATAATGAATAATTTGGATAGATGTCCTTATCTCAAACTAATGAAGCAATGCAAAGGAAGTTGGAGTAATATAATTAAAAATTGATGGATGAAATTGACAATTCCGATTTTATTCAAACAAAAATGCATGAAGTCACATAAAACGTTTTTGTTAGGGTTTTTTGGCCAAAGATAGTAAGCACCATTAAATCAGAAGTTCCAATACTTAAATATTTTGATCCAATTTTTGTTTGGTCATAGATTTGCACCAAAATTAAAGGGCATGAAACATCACATAAGTATCCTGATAGATACATAAATTTTGACAATTATATAAATTTGTCAGGATATAATTAGGATATATGTAGTTTTGTTTATGAAGCCTTCTAAATTTATGAATAATATAAATATTAATTAGGATATTATGATTTATTGGACTTGGTAAATCACATTAATCAAGAGTTAGCAAATGGGAATGATTTTATTGAAAATGTTCATTATCTATTGCTTGATGAGTTATAGGATGTGCCAAGAGCAGTATTAATATTGTTAGATCAATTAACAGACCTTGGATTATTTTGCTGTGGAGATAATGCTTAAAACATAGCAAAAGGGATAGGATATAGATTTTTTGAAGTTTAGAACTGTCTATTGTCTACTAGAGATGAAAAGAAGAAAACATATAGAAATCTTAAAATATTTGATTTGAGCATCAACTTTAGATCTCATAACCAAATCTTGTAATTGGCCAACTCTGTTATAAGAATCATAGAGATATTTTTTCCGCAATAAATAGATAAACTAAAAAAGGAAACATCAAATTTGAAAGGTCCTAAGCCTATTGTAATTAAGAGTGATGATGCAGAGTAATTGTTGCATAATCTATGTGATTTCTTCTCAAATGATAAAAAAACAGTTGAATTTGGTTGCAATCAAGTCATTATTGTAAAAGATCAAGAATCTAAGGCCAGATTGCCTATTGAATTGTAAAATGTCTTATGCTTAACCATCTATGAAGCTAAGGGATTAGAATTCGATGATGTGATATTATTTAACTTCTTCCATGATTCAACGGCATCTATTAAAGATTGGTAATCTCTCAATGATTTAGAACCGTACACAGAATATCTAAAGAAGATTGATTATGAAAGATTTATAACAAGTATCAATATCATTTCTAAATAGTTCATCCAAATAAAGTGATATCAACCACTGAAGGGAAGGATAATGAATTAGTAGAAGTCAGGTAATTGAAAATGAAAAACAGACTTGAACACTAAGAAATATCAATTGATTTATGTTAAGAACTTAAGCAACTTTATGTAGCAATCACAAGACCTAAAAATAGATTAATTATTTTTGATTAATCTTTAGAAAAGAGAAAAATTATTTAAAATATATGGATTCAACTAGATGCAATCGACATTATTAGTCAACAAGTCTAACCAAAAGATGTTATATTTTAATTAGAATTATAAAAAAATAATAAGGAGAACTGGAAACGACAGGGCTTAAAGATGTTTAGAATGAATAATTATGACTAAGCAGCAAAAAGTTTTAAATTTGCAGAAGAAACAGTATTAGAAAAGAAATCTATTGCATATAACATTGTAGCCAATAATGTTCATGTAGTCAATAACAACTTACACAAATTCCAAGAAGCAGCCATGCTTTTTGAAGAAATTGGATTGTATTAAAGAGCTGCTTAATGTTATTTCACAGCTAAATAGTTTGAGAAAGCATAAGAATTGTATGAAAAAACAGGCAGAATGAACGAGATGGCCGAATCAGCATACTTTGCTCACAATTACTCAAAAGCAGCTTAGACTTTTGAAACGTTGGGTGATATAAGAAGAGCTATTGATTGTTATAGTATAATAAGGGATTGGGACAATGTCATAATCCTATTAAATAGGTACAAAGATCAATTCAGTCAGCAAGAGAGGATGGCATTCTTAAATTAATTCTTTCCTAATTATTTATAGAATTTAGCTATAGAGATAGAGGAGACAGGTGTATCATAGAATGAATCCAATCAAGTTTTGGAAGTCTAATAGACTAATACAGAAGGGGATTCAGTTTTAAATCAGTCGGACAGCTTCACAATCTAGAATTCAGTACTTAATAGATCTGAAAATTAAGGGGATTCTCAATTAGTTAGTGATCAAATCATTAATTAGAATAAAAATGAATCTAGCTTAGAGATATTAAATCTGGAATAAGATGAGCAATCATAATCATAATCATTTTAGATTGAAAACGAAGATGAGAATGAATAAAATATGGATCATTTGTCTATTTTTGATCCTGATGACTAATGGTTGCTATAAGATTAGAAATCACTGATTAAATCAATGTCATCTAAGATCAGTCATCAATCAGAATTCTCAAATATAATACTTTTGAATCAACCGCCATAAATATCCTTGTTAAAGTCAAAAAGCAATATATTTATTTCAAATAAAGTATTATAGAAATTGATTCAAAAATCAGAATTATTCTCTTAGGAATTTAGGAATCACTTAGATTCATAAAAATACAAGCAAGTTCAACTATCTAATAGAAAGGATGATGACAAAGAGTTTGATCACATGATCAACTTCGTTTATGATTTGGAAAACATTGACATTGATTCAATTTATATGATTTTGGATATATTGGAGTAATTTAAGAGTTATAAATTATGCATTTACTTGTGCAACTACTTTAAATTAGCTTCTTATCTCGGAAGATATGTAGTTTCCTTAACCTCCATCTATTCTCCATTGACTAAGAACAAATCATCAGTTTATATTTAAATGATCACTCTGGGATCTTACAGAAGGAATCTGCTTGAATAATCAGCTTTATCTTAAATAGCATTTGATAATATAATCGAAACAATTAATCCTATCTTCTCAACATTTAAAAATGAAGAAGAATTAAGTCTTAGTAATAGTTTTGGATTGAACTGTTATTAAGAATTAATAGGATTAGGTTTTTGGAAGTCATTAATCTATTCTTTAAACTATCAGAACTCCATAGAACTGTGTATGTCTTTTAACAACTTTTCAGATGCTATTGAAATATTTAAGAAAATGAAGTAGCACAAAAATTCAGAATTATCAGAAGAGGACCAATTTAGATTTCGAAAAATCTAATATTATTAATATATTAAATCAATTAGAGGTTAGTAGGATAAGGTAGAAGAATTTACAAAAACTCTTGATGATGTATTTTAGATCACAAAGAATTATTACATGAAAAAACAGTAAGAAATAATAAATGAAGTTGATTTGGATTAATTAATAACTAATGCTAACATTAATAAGAAAAACCTGACTTTTAATGAAAAACTGAAATAAATAGAAGCGATTATAGTAGGTTTCGACATCCTTAAATCTATTAAAGATTTCTCATTTGAGAAATTTGTAGGGTTATTTTAGCTATTGGAATATTTCCATGATAAGTTGATTTCTTATCACAATTAAGAGAATATCAATGAAGCTTTATTGTTTTGCTATGGCATCTCAATTCCACAAGGGGATATTATGAGTCATTATTCTCATTCTTTATTCATACACATATCATCGAAACTAATTAAACAAGTAGTAAAAGAAACTCATAATAAGGATAATGCTTATAAATCACCAAATTTCTTAACTTTTGTCGATATTGGATATGAGTATATTTCTATTCCATTTGAACAAGCTATTGAAGAAATAAAAGTCTCGTTTTCTTAGAGGATTTAGCAGATGTTGAATCCTTAATCAAAAAGGCTTAAGGATATTTATTAAGTCAATGATGATGAGTTCTTTTCAATGAGTTCCCAAGAAGATTGGGAAGATACATTAGCAGAGCTATTAGTATTTGTAATGCTGGAACAATCTTTTAAAAAGCTTTAAAACAGTATTAACCAGAAAAAAGAAGAATCTAAAAAGTAGAATCCTATTTCTGTTAGTTATTCGAAATAAAAGGTATCATAATATATTTCGATAATTGATTCTGAGTCATCCTAGACTCTGCAACTGATATAGCGAATGATATTGAAGAATAATTTTAGAATCATTGAAACTCCTAATTATATCAAAAATATCGTTCGTAAGTTTGCCTTAGGTTTGATTTTGCATAAGCAAGATAGGAACCATTCCAATATTATAATGTCAATTAATTTATTAAATTTGACTGATTAATTATCTTTTGGAGTCTTGATCTTTTCAAGTTAGAAACAAGGATATGAAAAATTTCTGCCCTATCTCAAATATATTGAGCTTCTTGAATGCTAGCATTTTGGTATTATTGAAGATTCCTTAGGATGTTTTTTAGATTATAGTTAATATGTAATGGACAAATTTTATTTAGATGAACAATTATGTCATGTTATCAGGATAGGTTTAAATATTCTAGTATCGTTATTGTGTTACTGTTAATAGAAATTAACAATATTGAAAGCCTATAAAGAATATTTAAATTAGATTGTGAATGTTGATGAAAAGTGTTGTAAATTAGAGGTTGGAGTATTCCAAATAAACAATTAATAATTAATGTTGGAATATTTAGAGTATCTATTTGAATTTTACTAATACAGATGCTCAAAGTATTAATAGGATTAAATCAAATAATTTTTGTTTATATTCGCGATAAATCTTCTAAATACCCAATAGGTTAAGGTTATAAAGAGCCTTATTTCGTACTTATAATAAGACGAAAGACTTAAAGCCTTTAAGAGATTACAAGATACTTTGGCTAAGGAATTGTCAG
Organism: Paramecium octaurelia; assembly: GCA_905182995.1. Classification (NCBI taxonomy): domain Eukaryota; phylum Ciliophora; class Oligohymenophorea; order Peniculida; family Parameciidae; genus Paramecium; species Paramecium octaurelia. Next base: position 205,525 of record CAJJDP010000130.1, read on the forward strand.
GAAATAAGAAGGAGGTTTAACATAAGAAAAATATCTTAATCTCTCATTTAGGTTATTTAGAGGAGGATTTAGTAGAGGTAATTATTGTAAATTCCAAAACTGGGTAACAGTTGGATGAATAGTATGATAAATGTATTTAGATATGGAATAATTATCAAGATAATGCAAACTCTAAGATGGATCGCCTAAGAAAGGTGGTAAGCAAATGGAATTAGTTAAGAAAGAATCACAAAATTATAAATCTGACTGAGTAGATAAAGTAGAATCTACAGTTTTGGAGAAGTTTACAATATTATAAGATAGGATATGATCGACGTCAATGTTTGAGGACTTGTGAAAATTTAAGGGATTTAAACAGAAATATGAAAAAGCACATTTCTAATTTTAATGAAGATTTGCAATTGAGTGTGTCTTTATAGAGGTAATAAGTAATGATATACGTAGGCAATTATTAAAGGCCAGATAAACTTTTATTAACTCATTTGATATCCATTTATTAAATTCATTTTTGAATGATTTGGGAGAATATTTGAAAGGGTTGTTTAGGGGAGAGGACGTGCATACAAAGGTGAAATAACTGGAAATTGAGTTTAGAAATTGGAAGGAGAAAGATGAAGGGAATGGAGCGTATTAACAGATGATGGAGTTGAATAGGTAGTTGATAGTTTAGAAGTGGTAGAATTTAAAAGGTGGAGTGAAAGTATCTTAAAGGTATTTGCATTGATGATTACATCATAGGAGGGAGCAATTGACTACAATATAGGAAGAAGTTACAGAGGAATTTTAATAATGATTTGGAGAGAATTGATATATTGAGAATGGAAAATAAAAAAATATATATATATTTAATTAATGTTTCTTGGTCTATTGTGCATTACATATTCTGTTTTAGCTAATTAACCAATAGAGATTGGGGAGACAGTTAACAAGTAATCGATTAGAAATAGGTTATTTTAGTGCTATAATGCCGTGGCACGGAAATCCAAAATATCAATTATACTAGTTCGAATTGAAGGAGGTGAAATAGGATACGGATTTGGTGGTGGTGGTGAAATAATTGTCTGCCTTGGGGAATCCGGACATTTACATATCTACGAAGGTAACAGAGCCGAATGAGAATACGGCTGAGTATGTATGTGACTCGATTGGGATGGGTATGAAATTTAGTAATGGATAGATATATGTGTGATTGATAATGCAAAGAAGAGTCTGTATTATTTGGCAGTGCATTGCGAAGGCTATTGTAGATATTCTTTGAAGGTGGTTTATCAATCGGAACTATTGATGACGAATTGTAAATATCCTAATGTTCATTATTTTAGCTGACGACTTAGAATTCAAGTACGATAACAAGACTTGGACAGACGTAGTCAGAATTGAAACAAAGAACCTGAGTTGGGAAGAAACTCAGATAAAGCCAACTTTGGAGATTTAAGTAAGAGTGAAGAATGTGGAAATATTATAAGAATCCTTTAAATCATATTTAAATATAGGTGATTCCAAGCCCACGCCACTGAAATCTGACTTTGTTGGACAAGACACATTCTCAGGCATGCAGAAATTCAAGATTCATAATTTAGAGTCAAACAGCAAGTTCACATTGCTTGTGGAAGGTCAAGAAGGGGCAATCATTTAGATTCAAACCAGAACCTACGGAACCATTCGTTACTTGCAAGTGGGAGACAGAGTTGAAGACATAGTGGCTGAAGATGACTACTAGTTCTATTGCATCGATCTTACTTAAGAATCTTAGTCAATTTCACTTGGCTAAACTGTCTTAAATATCCAACTACTCCCCTTCAAAGGTTATACTGAAATGTATGTTAATTTGGATTTCCAACCCCCATTCTTGGATTAGTACTATTGGCAATTGAAGGACAGAATAACTGATGACCTAGTGATTACGTAGACAGATCTGAGAAAGGCCAATGCAAAAGGAAATTACGCATATGTGGCAGTCAGGGGAAAGGAATCAAATGCAACATTTGAATTGAAATCTCAAGTCCTAGATCCCAATCTCATGCTTCTGGAACTCAACAAGCCCACAACTGCTAAGTTATTAAGGAGTGGTCAAATCCAATACAAGTTCTACGTTAGACACAGTAAGAAGTAAACAGTTAGTGTGAGTTTGAAGAATCTGAAGGGTGATGCTGATATCATTGTAAAGCAATGTGAGAATCTGTGGATGTGTACCATACAATAAGATGAGATTCTAGATAAGGAGTAAAGAGTGGTCACCGAACCTGGAAAATTGTTTTTGTATTCCGATAAGTAATCTCTCACATGATATAATCATAGTCCTGGCAATGACATCATTGTGTTTGACAATGATCCACAGATCTGTTAGAAATATGAGAACACGTATTAATGTTATTATGATGTGATTATATATCCTGGACCTAAAAATGATCAAGAAGAACTGATTTATTCGATCCTCATAACCACAAAGGGAGAATCGATCATCTTAAGAGAAAACACTCCACTGAAGTAGTATGTAGGATTGGGGTTGAACAATTACTATAAATTCATAGTTGAAGAGGAAGATCACATTAGAAGGATGATGATTCAAATTACACCCATCTAAGGACAGCCAAAATTATTTGCATCCTAGACTAACAAGAATCCCACTTAATCAGATAAGTAGGCTGTCCAAAATGTCATCACTTATGGATAATTTGGCTAGTAGGGCGACCAAGAATCCATAAAAGGAACCTATTACATAGCTGTCCAAGGATATACAGCATGTCAATATATCATCACAGTGTATGTGTTTAGAAATAGGGGAGATTGGAGCCAAATTGGCAAATACCCTCATCAGTACATATTGCTCTTAGATGGGTATCCCTAAGAAATTACTTCTCAGAACAATACTGATGTCTGGTTGTTCAAGATTGACTTGAGTGCTTATTCTAATCCTGACGAGCAGATGCATTACGGAGTTGATGTTAAACTCAGAGTCATTCAAGGAAGCTTCTTGATGTATGGATTCGATCATCCTGAAGTGAACAAGACCTAAGCATTCTTGACTGGCAATGAATTCTTATCCCTTAACACCAGAAGCAAAATCTACCCTCAATATTTGTATATCAGAGTGGAACCAAATCCAGTCATTTCCACAAATCAATTATCATTCCAAATTTATTATAGAATCAACAATCAACCAATTGAATTGATTTTAGGCGATAACTACAGAGGTTACATCTCTAAAGATAATACATAGCAATTCATACTCAGTTACTTTACAAAAGATGAATTGGTGATAACAAAGAATGCTGAACACATGGATCAATCTGTCTTAAAGGCATAAGTTTACTATGGTAATGTTGTTCAAGAGATGAAAACCTCCAGTTTATTATTGAAAAGTGAAGACTTAAACTTTGAGAAATGCAAAACTAATGCCACCGAAATCATTAAGTGTTAAATTACAATTTTCATCTCTGCAACAGCCGATACATATTTCTCATTGTTGATTACCAAAGAAGCCTCTGTCGTTTTCTTGTATGACAGTGAACCAGTCACCAAACAACTCTAAAATAGAAACGATCACTTTCTGTTCTATTTGACTGATCAAGAGACTGAAATATCAGTATTTTCCATATCAGGAGAAGTCAAAATATTGATTCAATACTTTGATCATCAACCGTAATTGGAACAATATCCAACCAATAATTAGGACTCTGCTACTCAATCCTTAGATGATTCAAATGATATTGGCAGTTCAATCTTCATATCCAATGAGGATCTTGAGTTTCATGAATGCAAAGAGAAAGGATGCTACATAGCTGTGACCTGCATCAAGGATCCTAAATATGATGCTAAAGGATAATACGTCATCACTAGATCATCAAGTTACACCATCCTCTATCCATCCATCATATATTACGGGGAGGCTGAAAATTAGAAAATGAAGTATTTCAAAATCTTCAATGTGTCATTGTCACATGGACTCATGGTCGTAGTGTCTCCCCTAAGTTCAGGCAGTTTGATAGTTCTAGCCAGCAGGAACGAGATGCCTACATTGGACACTTATTAATACTCCTCCAATTCTATGTTAGGAGATTAACTCATCATACCAGCTAAAGAGGATGATTATAAGTCAGTCAATTACTAGTAAACTTATTAATTATTATATATAGTGTGGGTGTCTATGCATTTGATAATGTAAAGTTTTCAATCCAAATCAACATTGGAAACCTCCACTTTTATCAGATCAAAAAAGGAATACCGATGAACTTTGTCGCTGAATACAATTCATAGACCTATCTTAATTACTACCATGCTTAAGACTCTGAATTCACGATCTTGTTCAGCTCTAATCTTGTGACTCAATACAATAGAGCAAATGTTCATGTGTACACCTATAAAGACATGTCAATGTAGGCAGATGCCATTCAAAAAGTTCAATACGAGTAATTTATTTAAAAATACTTCTAGTCCTATGTGGAAAATGACTGATTACTACTTGACAATTAAAAAGGATATCAAGTACTGCTCATCTTGTTATTATTTGATCTGTGTTTAGAACTTCAATGTAAACAACGATATTTCCATAACTATATCATTGGATAACGAATCCACTTAACTATTGGACAACGTGGAAATTACCAATCAAATATAACCCAACCAACCCCATTATTATCATTACATAGTCGATGATGACTTTTATTTGAATGCCACTATCTTTGAAGGCAAAGTTTAAATTTTAGGAGGGTTCTATAAACATTTATCAGAAATCGAGAACCAATTGCTTACTCTAGATGTAAATGAGGGTCTGACTGATAAAAATGGCCAAGTCATTGGATACTAATACAGCGAAGGGAAATTCCCTAACAAAACCATAGAAATCAGAAAGGATAACTCTGAGAAACCAAAATATCTTTACAGATTCAAAATCGTTTCCAGCTCTGTGTCTATTTATAAGATTGAGTGCATCCAAAGAAGATAAGCAATCGAACTCAAAGTTGGAGAACCCCAAAGCCATGAACTCAATTCTACACATACTGTTCCATTCTATTTTGTAATTCCTGATAGATCCTTTGACAACTCAAATGAAGGCTTCTACACATTAGATATTGAAACCTATGGGCACTCACAAGCACGAATCCTTGAGAAGACTTAACATCCTAATATCAAATTAACTTAGGATCTCTATAGCAATCCAGATTTCCTTAGTGAAAATCACAACTTCTAGGATGTCCAATTCATTAGACACAACCAAACAGATCAAATAATCCATTTCGAATTTCCAAACACTCCTGGACTTTATTTCCTGCAAATCACTCCTAGAGAAGCTTCGAATCTCCCCTATACTGTTACCTTAGGAAATGATTTCTTAAATGTTTTGGCTCCAAAACTCTCAAGATTTGCCTCCAATAGGATTGGGTAATAAAGATTCTGGGAATTGAACTTGTACAAACCTTCCAAAGTTCTCATCCAGGCCCAATTGTGTGGGGGAATCATAAGTGTTTATGGAAGTGAGGATCTTGAAAACTTGTAAAGAGGATTGTATTCATAAAAAATGGACTATAAACACAACAAATAAATAATTGGAACCATACCAGTCTCAAAAGTTGGTCCGTATTACTTGAGCACCAAGGCTGTTAAGAGTATGATTCCTTCGAAAGATTAAGTGGATTACATCATAAAAGTCAACGTTCTTCAACCAAGCAGTGTAGTACCGCATGAGCACTTTGAACCTGGAGATGGAGGTGAATTCACAGCACATTACGATGGATCGAACATCACTATCTTCTTTAGTCCCATTCAAGTTTCTGAGCAATCTAGTTCTGAGTACAAGACCTAGAGTTTCTCATACAATTTTATTTACAAGTTGTATAATGAGTCGAGTGAAGAAATTCCATTTTATCACTGCGATTCTTCAATAAGCTTCCCTTCAGTATCGTTTAACAAAGAACCTCATTAACGTCTTAAGGAAGTGAGTCACCAATTTTATGTTGGCAAAGACTTTGAGAAGATATCTCTAAGCATTTTGGCTAAAGGTACTTATCTCACTTATTACATTCATTAGTCAGGATTAATACAAACAATTTTGAGGAATTAAAGCTGTATTATTATTATGATACCCTTACCATGAAAGTGGATAATATAATGTTGAGGGCCTATCCAAAAGGATATAGAAGAGGAATCATTTTCGGAATTATCACAGTTCTATTAATAGCAATTATCTGGTTATTTATAAGAAACAGAAAATTAAAATAATTGTATTATAAATTTTTATAAATTAGAATACAATTTGAATCTTCCTAATAAGGAACTCAACATTTAGTAAGGCAGGAGCAATCAATTGAGATGAATTATGCTAATTTACGTTGATAAGTGTGATATATTATATATGATGATGAATTGTTATATTTATTCATTCCAAATATCAAGAACTTTCTATTTAAAGCTCAGTATGAATTCAAATAACATACTTTTTATTTGTGAATACTCAAACTTTATCTCGCTTCTCTAATAAATAGGTGTCATAATAAGTATTGTTTTTAGGAGTAAAATTTAAATAAGATTCCACACACTATAATAAGCGAGGAGAAGATTGATTATTTTTATTATTTTCTCTTTATAAATTGAAATTAATGAGCCTTCGAGACTTCAACTGTATTACGATATCTGCATGTAAGTTTTGGGAAAATTAACTCAAAACCCCAAAAAAAGAAGAGGAATCTACAGTATGCAGTGTGTAAAACCCACCTTAACCATCTATACTGGAAGTTTCGGCATAGAAGTGTGAGGAATACTTATTTGGGGGAGAAGAGAAAATTTAGCCTGTTGCTGAATCTATAGACGGTGATGAATAATTGGTTGAGTAAGATAGATAGCCAAAGGATGACAGTTTCTCATAGATGTCCGACAAGGAGAGTCGAAAAGAGAGTAGGAAGTCTAAATCCACTTCCACCAAGAGGAAAGGTTAGTTTTAAGTTTAATTGAAGGAAAGAAGAGATTTTCAATCCAATAGAATCACCTCATTATGGAAAATATAAGGAAAGGCTCTAATTTTAATGAGATTGCACAGTAGATTCCAGGAAGCACTATAAGTTCAATCAAGAGGTAGTTCATAAAAAAGCTTCGAGTTGTAAATGAGGAATCTGAGGATGGAGAAATTGTAAATACCATGAATCGGATACAAAGGTTGCTAGAGTAAATGAATTTACTAAATATAGAGACCAGAGTATGGAGAGAGAAGAAAAAATAAGAGAACTCAAGATACTGATTTCAAATATCGAGAATCATTTGCACATAACTAAACAATTAATTCTAAAGAAATACTTAACCTTATTTCAATAAGAGTGATGATCTTTCATACATTTCCAAAATTTCTAAAACTAACAATAACTAACTCAATCCTAATACTAAGACATTCCAAAGTCTTAATTATTTTTAACAATCATCCATTCCATCTTCTTCCCTCTCATTCTCATTTACATCCTCCTCCTCCCCCTCTCTTAAAAGACCTCTCCTCTCTCTTAAATACCAACCAATGTTTCCAATTCCACAATGCGTTTATATGAAAATAGTGTAGACTATCTAAATTAATATTTAGAATAATACTGAATTTATAATTTATGTCTATTCAATCCTTCAAGGTATGTCATCAATTCTTAATCCTGACTCGTCTCCTCCTGAATCTCCTACGAAACCCATGAATATTGCTTACAATTCTCTTATAATATTTATATAGTCATTATTAATAACTTCATAAGTCTTTCCTGTGGATATTAAAAAGACTGTTATGACTGTTATGAATGCTTAATTGATTTTGTGAATAAATTACTCATTTGATCAAAATTGTAACTATAACTCATTCTTTTAATATACTTTCCTATTAATAAATTGTTTAATTTTTTATCATTTATATAAGGAGGCTCATAAGGTTAACCTATTTAAACCCTTGACACTATTTACTGGTTTCATCTCCATGAAGTAGCTTAGTAGTTTAGTAGTGTTCCTATCTAACATATAGAGATGTTCGTTTTTGAGAATGAAATACTTTTTAGTCGATAGGTCCTTTGTTATAACCAAGATTTAGACTGTAAATCCTGTTTATTTACTTGCTTAAGTTGAAATTTCATTTTCGAGTTATAAATAATCATATAAACTATTATTTCAATTCTTTTATATTCTATTTTTCTCAACAAATACAAAAATTTAGTCATAAGATAATATTTATTATAATATATGGATGCATAAAGAATATTTAGGTGTTAATTTTAGTGGATTGTGAGGTAATAATAATAAAGTAGTTAACATAGTTATTTTAATTAAATCAAGTATTCCTGAGTTTCCGAATTTTTTGTAATTTGTACACAATGTCCTCCAATCCGAGTTATTTGGGCGTCTCCTGCACTCTATCAGATTGTAATGAAAGATTTCTGATTCTCAGATGTTAGTTAGCTTGTGATTTGAATAGTTAGTCATAAGCCTTGTGATCAAACTTTGTTAATGGAGCCACAAGTAATGGATCAAGTCTTCGATAAAGTGCCGTACGTTTTCTTTCCAAAAATAAGCTTGGAGGTTAATAAATAGTTTGTTTCCACATCTCCATATTAATATTATTAATTCTTATATACATTAATTCAACTTAAAACAAATGAATCATTTTAATTGAATTTTAAAATTAAAAGATACTAGACTTGTTTCAGGATTATTTATCGTAAACTATTATCAATTACAATGATTAATGAATACTCTTGTTTTATATTGAATGTATATGCTTTGAGAAAACTTGATTAATAATTTCCTCATGAAGAGAGTATATATTATTAAGATTCTGAAAAGCTAATGATACAAATTGAAATCAATCAAATATTTTGATGAGCACTCTTATTTCTTGTGATGTTTCTTCTGTGTCTTCTATGTCTTAATCTGACTAGTTCCTCTTCTTCCTCTTCGCATATTTCTTGAACTTGCAAGAATTGTGGTGACTGGATCTCTAATTTTTATTCCTAATCTAATTCTCTGATTTCATCAAAATGAAATGAATAATTAAGCTATTATATAAATTCATTGTACATTTGGATCGCTCCTTTGATGACAAGAAGTGCTTCTAATCATACTGCTTTTACGAGACGCTGGTTTTCGAATAGAATTGCGTATCTTCAATATATTAGTAGGCGAAATGAAACCTGGGGTTTTGGTGCCGTCATCTTGAAAAGAGTCAGTAAGAGGATTGAAGCAGGGTGAACCTTCAAAATATTCTTACTTATCCCACATCTCTTTTAGAACTTAAGTAAATCGAGTAAATTCATCCTCCTTAGGTTACTAAATAGATATCGAACCATAAAATTCAATCAATTGTTTTTTTGATTAAAGAGTCGGATTGATGAGATTATGTTTTTCTTTGACATAATAGAATGCTTTTTCGTATTTCCAACCTTGACTAATGAGATATGCAATTACAATAGTGGGTGCTCCTTACAATCCGTTATTACAGACTACAAGAATGGATGATAATTTCAATCCATTCTAGATCAATTCACAAATATTTTAAAGTTATTGTGTAGATTTGTCATCTTACAAAAACACTTACTAAATGCTAAGATAGATGAATTACATAGTATCGTGCAAAATCAGTGTAATGTTTTGAAGGACTCTTATCGACACAAATAATCGTCCTAATATTTCTGGATCGTAATATATTCAGTTGATCAGCCTAATGGATGTTTGACATATATAAGGAATGGAATTTATCGCTGATTATGTGATAAACCTATGCTGAATTCATTTTGATAATAATAAATTATGAACATTAATAACTAGTTACTAAAGATCGTACAAGATGTATTAATTGTCCAATATCTCTAGATTCAATTAACAATTAAGAGCGATTTCGATCTCAAACCGAACCTTGATGAGTTGATCACAATATTGAGATAATAAGTGACTATTTTGATTGAGTTGGTACAATAATAAAAGAGTGTTGATTATGATTAATTGGAGAAAGCAGTCCAGAAGGCTGAAGCTGAAATTCGAAACCATGTGAGAGTAATTGTGCAATTCCTACCAATTTAGGTCGAATAGTAAATGAAGCTATATTCGGACAGTCTCTAAGAGAAGATTGATTAATTGGAAAGGGAAAAATAGGAATTGATTGACAAGGTATCCCATCATTCTACTAATCCCTAAGAACAAGACCCTTCTTTAAAGTCAGGAACGAAAGATCTCATCACAAAATGCGACCAGAGAATCAAGTCCTAGTTTATTCAAGAAGTCCTACATCTTAGGCAATTAGGTGTATAATAGACAATAGGGTACTTCACAAGACAACTGTACATCAGTCATGTAAAATTGTGATAGTCACTAGACCAGAGAAAAAAGAAGCTCTGGCACCTAACATTCATACATTATGATGAAAAACATGTATGAGATCAATATATCCAATTAGTCGAGATAAAATTAATATGAACGCCTCTTAGGAAAAGATTAATGATAAAAGTTCCACAATTCTCAAATCTCAAAATGGTTCCTCGCTCATTAAAATGTATAACATTTAGAAACTAATCATCAAAAATCAACAGGATAAAAATTTATAATAATTAAAAAAGTACTATCCTTATCCTACCCTTAGCTAAACTTTGAATCAAATTTTAGACGACTCTCAAGCAACAAAAAAGAAACCTTGAAATTACATAAATCATTATCTCATATATATTTTTAATTTAAGATTTAAATAACCTATTATATAGTAAACTCTCTTCTATCCATACAATTCTATTAAGAATTTTTAAATCATTATCAGATCCTTTTGAAATATACAATTACATCTTTAATATAATAATCTATAGGTTACTAATTATTATTTATTGACTTAAGGATTCTCCATTTTTATTTTAGAAGTATCTTAACAAATACTATAAAAACCTGAAGATAATTCAAGAAGAAAGAATATTGTATAAGATTTTGTCATTATTAATTGAATAAATGCTGATTTAAATTAATTTTCAAATCCAGAAATTAAAATTCTTTTTTAATGGCATAATTCACAGTCGACAACCTTGCTTAAGTCAATGAATTCCTTTCACACACCAATTATTTGAATGGAGATCTCCCAGGAGCTGATGATGTCAGAATCTTCAACGCCTTGAAAGGTGTCCCACCCAAGGATCAATTCCCAGAAGTTTATTTCTGGTATTTACTCCTCAGCTCATTCACACCAGCCGTTAGAGCTTAATGGGCACCAGCTGCTGCTCCAAAGGATGCACCAAAGAAGGAAGCACAAAAGAAGGATGCACAAAAGAAGGAAGAGCCAAAGAAGGAAGAACCAAAGAAGGCTGAGGATGATGTTGATCTCTTTGGAGATGATGATGTCGATCCTGAAGCTGAAAAGAAAGCTAAGGCTTTGGCTGAATAAAAGAAATAAGAAGCTTTGGCCAAGAAAAACAAGCCCAAGCCAGTTGCCAAGACTATTGTGATCTTCGAAGTTAAGATCTTTGAAGCCACAGAATAAGCTTTATTAGAATCCACAGCCAAGAAAATCAAGGAAACCATCAACCCAGATGGTTTGGTTTGGGGAAAGGAAGTCAAATATGAAGAAATTGCTTATGGAGCCAAGAAGATTGTCATGTCAATGATCATTGAAGATGATAAGGTACTTTATTAAATCATCCTCTTAGATCCTTACCGACGATGTGTTTGATCAAATCACAGCTTGGGAAGACGATGTTTCCAGTGTTGACATTGTATCAATGTAAAAGGTTTGATAAATATTAAACAAGTACATAAAAATATAAAATCACATCCTTCTAGTTTAATTATCTAAGCAGATCAAGAGCTTCTATTTCATATTTATATCCAAAGATATTCTTATTTAAGAATTTCTTTATTTACTACATTAAATCGAATTAATCTTATTTTTATTGATCTTAGTGAAATGATATCGTCTAAAACTAAACTACGTATCTTAAAGAAATTATACTATTTAGTCTTTATTTATTGTAATTATTAAATGCCAATTATTATTTTAGAGTAATTGTTAAAATTCTCTTATTTGACATCCTAAAATCTTAAAAAGATTTAACCAAAAATGGATTTTATTTAGTTTATAAAATAATCTATAACTAATCACAATCTCATATTAGTCATGTTAATATGAAGAAAATAATTTTGATTCATCTATTTTTTCACAAATTCCAGAAAATAGTAATCAATAAATATAATTTATTTATCCTAATAAAAATATTTTTAGATAAAGATGATTTAAGAAAGCTATAGCTTATTGAGAAGAAGCAAAAAAGTGGTAAGTTTCTGCATTCAGTACGATACATAAATTGCAATATCTCATGTTAAAAATATGATACCAATTCTAAGAAAAATTTCAAACTTAACCCTACTTGAAAAATGGTGATTGTTTATATTGATTATTAAAGGATTGAATAATATACTTAATTGATTAAAGATTTAATCTCAAAGTTTAAAGATGAATAAATACCGAATATTTATGAAAACTTCAGTTTAGTCATTCCAAGATATATATCCTTTTTCACATAATTTGACAATAACCTTAGAAAATTATGGAGATTTGGATAATAATGAAGATTAGTAGAAAGTTGATTTTGTCTATTCTTATTTATGATACCTTTTCGTGAATAAATGTAACATTAGGAGCAATATGAATGCTAGTAGTATTGGATACTTTGCAAATAAAGTCAATAATCGATTCTAAGAGATATTTACCTGATATTTGATAATCAAATCGGAAAAAAGAATAATCTAACTATATAAATCACCCGATAACGAAGGAGGAGAATAAACAATTGATTTCTACTAAATTACAGACCTGAATGGATTTCTTAAGCAGTATATTCAATTACATGTTTTATAGCAATAGGGTATCTAATTACATTAAAAAATGAGAATTCACTATTTCACCTTTGAAGATGTTTTAGATTAGGGGAAATACAATAGTGAATAAATAGATTTATGATTAGGTATTGAGTTATGGCACAAAGGCAATAGTTAATAAGATAATGCAATAACGAGTATAATAATGATATTATAATGAATCAATTGAGCATATTTTTAAGTTTAAGCTTAAATTTTTTTAAAAAAGGTTCTGTGGTTGTTTTATTTTTTTGAGAAACTGGATTGATTGAAGATATGAAATTAAAATAATCAGTTGATGTATGAGTGTAATTACATTATTAACTGTTTTATTTTTGGGCGAGTAGAATATTCTTTAGACATTTCTATCTATATTGACTTGTAGAGTTCTTACGAGAGGATTTATGTTATGCCGAAATGATGATCCTTTGAAGTACTTTAGGACAACTTGGTTAAGGAGTGGGCACTCCCAACTCTGCAAATGCACTTTTATGATGACAACTTTTAGGCCGTGAGATATTAGTAGGAGATTCTGTTATTGATTGTCTTGGCATTAATCTTGTTATAGGTTATTTAAATGTAATGATCCTTTTTTTCTATTAACTTGATTTTGCAGGAGTAATGGGTACATCCCAAGGCTCAGCAGTGAAGTCAGTTTCGATTTATTGATAGAATTTATTTGCAACTGGCATTTGTATGAATTCCCTCAAAGTTGGTTCTATATTCAATAATTCCAATTATGGATCTCGAGACATATATATGTCAATTAATTTATATATATAATATTTAAAACTTATTTCAATTTCATTTAATACCCTCATCATTTGTAAGTATTATGAGGCATGTGCATAATATTCCCTTATCAAATCCAAGGTGATCATACTACGTGTCTACTCTCACTTGAAATGCATTCCAATAAACATTTATAATTGTTATAATCAATTAATTTTTATGCATATGTGATTATTTTAATGATTTACTCTTCAGTGAATGCAACTCTCTTTCAATATTACATAATTTTATAATGTTCGTCTACTCTACTTACACATTGCTTTCTGTCTTGAACAAATATTTGTGTTCTTAGTTCTTACACCAATTTTAATATTTCTGTCAAAACTTTCTCTCTTTATGGGAAACTGGCTCGAATTCAATCAAAGAAGATATAAAATTTGGATATTTCTAATAGTAGTTTTGGGTGTTCATAGATTCAATTTTAAACACCTTGCCATTATAGCGTATTTAGATCCATATTAATCTTTTATTGATTGATTTCTAACTTTTATTCATTAGTGTCATATTTTAATATTTTATCAATCAGTCAGCTTCAAAACTTCTTATTTTTATTTTATGTATTATAATTATTACTCTCGTATTCATTATGTTTAACCTAAACAACCACAATAATCTTGCAATCCCTACATTCTCTCACCAAGAATGTCTGTAATTACTCGATTCATATCATTAGGTCATTCCAACTTCCATTAAACAAATGAGGGAATCCATTCAAATACCTTATAATTAAGATATCATGAAAGCTAGCACCATCTTAGAAGTTGGTTAACGAACTCGTAATACTCATTACAAATAGCGATTAGAAGGTATTTCTACATCACTATTATAGAGTTGTACCTCAAATATGAAGATGGTTGCATTTACAGGGGTCAAGGTATTCCACCATCATAAAGACATGGTATGGGAGTCTTATTCAATACTGAAAATTAAGAGGTTTATTCTGGAGAATGGTTCAACAACCTTTATGAGGGATTTGGAATTTTGATTAACCAATCTCCTCATTTGATTAAACATAAAATTGACCCCAAGGATTTAAATACTATTGAAGATAGTTGGCATGTTTACAAAGGCTATTTTAAATAAAATAAAATGCATGGGGAAGGTATTCTAACACTTACCAATGGCTAGAAATTTGAAGGTCATTTCATTAACGGCATGATTCATGGAAAAGGTCGTTTTTATGGAGATTAAATTATTGTTGGAAATTGGTTTGAAGGTGCTTTAATTTGACAGATATTATTTTCTATCTTACTACTCACAATTCCTTACAGAATCCTTCTAATCTATTTAGCATTAAAATTTCTATAATATCTCTTGATTAATTTTGCATTCTTATTAGTTATTCATTATTCACTTATTAATGAATAGAAAACATTTTATTGGTAACTAAAACTCACTTAAATCTCATTAAGATAATTAATTTATAGTAAATTTTCTTTATCATACAAATTTAATGAGAATGACCCAGGAAGACTTAACAACTTAATAATATAATATATACATAAACTCTTAAAAAAATAAAAAAACCTGTATATTCATTAAAATGAATTAATCCATATAATAATAATTACAAATTCAATTGAAAAAATTATTGAATTCTTCATAGCTTAACACTTTATCGTTGTTTTTATCCGCTTGCTTAAATAGTTATTTTATTTCATTAGTTGAAAGTTAGTTGTTAAACTCCTTACAAAATATTCTAAACTCTAAGAGATTCAACTTGTTGGATCTACTTTTGTTATATTTTTTAAATATGCATTCATTTGTTAGATTATTCTTTCCCATATATTACTTAATATCTTATTGTATTTTTTTTAAAGTTATTTTATCTACAATCTTTTGCTCAGGTCTTACTATACTCTTAAAATCCTCTAAACTTATAGAGTTAACATTATTAAGATCAAATTTTGCAAATATCTATCATTATATAAATATTATGTTTACAAATGCTATTTCATATTTTAACAATGTTGGTTTCACCCTCTAAATTAATTTAGAGAATTCTTCAAACCCTAATCTTCCTATTTTTTTTGTATCATAAAAATTGAATATATTATCTATTTTCAATTTATTTATTGATATCAAATCTTAAAATTCTTAAATAAATTTCTTATATATGTCTTTAAACAAATTTGTATCATTGCTACTGAAAAGTACTTTAAACTATTTTTCACTTAATTTTTGCTTGTTTTCAACATTCAATTAACTATAAATGCTAAACAACTCTTGATCAGTCAAAGAGGGATCTACTCTTTGAATAAATATATAAAATTAATTCTAACTCACAGTCCCTTCTAAGTTGACATCAAATAATTTAAACTACTCTTCAAAATTTAATTTTCTAATTTTTATCATAAATTGTAAATGCTCTAATATATAATTGTTAAATCCGTTTTCATCTTAAATGTTCTAATTCATATAATTTAATGATTACTTTGATATTGTATTTCAAAGCTCTAGAGTCAAAGTATGGATGCTCAAAAAGTTCTGCCCAATTTAATCTCTACCTTTCTTCAATTTTGAGACATTGTCTTATGAAATCTATCGTTTATGTTATATATGTACTTTTGTATTAATCAGAAACAGTTTTTTCGACAGGGAATCGAAGTGGATAGCATCTAATGTTCTTTAGGTAGGACTTATAATCTCCGTAAGGCCAAGGTTGTTTTCCATAGACTAGCTAATAAGCTATAATTCCAATGGACCATATATCACATTTGGACGTGTAAGGAACATTATCAAGCAATTGAGGAGCCATGTACAAAGGAGTTCCTACGGGTAATTAGAAATATTCGTAAGTAGTAGCTTTTAAAGCAAATCCAAAGTCAGCCATCATAAAAATTCCATTTTTTATTAAAATATTGGCTGGCTTAACATCACGGTGTATGTACCCTTTGGCGATGATTTCTCTAAATGCATTGACTATTTAGATCAATATTCTAAGTGCTGTTTCTTCATCCACGGAGTTGTGATTTATTTCGAGAAATTTCAACAAATCTCCACCATCACAATAGTCAAAGACAGCAATCTAACGTATTTTTTAAATATACATTTTGTTTGATGTCAGAGTAACAATCGATGAATTTTATGATATTCGGACTTTGGAATTCTTTAATTATGCTCATTTCATTTTGGAATTTGCTAATGGATTCTTAATCCTGCATGTCATCCCCATTCAGTACTAGAATTTAAAATTCAGTATACATTTTATCGCTACGCATTATTTAGTAACGCAATCAAGGCCTTTGAAGACTACACCATACGCTCCTCTGCCTATTTCATCGTCTTCTGAATAAACATATCTATTTAAGATTTTATGCATCATTCAAATATTATAATTTAAAATCGATGTGATTTGACAACTTAAATCAATTTGAAGTTTGTATTATAATAGTATAAATCAGATGACTTATAAAATTAATATTAATAGCAATATTTATATATACTATCTGAATTGATAATTATCAAGAATATTATGAATTTCATTTTTACCTCTATTGAGACTGGAGGGATAATATAAATATTCCATATTATTTTATTAAAATAAAAATGGATTAATTATTTAATTAATAATTTTATATATTAATGTCCAATACGAAATAAATACTTTCTTTTGTTCCTCTTTTGTGTTCCTTCTAGGGATAATTCAGCAGCAATAAATAATATCATAGCTTTAGGAATGATTTTGATGGCAGAACAATAATAATAATAAAGAACATTAAGAATTTTTTTTGGAAAATGATTAAAACAAGACTCCACCTTAAGAGACTAAAATTTCATTTTTTTCTGATAATATGAAAATTAAGGATCAATTTGAATTAGAAAAAATGCATTTGATGAGAAGAAAATATTTGAATTGAAATTTTAAAGCTGTTTTAAGGAAGTTGTTTTCCAACTAAATCAGAAACAAAGCCCAAATAATATCTCTTTATTCTAAACAAATTCATAAAAATTTACAAAAAATAGTTGGTCTATTGATTATTTAGTTTAGACTTGAACACGTGATTTACATCTAATTTAGTCTATTTGGGGATTTCGATATATGATATCATTCATTAATGAATAGGTAATCGAATAGATTTGGAAATAGACTGTGGACATTCAAGTCTACCACTAATCTTGATGAAATTATGTTTGTAGTTCTGAATATAGTGATGGAAAAAGAGTTCCCATTCAAATTTATCCATTAATTGAAATAGAAATAAACTGCGTATTGGTAGAATTACGTAGTGATTAATTATTAAAACACATTATTTTCTTAAAAAATGTGTCTTTTATTTTATTTATTTATTTATTTACAATATTTAACATTAAATGAAATCAAATTTAAGGGAATTATATCATGTAGAAGAAAATGAAAATGCTATTATAGCTTAAGGGTCATTTGGACTTTTATATGCATGTAGGAGAAAAACTGGAAATTAACAGGAACCTTTGTGTGTAAAGATTATCAAAAAAAGATTCGATGCTAATAAGCTATAGTAATAAGAGATTTAAATATTAAATGAAATAAAAGGGCTTAAATCTGAGAATATTATACACATAGACTATATTAGCGATACTGAATCACAAATTGAAGTAGTAATGGAAAGATGTGATATGGATTTAGAATAAGAATTCTAACTTTTAAAATCAAGAAAGAAGTGGTATACTGAGTAAGATTGTTTAGACATTTTAACATAAGTCATAAATGGAATCCGTATTTTATATAATAAGAATATTGTTCATAGAGATATCAAACCTTCAAATATTTTAGTGAAAATTGTTAATACAGGTCAGAATGAGAAAAAGAGAGTGTACAAAGTAAAATATTCTAACATCACAATAGATTGCAGATTTTGGATTTAGTAAAATATTAAACGATTTTTGTGGAGTTGATTTTTAAACTTAATTGGGAACTCCTCTTTATTCTTCTCCCTAAGTCCTTGACAATTATGCTTATTATTCAGGTAAATGTGACATATATTCCCTTGGGATTTTATTTTATTAATTATTTTTTGAAGGAAATATGCCTGCTGAATTCAAAACAAAAAAAGATCTCTTCGACTTCTATAAGACACTCCAAAATAATTAGTTTAAAATTAACCTTACTAAATAGATTAATGCAAAATCTATAGAAGATTTACTCTAGAAAATGATCGTTTATATGGAAAATGACAGAATCTCATTTGAACAAATTTGTAAACACGATATTCTAAAAAT
Source organism: Paramecium octaurelia (assembly GCA_905182995.1). NCBI lineage: Eukaryota > Ciliophora > Oligohymenophorea > Peniculida > Parameciidae > Paramecium > Paramecium octaurelia. Next base: position 224,356 of record CAJJDP010000130.1, read on the forward strand.
CTAAACATCATCTAGTTATTCCAAATCAATATTCAGTGAGATTGAGAAATTAGAAAGTATCAATAAAGTTTACAAAATGCAATTATAATTGTACCGAAAATACCTGTTTTATAAATCGGTTTCTCAAAAATTAGCTTAATCTAAGTAAATTGAGGTGTAAGCTGCTTAATTTTGCTTAACACAATTAGGAATTAAATAGCTACTTTTTTGCTTAGGTTTTATTTATATTATAATATCTGATATCCATCCTTATTTCAAAAAGGATGATATGTATCCCTTATTGGAAGAATTAAAGTTATGCAATATAAATATAAGCATACATTCTCAATACTAATCACTAATCAACTAAATAAAACAAGTATATTTTATTGAAAAGAAGCATGCGTAACTTTAAATGAACTCATTGGAATTTTTATTGTACCTTAATAAAGAGAAGAATGAAACTATGAATGCTTTTATCGAAATTTTTCAAATAAGTAAGAGCGCAAAGATTGAATAAAAGTAGTTAACTAACCTACTAAAATTATTTTTAGATAAAAAATTTTTAAAGTAAAAATTGTTTTAATTGAAGTGGATTTGAAGCTGATATCAAAATGTCGATACAATTAGAAGAGATATTTCCAATTGAAAATAGTTAAAAAATAAACCCAGATGACATTTTTAGAGTCTGAAATTAATTAAGTGTTTTTCTATTAAAATCTTGAAATCGTTAGTATATTTTTAGATTTCGAAACTTTTGTTTAGAATAAAAATACTGTAATTTATAATTCACATCAATCCAAAGCCTTCCGCATTATCTAAAGATATCATCAATTTATCCCTTAATGTTTCTTTCTTCTTGTAAAGTGGCAATAATAAAACATTAAAACAAGTGTGAGCTGATGGCAATTATTCAGTATCTAATAATATTAACGAGTCTAACCTTCACCATGCTTTTAAATTACAAATTTTATTGACTTTAGTCCTCCTACAGGAATCCTATCTGTCCCTGTACAGAAAAACAGAAATCTCTTTTACATCTCAATACTCAAAGAATGAATACAACTCCAGAAGTATCTATTAATATTCAATTAATCTAAACCTAATATACTCAGACTTATCATCATAACCATCATATTTTGTAACTAATTCCAAGTCTTTTAAGTCAAAGTGCGGCAAACCAATAATTAGTGCCTATAACTCTTCCCCTGAAAATAACTATTTATCGAAATACTCTATACTTTTATTCCATCACCATCAACCACAGATTTAAATCCTGAGTGCAATAAATCAAATTAACTTTTAACAAGTTTATTTAAGTACCAATCAGTATACAACTCTATATATTCTTCTCTATTCTCTTTTGTGACATTAACCTAGAACCCGTTGGGCTTAATATATAGATAAAATGTCTATACTTTCAAATCATCAAAATATGCTTCTCCCCAAACAACGTAACTTGCATTAAAATTTAAAGCGAGATTCGAAATTAAATTAGAGTCTGTTTGTTCTCTCAAATACTAAAATCCTGTATATATTTCCATATCCAATTCCTTTAAATCCTCCTCTGTCACTTTTTCATTCTATAATTTTTTGAATAAAACAGTTGGAAATCTCACATCAAGCAAAACTTAATTGTAGAGAGCCAATCCTAACAATTTTCCTATCAATGAGTAGTATATTGGCATTTCAAAAGACTTCGGATTGAACCAATAAACTGTTCCATTGTTTTTTGGGATAAACATTCCATAATCTGGCGAAATCAGTTTTTCCATCATCAACCTGAAAAACTCTCTTTTTGGACCTCCTTCATCTACGCCTTGTTCTCCTATAAATTACACTTTCAAAGGGTTCTTTAGTGGAATATGGGTTATCTATAATTATTTTATTGCTGATTCTATAATATTGTTTCTCTCAATTTATAAACTAAGATATGGAGCTTGTCCAGTAAAATGGTACTTTACTGAATGACTCATACTATCGTGTTATTTTACTTTACAGTCTAGACTCAGCAATTTCGATTTAAACTCAATTGGGATGGACCAAGCATATAAACAAAAAGTAAACGAATAATTTCTCCATTGTTTTGCTGCATAATAACGGAATTGTGAAAACTCCTCTTTGTCAGCATCTTGCTTGTACAATTTTGTTATTAGATCAATTACGAATTCTGAAGACTACAACCTAGTATTCATTTTGTTTGATTTTTGTAAGATTTGGAATAATTCAAATAAACCAACCATTTTATATGTATCTTCTATTTCTAGAAATGGCATTAAAGGTGTGTGTTACTGTCTTAGAATTTCAGAGTTAATTAATTTTTTTATTTTTTTTGTAGTATCTTCGAATTCTGCTTTTGAGAGATTTGTAAACCACCTTGATAATTATAGTTTTTAATTAACATTAAGTCTTCTAATAATTTTTAATATTATTTATTATTTCTCATCGACAATATGCTCCAAAAGTTAACGAAATTGTAATATCAAATAAAGGGCTCTCAATTAATATAAGTTAGTTAACGGTTCATAATTTTTTTCTTTTTATGAAAATAAATTATTTATTATTAGAGTAAACCCCTTTTTGTAATTGATGAATTTAGATTACGTTTCAATAATTAAATTAGTATCTACATCTGCATTCTATAAATCAATAGCGTAAACGCCAGACTTATTGTAAAAATTTTCCACAAACGAAGCTCCAAATATTTCCAGTTACTAAGATATTTTGATAGTAGCCTCTTGTAAATCCAGTTAAAACTCTGACATTTGTAAGGGAATCAATTTATTGTTGATGTTGTTTACTTGATAACATAATTAATTCCAATTGACTTCCTCATTTTCTACCAATTATTAACAAATTCCTTTGATGTCATCTTAACTAAAATCTTGTTCAAGAAAGCCATTGTTCAATTTACAATGTGGAAAGTCGCATACATATTTACCACAACCATTTAAAGCTCTGTTGAACAAGAGTTCAGTATCGAGTTCAATTTACTGTTATTCATCCACTTTATTAAACTGCCATTTATTTGACTCAAAATCTAAAATTAAACAATCATCTCTTTATGATTAAAGTTGAAAGACCATAAGGGTTTCTTGTAAAACATCCCCATCAATAAGCATGGTTTGTTCTAACTGTTATGTTATCAGATCGACATTGTAATTCTAATGTCTGGGTAGCCAGATTCTGATGTTGGTTATTGGATTCTATTTATATTCATCTTGGAATGTTGCTTTTAGTAAATCTAGCCAAGATTTAATTTCAGAATGATGGTCTACTTATGCTTTTACACTATAAAATTTGTTGTCTCTTAAGGACTGGTAAATTAATGTAAACTAAAATTAATAAAATTGTATACTCGAGCCAAATTAGGATAGACTACTTTTTTTTTTTCATTCTCATAATAGAATCCAATCCGTTTCTATGGTTAAATTGATGAGTATTTCTCCTTAAATAGATCGAAAACTTCCTTAAGAATCTAGTTGTTTATCAATTTAATTTTTACGTATTCATAATCCCATTCATTTTCCAAAAATCGAATGCTGGAATTATAAACATGATCTTCAGGTATGTATTTAAACACCTTTTCATTGCTTTACAAATCTGAATTGATTTTATCGGGCTAATATATTTAAATTTCAATACTTTCTTTCTTGCCTCTTTCTATTGATCTCCCATTTCTTCATAATAATCCACATAATATTTCCATTATTTAACAAACTTTTTAGATACCAAATAGTACTCTATTCCACCTTTCTCCCTTAATGTTTTATCATATCTCTATTGTAATCAAGTAAAATTTACTCTTCTTCCATCATCATATCTTTTGATTTCTTCATACTCTAAGGGATCTCCTACTGGTTGGTGCCAATTATGCAAGAAGTGATTAATCATCAAAATCAATATAATTTAGATTGGTATTAATTAAATTAATTCTCACATCTTAAAAAAGTATTGAAAATGCAAACCAATTTCCTAACTACTATTCCATATTTAGATTTATGAATCCTTAATGCAGACGTGAATCAATGCATTAAAAAAATGGAAAACATGAATTACTTCAAAATATTTAGATAAATTTTACACGAATTTCTTATTGTTATTTGGTTAAATTAGACAATCAGAGTTATATCTATTCTCATTCGTATTTAGAATTTAAAGAGACTTTGAAATATAAGTGATACACAAAATGAAAAATTATGGAGGAAAAAGAGAGTGTCCTTATTTGAGAATTTTTGGACTAATAGAAGAAATTTGAAGAGATGGTATGTGATGAAGAAACAATTTCAAGCATTATTTAATTAACAGTTGATTTTTGTGAGTCATTATATTTGAATAATAGAATTAAATTTAAAAATATTGAATACTGTTGAATGTTATATATTGGTGATATATTTTGGAGTAATTGGATTATTATAATACCACATCAAAATATCAGAAAGCTAGATCAATTATTTGGATCAATAAATGAAAATAATGTATAAAAAAAAGTAGAGTTGAACTACAACAATTTGATATTATTAATTTATCAACATTGATATATCATATATATGTTATGTAGAATTACAACAAATGATTTAAACCAATTATGTTAATAATATTTATTAGCAAACGTAGTCTTATATTCATTAAAGCTCCAATTTTATTTTAATATCAGCCAATTTTTCATTCTACCTCAAAGGGATAACTTTTATTTAATATTAATTTTAATTTTATTTATTGATGTTTTTGGATTCACACAAAGGTTATTTCATAATAACATGACTCGTTTCAGGCTTTAAATCAACAAAATGCTTATATGGATATATTTTCCATTTTTAATTAAAGTCATTAAAGTATTGATTTATTTTATCATCATATTCTACTTTTGAATTTTAAGATTATTGGCTCAATTTGAAAACAAAGTTTTAATGCTCCCATTCAGTAAAATCATTCTTCAAACTTGATTGTATGACATCAGGTTGAATGTTTTCGACAAACTTAAGTGAATTCAGCAAAGACGCTTACATTTTTAAATCCATTCTCTTAGGATTAGGCTTGCTGATTGGTTTCTTTACACTCTATTGTCCTTTAATGTTTATCTTATTTTAGGGTAGTTCTTTAGCTTTCGGTTTCTTTTTTATTGGTATCAAGGCTATTTCATCATCTTCTCTGAACTATTCCATTTTATGAAAACCAATATGTTTTAAAGTATAAAAATTACAACCTTTATTTAGAACAATTTACCGCCTTGATGAAAATTATATAATTCAAAGTAGCAAAACTGATATTATCCAATAAATTGTATCATTCATGCATTCAAAAATTATTAGATGATAATATATAATAGATCAGCAAGATCTAATTTGCATTTTACATAGAGCAATATAACTAATGGGACGAATTAGCGTTCTTTAAGAAATTAAACATCAAAGTTTCTACAACTGAGGAGCATCGTTTAAATTTGAAAAAATAGTTGTGTCTCTTTGAATGTGAATAATTAGTATAATTATCAAATTCATCGTTAAAAAAGTCTCAGTATATATAATAAATAAAATTATTAAAAAATGTAAGAAATTGAAGCGAAGAAGCAATTAAAAGCAAGTGAAGGAGCTCATTTTTTTTATACTTTGATATTCCTTACAGCTTCTGGTATAATAGAGACTCAATTTATTGAACAGAAATGTAATCAAAATCTGCAATTGTTTGTTCACTTAGTATTCTATGGATTAATCATCTGGGGTACTTACATTTTAATTACGTTGATACCAAGGTATGTGTTATACGTTGAATTTAATTAGATATAAAAATGCAGCAATCAACCTATTTTTCAATTTTCTTGATATCTGTTTTGGTATATACATAGGACTGTTATTGTTTTTTGGAGGACGCATGTACATGGCATCTAATGATTGTTTAGCTGAAGCTCCTGCATTATACTTCTTTTTGGAGACATTTTTGTTGGTACTCTTTTAATTTGAAATTATTAGGTTAACGGCATCATATTTGCAATATTGTTTTTAGCATTTGTGTCGTATGTCTTAAAGAGATTTTCTAAATCTTAATAAGTTTATGATGAAGGTAAAGATGAATTTTATGATGCATGATAATAATTTTTAATAAAATATGAATAATTCAGTCTAAAACATACGAAGACCTGTAACATCCTAAAACTACAGATCAATAGATAAGTTAGGCAACAATAGCCAACAAAAACTACCAAATTTAAGTGATGTTATGAACCTGAAACTGAAGCAACAGAGTGAAAGAGAGTTGCAGGAGCTGATTCAAAAATTGGTGAAGCAAGTTCAATAACTCAATTCAGCAGTCATCTAAAAAGACAAATAAATTTAACAATATGAATTCATGATTAAATCTCTTTAAATTGCAATAGAAAAAAGAGATTGCATTATTAGTGCATTGAGAGTCGAAAAGCAATAAATAGTTGAGGTTGTGAATCCATTGAAACCTATGGTAAGGACTGATGATTCCTCAAGAACTCCTAGTCTGGGTCCTAAGAAATCATTGAGGACCAGAACAAAAGACACTAATTTTGATGAAAACCTCTCTGCTATCCTTGACTCTGACTATGGTAAATATATTAGAATTAGTTTGAGCCTTGCTAAGTTAATATGTAAAATGTTACGAAGAATTAAATCATTTGACATAGATAAAGAGTTTAGTCTCTAATGAAGATTAATTCTTTGCAAACATTCAGAAAATGGAATTGAGCAATATAGTTCACATTTTTGATGCAATTTAATTAGTCCTGTAAGAACACAAACTGTTGTTCAAAAATGTTATCAAACAAAATAAACTATTCGAAGCATGCTTACAAATACATGAAGTAATTTATCTTTATGATCAATTTTCAGCAAATCCCTTTGAATGACCAGTTAGAGAGCTTGCAGGGATTATTGAAAGACTCCCTAAATTGTGATAAGGTTTAAATCTACGTGCTCGACAGTGAACACTAAGAATTATGGACAAAAACGAAAGACAGAGTGTTAAGAATATAGGCAAATGAGGATATCATTGGAGTTTGCTTTTAGGAAAGAGGGTTAATTAATGTCCACAATGCGTATAACGATCCTAGATTCAAAAAAGAAAATGACAAAGGATACAAGACAAATACTCTTCTATTGTGTCCAATTTTGGATAAGTAATAGAATTCAATTGGAGTTATTACGGCAGTCAATAAACTCACTGGGCATTTTAATAATGATGATCAATTATTCATTTCCAAGACCTCAGAAATGATATCAATTTTATTAAGAAATCATCAGCAGTCCAATGAGTCTATCAGTATTCAGAATGCTCTAAGAAATGTGATCTAAGTATTGTTATGATTGTTCAACTTAGGCTTAACTACAATTAGTGTACATGAATAATACAGAGCACATCCTATTTGAAGCAGAAAACCTATTGAAAAATTTGTTTCACACTTAAAAAGGCCTAGTTTATGTGGTTAATAATAATCGATTACTAAGAGTGAACGAAAAGAAATTATTGGAAGTATCATAACTAGGAATCGGAATTGTAGGAGAAGCTCATAAAGTCAAAGAGTTCTTGTGGGTTTAGAATGCTTACAATCACTAATCGTTTAATAATTTAGGTTATTGCTTAATTTTATTTTTCAGTTGACATTTAAACTACTATGCCTATCTACTGTATTGAAGTCGAAGGGAAAAATCAATCGGTTATTTTACAAGTGATAAACAACAAGGGGATCAGGTCTTAGAAAGTGAGTTCATTTGATTAAGAATTATTAGAAATGTTCGGAAAAATTATTTTAAGTAAAATTGATTTTATATAATTATGATCTTTATATACATCACAATTATTGATTCTATTCTTTAATAATAATATAATTTGTATTATATAATAATATAAAATATTATTCATCTATTTTATATTTAAGTTCTGGTTAATATCATTATCGAAAATTTAATAGGTTATATAGTGTAAAATTAATTGTATGATAAAACAATTATCTTTAATAATATTAGTCTAATAACATATTTAATTTAACCATAAGATTCAATATATAGATAGATTGATATAATAAGAATAATTTGTATCTAATAATATATTTTTTATATTTAAGAAAATCCATCTTTAGGTTTCTTAAGTAAATTATATTATCAAACCCAGTAATTTTATCGAAAATACTACTCACATTAGATCCTAAAACTCAAATAATTAGTTATTGTAAGAACAAAAATCAAAATGGTAATTTATTTTTCGATAAAATTAATTGTTAAATCATATTTTGTTTAATTGATATTTGAAGACATACATTGGGTAATGATTTAAAGCTATCTCGTTGTAAATTTTACTTGGAGAGTTGAGTTGGAAATGTTGAGATTTTCTAGAACAGCAAACTCATTTATAGCAGTTTATAAATCATTTATAAAGTAGAAATAAAAATTTTGAAATATAGATTTATGTTGATTTGGTCTTATGCATTCATTGCAAGAATCCTCTGAAATGATTGGACATGAAAAGCAGCATAAAATAGATAGAAGTGGAGTTTGGTTGAAAGTCAAGCTTTACGGTTTCAAACAGATAGTATTTTAAGAGGAAGTGTTTGATTTTTATATGAATTAAAAGATATTTAAAATTAGATGATTAATAAATTCAACATAAATTGGTATTGAAATTTGAAGTGAGGGGATGGAGAAATAGGATGGAAATGAAGTGAGGAGGAACAAGGAAAAAGGGGAAGATTAATAAATAATATATATAATAATATTTTATGGATAGTTCTAGAATAATAGGGAATTTTAATAGTTAAGGAGATTGAATTTGATTAAGAATTAAAAATTAATTTGAGGTAATAAAATGCTCAGCAAATTATTGAGATCAACATCTTAAGTGAACTAACACACTGTGAACGCATTCAGTAGCAAGGTCATGAAGGGAGAATATGTGATTGGTATCGATTTAGGTACTACAAACTCTTGTGTGTCAATTATGGAATGTATAGATATAGTATATATTCAGCTGGAACACCCAAAGTTATTGAGAACGCAGAAGGTATGAGAACAACACCATCAGTCGTTGCATTTACAGCTGATGGACAAAGAATAGTGGGAGCACCAGCTAAGAGATAAGCTGTAACAAATCCTGAAAACACAGTTTATGCAACAAAGAGATTGATTGGTAGAAGATATGACGACCCAAATGTTTAGAAAGACATCAAGCATTTAAGTTACTCAGTTGTGAGAGCTTAAAATGGAGATGCCTGGGTTAGTTTGAAAAGTAAACATACATTATTAATCATCTAGGTGGTTAAACCTATTCCCCATCCTAAATCGGAGCCTTTGTCTTAATGAAAATGAAGGAAACAGCTGATGCTTACATTGGAAAACCTTAATCAAAGGCAGTGGTAACAGTGCCTGCTTATTTCAATGACTCACAAAGATAAGCCACCAAGGATGCTGGTAAGATTGCTGGTTTGGATGTTCTGAGAATCATCAATGAACCAACAGCAGCTGCATTGGCATTTGGTTTGGAAAAGAAGGATAACAAGATCATCGCAGTTTATGATTTAGGAGGTGGTACATTCGATATTTCTATATTGGAAATCAATGCAGGAGTATTTGAAGTCAAAGCAACCAATGGTGATACAAGTTGTGGAGGTGAGGATGTTGATTCAATTCTCTCCAATTGGATCAGTCAAGAATTCAAGGCATAAGCTGGAGTTGATATTTCAAAGGATAAAATGGCTGTTTAAAGAGTCAGAGAAGCAGCTGAAAAGGCTAAAATTGAATTGTCATCAACAACTCAAACTGATATCAACTTACCATATTTGACTGCTGATGCTTCAGGTCCCAAACATTGCAATCTCAAATTGACAAGAGCCAAACTTGAATCTTTGACTGAAGATTTCCTCAAGAAAACAATCAAACCAACTGAAAATTGTATTAAGGATTCTGGTGTTGACAAGAGCAAGATCGATGAAGTCATTTTGGTCGGAGGTATGAGTAGAATGCCAAAGGTCTAAAAGTTGGTTTAAGATCTCTTCAACAAACCACCCAACAAGTCAGTCAATCCTGATGAAGCAGTCTCCATTGGTGCTGCCATTCAAGGAGGTGTTTTGAAAGGAGATGTCAAGGAATTATTATTATTGGATGTTACTCCTCTCTCTTTAGGTATTGAAACTTTGGGAGGAGTGTTCACCAAAATGATTCCAAGAAACACAACCATCCCAACCAAAAAGAGCTAAACCTATTCAACTGCCAGTGACAATCAAACTGTCGTTTCAATCAGAGTCTTCCAAGGAGAAAGAGAAATGGCTGCTGATAACAAATTATTGGGACAATTTGATTTATCAGGTATCCCACCTGCTCCAAGAGGAGTGCCATAAATTGATGTCACTTTCGACATTGATGCCAATGGTATCGTCCATGTATCTGCCAAAGACAAGGCAACAGGAAAGGATCATTCCATCACCATTCAATCATCAGGTGGATTGAGTGAATCTGAAATCTAAGATATGATCAATAAAGCTGAAAAGTACAAGGATGAAGATAAGAAGAGAAGAGTATTATATAATATCTATCCCATAGGAACTCGTTGATTTAAAGAATGAAGCTGATGGAGCTATCTTCAACACAGAGAAGTCCTTGAATGAACACAAGGCCAAATTACAACCAAATGAAGTTTAAGAAATTGAAAGTGCCATTCAAAACTTGAGAGTCCTCTTAACTGAAAATCTCACTGCCAATGATGTTCAAAGACTTAAGGATGCAGTTGAAAATGTCAAGAATTCAGCTATGAAAATCGGATAAGCAATGTATTCATATTCCATCTATGTCTAGGTATCGTAATACTGGAGGTGCTAGCGAGTAATAGCAATAGTAATCTTCTGAATAATAGGGAGAGTAATAACAATAATAAGAAGGTGGAGAAAATAACAACAATAAATAAAATTGATATATTATGTTATTAATATTGTACATTCCTTTAATATTGGCATCTTATCTTTATGAGAATTCAACACTCATCACATAAACATTGTTTTATGAAATGGAAGGCAACCCCATGTACAATTTAAGTGTGTTAACAACCTAAGAATCATACAATTAATTGGATGTCAAGATTGAAGATCTTGAAAAGAGACAATTTCATATTCCTTCAGAAATGGAGCCATTTAAAAGCATCTATAATGATATCGTTAATCCGATTGAATATTCGCATTATGATTATGAAACCCTAATTGATGAATCTCCTTTTAAATTTAATGTAATTAGAGTCGACACTCAAGAAACTATACTCTCTTTATTTGATATTATTGTTTCTGAGTTGTACAGTGAATTCACAGTAAAAATACCTACTAAATACCTTTTTGGCTTAGGAGAAAGGAACCAAAAAGGATTCAGGTTCAAAGAAGGAATTTACACTCTGATGGCAAAAGACGTCCCTCAATTGTTAGAAGATGGCAAATAGCCTGGGAAAGGAGTCTATTCATCTCACCCAGTCTATTTGATGAGAGAAAGATCAGGCAAATACCATGTGTTATTTTTTAAGAATAGTTCCCCCATGGATGTCATCTATAAAGAGGATAAGTTGACATTCAAGTACATTGGTGGAATTCTGTAATTGAAACTCTTCTTAGGCAACTACGATCCTGAGACTGCAGTGAAATTATATCACTCATATTTAGGAGGTTGGGCATTGCATCCCTTTTGGGCTATGGGTTATCATCATAGTAGATGGCCAATCAAAAGCAGTGAGAAGTTAAAAGAGTACGTTCTTAATCACAAGGAGAATGATATCCCCATAGATACGATATGGTCAGACATCGATTACATGAATGATAGGTAAATCTTTTCGGTGGACGAAACGAGATTCCATAAGAGTGACTTCGAAGAAATATAAAATCAACTGGGAGTTAATTACATCCCTATTATCGATGTAGCAGTCGGAGTCAAGTATGGTAAACAAGATAAAGGATTCAGAGAGGGAATCAATTTAGACATCTTTTTAAGATCTCCAAATACAGGTCAAAGATTCAGAGGTAATGTGTGGCCAGGATCGTCATATTTTCCAGATTTCTTTCATCCCAATTGTTCCACTTATTGGAGGACTATGATCAAACATCTCTATCAAAGTACTAATTTTAGTGGATTATGGATTGATATGAATGAACCAACCAACTTCTGCGATGGTGAATGCGATCTATAATCAGGAGGCGATAAATGGAATTCCACCATGGACTATACTGATGTTAATGATAATTACAAAAACAATCACATCAGATTCCCCTACATTCCTGGAGTATCACCCCTTGAAAAGATGACTCTCCCTCCAAATTTATACCATTATGGCAAATACCTCCACAAGGATGTTCATAATCTTTATGGATTGCAAGAATCCTATGAAACATATTAAGCACAAAAAGAAATTGGAAAGCCATTGCCATTCATTATCTCAAGATCCACTTTTCCTGGAAGTGGCCATTTTACATAGCATTGGGAAGGAGACAACGAAGCCTCATATACATTTCTGTATTTATCTGTTGGGTCCACAATGCAATTCAATATCTTCGGTATACCCATGGTAGGTGCTGATGTTTGTGGATTCCTAGATAACACTACTCCTAAATTGTGTGCTCGTTGGGTTTAATTGGGTAGTCTTTACCCATTTTTTAGAAATCACAATAATGATAGAGCCAAGGATCAAGAATTCTATTCCCTTGGCGAGGATGTGTTGTAAGCAGCCAGAAGAAATATTAAATTAAGATATTCTATAATCAAATGGTATTATTCGTTGTTCTTGAGATCCAATCACACAGGTACAATATTTCGACCAGTGTTCTTTGAATTTAATGATGATGTCAATTTGTTCAAAGATGAAGTGTTGGATACTTAATTTCTAATAGGAGATGATCTAATGGCCACTCCTATCTTAATAGAAAATCAAACCATAAGAAAGGCATACTTTCCCAAAGCTTATTGGTATCACTTCTTAAGTGGATCTAGATTGCAAAAACTAGAAGATCCAGGAATGGAACATTTTATTGTATGTAAATACACTGATTATGTACCATTATATATAAGGGGTGGCAGTATCATCTTACAACAAAATGTCACTAATGTAAAAACCATTAAAGATTTGAAGAATCATTTTCATGCTGTCATTGCTATTGGTGAAAAAGATTCCTTTGGTACGATGATCGATTTAGATGAATTCTCAGATTAAAAAGTAATTATTTTCATCATCAGAATAGATTTTAGAGAAATGTGATTAATCAAATTGCATACTTAATGTAAATTTCTCGATATAAGAAAATAACGCTGAATTTACTATTGTGAGAGCTGATAATGGCCAGCCAGCATCATATCCATTATTTATTAATAGATTAAAAATCTATGGTTTATCACCATCTGCAAACATTAAATGTTCAAGCAATGTAATTAATAGACTTATCTTAGAAAATTGTTGAATGTTCATACAGCAATGATAATACCTTCCCGTATATTTCCATCATAGAATTAAATGAGGGAATAGGACTTGAGTTTGGTGAAACTACTGAAATATTCAAATTATCATTATAATTTTCATGAATATAATATTCTATTAAGATTCATCTAATATCCATAAAACCATTAAATTAAATCCTATTATAAAGTGAAAATAATTGTCAATGAGAAAAACATATCATTTAATAAATGCAATCACTACTGTAATGTCATCTATGACTTCATCTTCTCTTTACCATGCTTCTCTTGCAGCTTAAATCAATCTTTGGCAAGCACCTTGAGTATCATCTTTTTTATAATATTCATAAACAGTTTCAATGACCCATTCATTAGAGAGGAATCTAATTTTTATTATCAATAGTACTCCCATATTCCATCAGATGCAACAATAATAAATTTATCGCAAGGCAAAAGAGAATGTTTTATTATTTCAGGTTCGCAAATCACTCCAACTTAACTAGCAACATAGTCTCCGAAACTCCTTGACATAGCCAATCCTGGGACATCCTCATCTGATTTCCAAACTCTAGCAGGTCCAACAGGATTGCCATCTTCATCACTATATGCCTGCACACGACCTCCTCTTTGAATGATTCTGGCTTACTCTAGAAAGCAATCAGGTTTATGATCTTTCGACAACTCAATTACTGACAATTTATTATCGAATCTTCCTATTATTGCTCGACTATCACCAATATTGGCGCAGTATAATACATTTTCAAAGGAAATCACTGTTACAGTGGTTGCACCTGAGTAAGTGACATCAATTCCACTGTCAAGTAATTCTTCATTAGTTTATAAAAAACAGTTTTTGAGGATTGTGCTAACTTATCTAAGAATTAATTAAATATTGTACTTGTCTCTATCATAACAAGATGAGATGGTCTAGATTCCTTATTCAATGAAAGTAGGTAAGACTTATTATAAGAATTGAGCGACTTAGTGGCCATTTGTGCCATGTCCATCCGAAACTTAAATATACCAATCATTCGCTTTGTTGTTAAATTTATTGATTAGTTTGTAGATATCTTAATTGGTTTTAGTTTAACCATTATATAGCATTCCAGGTGCACTCAATCCATTTGCTTTTGCTATGTAGAGATGCAAGTTTGAAATATCTGGATTACTAATTGAACGAGGTCCTTTAAATAATTTGGATTTAACTATGGATTGCTGTTGTTACTTAGTCATTTCCATTAATTATTGGTATTTTTTAGAAATGCCTTGTTGATTGAATAGATCTTTGTTTTACTGAATTACAGGTTATTTAGTTTCAGGCCTGTCCTACTTGATTTTTAATAAGATTGACAAGGCATTGGCAGATAAGTTTTGTGAATTTTCTTTGGTTTCAATTAATTTGCTGTTCTAACGTGCATGAGTTTTTTTGAGCAATACACTGCTAACATCTTTGAAATCTTTTCCACTGGCTGGTCTTGATTTTTTGGCTTCTATTTTTGAATTGCCACCTCCATTCCTATTGCTGGGTACTAGATATCTAAATAGTAAATTGATTGTAGTACTTGTTTGCATTTATGATAGGTGATTTCAATCTGGCTTATTATTCTTGCTCACTTTTCCTTTTGAGAAGTGAAGCATATAATTTATCTGGAGAAATTTAGGAGGCTTTAGCTTTCATGCAAAATAGTTGTTAATTATTAAAATTATAAATATTTATATATTTTACTTTAGCATATTTTTTCATAATCCGCTTCTCCTTTCCAACCATCTGCTATCAATTTAACTCATCACTATACCTCTTCAGGATATAATTCCCATTAGCTTATATTGTGTCTTAATAAGCACTTTCTTTGGTGCTCAATTTTTTCAATTATTTAGTTTCATCATCATTAATCTATTTTATATTATAAAATCAAATTATATTAATTTTATTAACTTCTTTTATTTCCTAAATATAAAATCAAAATTTCTAAACTGTACATTGATAACTTCAACAATTCCACTAAAATCTTAAGTTTCTCCTTTTTGAACGATATTACAATACCTTAATATTAAGGTGTATTCAACAAGTTTTTAAATTCTTCATTTTTCTTTTGTTAACTCCTATATTTATAATCGACTCTACAATTTCAGCAAAGAATTGATATGTAATTCATATATTTTTATAAATTATCCATTTTAATAATATGAATATTATAAAATATTAATATTTTTTTATTAAACCATACATCTTTTATTCGCTAAATATATTTTATTATAAAAACAAGTGATATTGGAAATTATAAAATAAAATGTAAAATTAAGATTAAGAATATTTACTCAACAATGTGAACCCAATCTTAGAATAACTGGCACTCTATTTAGTTAAAGAAAAGCCTGACAATGTGGTAAATTCTATTTATTATCATTTAATTAGACCCAAGCATCAATTGAATGGTTAAGCGTAACAGGAGGTATTGTTATTATGCATCAATTCACTAGCTCAAATTGAAAATGGATTACATCATAACCAACACTTTCATAATGACACTATTGAATCATCTGATGATACAGAATCTGATGAGGATGACTACGAACTATATGCCAATAATCCCATTCGACCAGATAGAGCAAGTGTTAGTGCTGAAGTCTATGGAATTTATAACAAAAAAACTAATTTCAAACCTAAAATAGTTGCAAAATCTCACTTACAAATTCAGAGAATCAAAGAGAAATTGGCATAATCATTTATGTTCTCGGAATTAGATGAACATGATCTGAGAATAGTCATTAATGCTATGGAAGTCATCCAATGTAAGAAGGGAGATGTAATAATCAGATAAGGAGATGACGGTGACAATCTATACATAGTTGATGAAGGAACACTAGATTGCTCACGAACTAAAGCAGGCCAAGATTCAGTTCATCTGAAAACATACAAGCCAGGGGAATCCTTTGGTGAATTGGCACTCTTATACAACTCACCCAGAGCAGCCACCATAGTTGCAGAGGAAAACTGCGTTCTATTCTCTCTAGATAGAGGAACATTCAATCACATAGTCAAAGATGCTGCCATCAGAAAGCGAGAAAGATATGAATACTTTTTAGCTCATGTTGAATTGCTTTAAGAGTTAGACCCTTATAGCCGATCTCAAATTGCTGATGCACTAAAGAGCAGAAACTTCAACATAGGGGACTACATTGTTAAAGAAGGAGATGAAGGAGATATATTTTACTTCCTTGAAAAAGGAGAAGCTGTAGCCACAAAAGTTTTGAATCAAAGTATTCTACTCCCAAATATCCTTTAGGTTAGCCTGCTTAAGTAGTTTACTTTTATAAGGAAGGTGACTATTTTGGAGAAATTGCCCTACTGAGATAAGCTCCAAGAGCTGCCTCTGTCATTGCCGAAGTAATCTGCATTTTCATTAAATTATAGACTCCGTGCACTGTTGTTTATTTGGATAGGGAGACATTCAAAAGATTATTAGGACCACTTGAAGATATACTCACTCGTAATTTTAAGAAGTACGAAAAATACATGAATTGAGATTATTAAATATCTATTATTTTACAATAGTAAATTTTAAAACTACATTGGTAATTTATTTAACTTTTCAATTTTTACAAAACCATTCTGATCAAATTAAATATTTTGAAAGCCTATTACTTTTAGTAATTTGTTCGATTTAATTTAATAATTTTATATATTTCATTTTAAGAATTAAGCATTATAATTTGAAATTCCCTTTGATTTACTAGTCCTTAACACTTTACTATGGAGTAACTTTATAAAACAATAATACAGGTATGCAAATTCTAAATAAAATAAATTATAAATTGGAAAAACTCAACATTAACCTAGTTATAGAATTATAAAAAAATTCAGTTTCAGCTTATTATCTAAGATTTATATCAAAGCTATTTAAGTTAAACGGCGTAATTGCATGCTAAGATGTAATTTGTTCTTGTTAAATTAATTATGGCTAAAAATAATTATCACTTTCTTTTGTAATGATGAATTCTCTTATTTTTAGAAGACATTATTTATCAACAAATTTATGCTAATTTTTCGAAAATTATTGATTTTCAACTTTATCATATTTTCTTTTATATATTTAAGTATTACATAATAGAATTGCTTCTCTTTAAATTTATGACATTTTAATATTTGTTCTATATTTTAGGAGAATCATAATTTAATAGTCATAAATCTCTTACAATATTGATACTCAATTACTAGTAATAATTTAGAATATTGATTTTTCCTTTTTCTATTCTTTTCCAGATATTAAGGGTTACCAACTTGAATAGTAGGGTTTCGATACATGCAGCAAATAGTTATATAAAATTTTGATGATAAGAAAAGTAGCATATAATTTAATGTCATATTTAATTATTAATTATTTGTTAACTTTATGAATTTATCTGCCAGATCCTATATGCCAACTTAAAAATCTATTTCTCCATTGATTGATCGAACTACCAAGAAGCGAACTCTTACAATTTACGAGCTAACCAAGTCTTCAAAGAAAACAAACAAGATAATTACAGAAAAATCCACTCAAAAAAAATTGACTTCCAATAGTTCTCAAGAAACTTCAGAAATATGTTTAACTGGGAATGATTCTGCATAGGACAACACCAGATTATAATAATTGAAAATTTAAGTTTTAACGTACACATATATCCCTCTAAAAGTTTAGAGAAAAAGTCTAACAGATTGAATAACTTAATCTCTAGAAAACTACTCTCTTGCTTAAAGAACTTCAATACTATCGTAATAAGCCCCTTAATAGTTCAAATACTTCGGTAATGGTTGCTTTGGCCTTAGCACGTATCTGATATTATAATTACTTTATAGATACTAATATTAATCATTCATAACTCTTAATTATTTTTACTTTAAATCTACTTGCTTTTATCGAAATATTATCAATGCACACTAAAATTTCAAAATCTATTATAATTGTGTCAAACATGAGTGATTAATTTTTCATAATAAATTCCCAAGATTTTTTGAAAGAATAGAGATTTTCGATTAATTTAATGGATAAAATTTTGATACAAGTATTTCTAACATGTTATAAGTCAATAATTTCTCAGTTATATTATTAATGGATATTTATTACTCATGGCTATCCTGGGGATAAAAGTGGTATCTTAGAATATTTATAGAAATAATAATTAAAAAGCGTAATTACTTTATTAATCTTATCTGTGCATTCAAAGCTATCTAACTATTAAAGTTTATTTCTTTTAGTAATTACGTGTAGGTATATTTCACCATTATATTTTATATCCTTATTTAAATATATTGATACCAATTACCATAATTCGAATTTATTATTGAATCTTTATTATTAAGAATACTTATTTTATAATGAAATATGTGGCTAAGTTTAATTTCCTAAAATTCATCTTGCAATTTTACATTTTATTATTAATTTTTATTTCAGTCAGGAATTGTTTTTCACTTTTTTTCTGAATCAGTGTTTCTCCATCACCAACTACCTTTATGATTTACAATTTCTTATTATTAAAATAATCTTATAATATTTCAAATTTTTTTTCACTCTTAGTTACAATGAAAATACAAGATAAGACAATCTACCAAAACAAATTTGATAGTTTAAGGTTAAACTCTCAAATTTTGTTTCATAAATACAATTTAATATAATATGAAGCAAGTATTTGACATCGATTAAGCAATTTTTAGATTGTATAAGAAATGTAAATATAATAATCTTTGGATGTATTTAAGACAGAAGAATATTAATAATATGAATCAAAAAGAGAATTCACTACGATCCGATTAAGCTTCAACTTTCTGTTAGATAATTTTGTATTAAACCATTTGATAGCTTTATTTCCATAGTTAAAGGATATTTTTAGGGTTTAACTCCATCTATTCTGCTTTTTCTTTATAATACAACTCTTTGTAATAATTATCTTCAAATTATTAGAAACAACTTCTTGTGGGTTCTTCATATTATGATGAATTTGGAATAAAGAGTATAATTCCAGGCTCTATTCTTTTTATTCTTTCCTTAAAGCTACTTAATATATCATTTTCTTCATTTTCTATTTTAATACTGAAGTTTTATTATTGTTTTTCTTGATTATCATTTTATTCATTATTTTCAGTATTTTTTTTGATCTTTTTCTTTATAGCAGGCTCTGTAGGGCAGAAGTCTTGCTTGCAAAATTTTTCAAGTTCAACTTAAAATTATTTCATCTCATCGGACATTTTGCATTTTAATTCTTTAATTTTTTCTAGTAGTGTTCTCAATTTATGATAATGGAGCTGATTTACAGGAATTATAGGGGCTTGAGTATTACAAATTTGCATTTAGATAAGAATTTGTTTTGATTCACTAACAAAGTCTTATCCTTTGGACCACTTCTTTTATTTTACTTATTTCTCCTTTTCCTCAGATTGAATTTATGGTGTTTCATTTGTTTCACTATCAATACTAGTTGGAAATGATATGGGTTGACTATTTTTTTATTCTTTGTAGAAACTTAGGAAATCGAATTCTTTTTGAACTCTATTTTGAAACTCTATCAAAATAAACTGTTAGAATTTATTATCAACACTCTTCACACTTTCTATTAAGTATGTTTTCAAATCTTCTCTCACGTTTTCAGGGAGACTTCCTAAATGTTTCCACACTCCTTAGTTGGGGTATGACTACAGAGTAGCTCTTCTATTAGCTGTTCCTGGTTTTATGGATACACAAGTTGACAAAAGATGATATGGCAAATTTTTATCATTAAAATACTTCCTCATTGTATTTAATGCCCACTTCATGAACAATTTCTTCTTTCCGTCTGTTTCTTGAAAATCTTTATTTGATTAATTTTACATTTTATTATTGAAATTTGATTCATAAATAACTTGCTTATACATGATCCTAATTCTATCATCAAATTCTATAAATAATATAAAAGAATCTTAATAGAAAGAATTTGTATAACTATCATATTTAATTGAGTCTGAAATTTTGTTAACTTTTCTACTAAATTTGGAGTGGTAAATTAAAGCGTGAATAGAACAAACTTTCGACCCGATTTGCTTAAAACCTCCCTTGAAACATATGGATATCCAATTTTTCATGTTTTTTTAACATACTTGTCTAAAAGAAGCAAACTTCAAGAGAGTAAAGTATTATGAATATATATTTTCACAGAAACCTCCTTTCAATATGGAAGTGTGAAAGTAGAATTCTTATTTTTTACTGTTTATTTTAAAATTTAGTTAATAATTAATATGGCTATTTCTATTATTGTAATATTTTCCAATAAGCATATTAAAAACCATTATTTGTAATTTTTGCTAAATGAATAGGATTAAAACCTATGTTTACTTCAAATAAAGTGTTTAGTTCGCACCTTTCCTTAATATGTAGAAATTATTCATAATCATCAGAATCAACTTTTGAGTTTATTCTCAATTATTAAATAAACTACTGATTTAACTAATATTCTCATCTTCTCTTTGACTGATTGAATTGCAATAATAAAATAACAAATAATAATTGCAAAAAGGAATAAAAAAATTGTATAATTCAATTAAAATATGTTAGCACAGGAATCAATTGTATAATGATGCAAATGAATTAGAGAAATATCATTTAATGCTCTATTTTAATAATAATCATCATAAATTCCATGATTTCTTTAAAATTGCTTCAAAAGTCTCATCTTATTCGATAGCTGATGACACATCCTATTATAAATTTTATCAAAGTTACCTAATAAAATTCACCAAACTCTTAGAATTAAATTACTTTGTCTGGTTATGCCTTATTCCAATGAGATACAAATTCCTAAAACACTTATCTCTCTGTCTTATATCCCTTGAGTACATCAGGATGTTCTTTAACATTGATAGTTCTGCCCATGGTATCCAAAGTGACTTTGCCTGCTCTTTATTCAATAGATGCATATGCTCTTTAAACAAAGTACAGTCGTTTATCGCTCATTTGTAACTAACTATGGATTAAAGTAATTTACTCTAAAAGCATCCAAAAATTCATTAAATTCAATCTTTCCATTGTTATTTTTGTCAAATGTTTAGAAGATCATTTTAGTTTCATCTTCGCTCAGATTGAGTCCAAAGTTTCTTAGTCCCCATTTAAAGTCGTCATACTCAACAACCCCATCTATTTTAATGTGTAAGTTATTACTATTATTTTGATCCATTTCAAAAAAGACTTTAGCTAATCCTCTCAATCCATAAGACCCTTTTCCTGTTATCTATTACTTAACTCTAATCATAAGATTCTTAACATTTCTATTGTCATCCATGACTGATTCATCAAATTATTGACTCTATTTAGTTGCAACAAAAAATTTCCATAAATTCTAAGGTCTATAAAATAATTAAATTTATTATCTACTCTTAATTTCTTAACGGAATATCAATAGTAGTCCTGCCCTCTTTTTCTGCTATCAAATTTTGTGTTTTGTTCAAACATTAATAAGAATGAACAAAAACTTCCCGTTCTCTGCCAAAATCGTTTTAATATACTATGTCATCACTTGCTAACCAATGTTATGTGAATGAATGCTTAACAAGTACAACATCATCAATTCTAATAGGTTGTCCTTCCATTTCAAATCTAATTTTTGGATCTGAATGTTCTAATTTCCACACGGTATTAAAAACATCACTCTCTATGGCACAAACTTCTTATTTTCTCGATATTTTAGCACATCTAGTAGGTGTCTAAGGAAGCGAATGGAGATAAAATGTTTTGTTGTTTGAGATTCTTGGATTTGCAAGAATTCTGAAATGTTATCCATAATGTAAAATATCATCACCAAAGTAATTGGGTTCTTTGTTATAAGGTACAACTACGAATACAGATCTTACTGTTGATTATGCTGTTGGGGCTGTAGTAACATTGTATGCTTCTTCATTTATTTTTAATCTTTCTTAGATGTCTATTGATAAAAAGCCTTATGTTTTTAGATTTTAAAGCATAATATGGAATCCGAAATGAATGTATTCATCCTTTGGATAAGTTAGTGATGCTAGTCTAAGACTGAAGTTAGTTTTTTAATCCTTGACAATGCTTGCCAGTTACCCATTTTATCTATTTTTCAAATAGTCTTTTTTCCTAATAAATTCATGAACAAATTCTCACTTGGTCTCATCTAACTCCCACTCTTCAAACCAATTACCGATGCGTGTCTAGAACTTGTATTTATGATCGACGTTGAAATTGTGCATTTAATGATTAAATAAATTATTATTGATTAAAGATAATCTAGATTGCTCTTGGTAAAAAGCAATTAGAAAGTATAATAAAATTATTGATCCTTCTATGTTCATAATAGAAATACATTCAATTTTTACAAAATCTCAGCTATAAAAATGAGGGTTTTTCTTGAGAAAATAAATCATAAAAATTGAGAAATATAATTTTTTTAGAGAATTCTGAAGGTTTTTATTTGTATACTTAAAGCCTACTATCTTGAGTATATATTCTAAGATTGTTCTTTGACGTTATAATTTATTGACTACTGAATGTATATTTTCTGAAGGTTGTTTCTAATTATCACAAGTTCAACATTTCAATGAAATTAGTAGGTTAGTTTTGCTTTTTATTCAATTGCTACCTATAAGTCTTTATATACCAGATAAACTTGGCTTAAGAATAGTATAACTAGGCATTTTTATATCCATCGAATTTATAATAAATTGAGTTAGCCTACCTTTTTGAAAAAAGAATTTAATATTAATATGAATAGAACTTGTAAAATTATAGTTAGGTTCATCAAAGAAAGATCTTAATTTTTTACATATATTTTATTAAATAAAATGATTTAGTAATTTGTAGACAGAAACGCATAAAATGGAGATCCATTTCAGATATTTAAATGGATGATATTTAAAACATACGAAAGAATATTTAATATGCAAAAAAATAATTTGAAAATTAATAATTTATAGGTGTTGATGAAAGCTTTGTCACTACTTTTAAGTGCACGCACGGCTTTTTCAACCCCTCATAACTGAAGCTACCAGTTTGAAGGGTCTAATTCACTACTACTAATGCTACAACCTCTAATGCAATTCGTTTGGATCATATTATTTGATAGCTTACTTCACAATTCCCTCATTTTGATTATTGGCATTATTAATTTAATTTTTGTTATTATTTTGATTGAGATTTGTATTCTATTAAATCTCTACATCGATTTCATTGTTCAAATTAGTTAGGGATGCTAAAATTAAAAAATAATAAACTTGAATGTTATGTTGAGGACATCGACATTATACTAATATCTGGATTGATAATAGGTTCTGGTATAGGCTGCTAAACTGAATTTTCAATATCCTCATGCTTATTCTCTTCATCTCCGAAATATTAACCTTCATAATAAGGATAATATTTAAATTAGTTTAATCGTGTTGTTCCACTAAAGGACCCTTCCTAACCTTAACTTTCCGCTTCTCTTTATCTTCTTTATTGATCTCTCATTAGCTTGCGAAGTTTTCGTTTTAGGATTCTAAGTTTTTTTGTTTTCCTAATAAAAGTAAATTTTTCTAGATTAAATACTTGAATACAACAGACTCTTAAACTGTCTAAATGATCATGCTCGTAGTGTTATAATGGGCTTCAAACATTTAAGCGAATATTTCTTTTTCTGCTTCTAATTCTAATTCTTCATCGCTGAAGGTTTAGATGTACTAAAATGAAGTTTATGAAGATAATGTAGAGTTGCTGATTGATGAGGTGGAGAATGACATTTGATTGATATGATGATTATTTTTTGTTTTAATTAATATCCCAATTGTTATATATAAATGCTCAAAAACACAACTTAATATTATAGTATAAGGATATTGATCTAATAACGCCTTTCTAATAAGCCCTAAAAGTCTCGATTGAATATATTTTATATTAATATTATTCTTTTTCTTTACATATTTTATTACAAAAGGAATTCTTAATATAAGTGTGTTATCCAAAAATTAAATTCTATTTTTCTAAGAAATAACTGGAATTAAGTTTCAAATAATCATTCTTTGAATAATGTAACCATCAATTTAGTAAGAGAATACTCAAAAGTCTATCAATTATGAACAAATACATGATATTAGATGCTTAGAGAACATTTTAGGATAATAAATTATGACATCAAAACTATAGTAAGAAAAATTTAAGATTAGATTTTTTCTCATTTTACAGATCGAAATCAGTCATTTCAATCAGCAAAAAAGTAGATCTGTTTTTCTAGAACAATTCAATATTCCCCCTTAATAAGACTCTATTAGGAATTGCTAGCATTGTTAACTTATAACAATCAACTTGAATAATTAAATTTTTAATATCATTTAATTTTATATAGTCCAATTAATACAATTAAATCAATTCAGATTTCTGGTTCATGGTAAAGGTGCAATATAAATTCCAGCTTTTTCTAAAGCTGAGGTAGCTTAAAATAATAGTCCATCAAGCATTCCTTAAGCTTCTCCAATTTCATTAAAAAAGTTTTATAATTACTTTCCACTAAAAGATCCATTCCTAATTTTGATCTTATATAATCTCTAGATCTTGAATAAATCTCATGATCAATTTCAGATTTAAAAATAGCATCAGCTATCTCCTAACTATTAATACATAAGAAATCTTGAGTTCTTATATTATTTACTAATTTAACCTAATTTTAAATACAGTAAAATAGTTCCATCAAACTGTTTTATTCTTTAGTTTTAGACAAAAGCTCATCCTATTTTGAACATAAATTGAAATTATTTTCTATTGTTTTGATTTATTATTAAACTCTTTAAACTTAAATCTGGTAATAAAAATTTGAATTTTATTCAAATTCTTGATTAAACTTCTTACAAACATATCTTGAATTCTAGATGTCTTCTAATGAACAATATGATAGTATAACTTTAAAAAATAAAGTTCCTAATTTTGAAATCTTTTCCAATTAATTTGATTTTGATCTTTGTTTTGTGAGTAAATTATATAAAAATTATTATTATTATTATAGATTTAGAACTATTTTATCTTTGTTATATGCATCACAAATTACTTTATAATCTCGTTGTGTAGTAAAATCAAATAGATTCTTTATATATTTTGCTAAAGCCAGGAACTCCTTTGAATTTACCTAATTATTTTAATACCTATTTTTAGACATATAATTCCTTATCAATCTTCTTTACTTTTCAAGTATGCCATACCAATTCAAAGGTTAATATTGAAGGCAGGTAATAACAGTTTACAAAATGTCATATTTTGTTATATATTGTTTTTATTTTTATCCTTAAGATTTAGATTCTGTATATAAATCAGCAAGTAAGGTTAATTAAGATAAAAGTTGAGAGGGAATTTGAGGAATACTTCCATTTTGCGACATCCATTTCCTCAATTATTTTAAAATATTATTTAAACTTGGAATTACAGGTTGCTAGAAGTCTTGAATATTTAGGGATTTAACATAATTCTATCTTTGTATTTTAATATAAAATAGAAATTCTATGTTAGCCTCTATTAAATGATTAGTGAAAATGCTCACAAGCCTTAATTACATGATATCTTGTGTAGATAAAAATACCATAATATTTCTGAAGACAATCTGAGAAACAAATCTCTCAAAAAGATTCTTTATCTTTTAGGTTTTTACATATTTTTCCAACTTAAATTTTTGTTTGTGATATTTTTAATTGACATTATCTTTTAAATTACTTTTAGGAAGTTTTAAGTTTTAGAATGAATAAAATAAATTTTAATATGCATTAAAAGCTGTTCTTGTTTATTTTAATGTTGTTTGCTGTTTTTATCTTAATTCGTATTGTGATTGCCTTAAAAAGATATTATCTGAACTCATTTATTTTTTTATTAAAAATTTTGCAAATATAATTATAAAAAAGAAGGTTCTAATTCTGTTGAAATCTATTGGATGGAAGAACCATAAAGTTTATTGATAAATGAAAATTCACCTAGATAAAGAGGGAAAAATTGAAATTTAACAATCATATCTAATGTTATTTTGAATTATTAATACATATTTTTGCTATTTAAATCGTTTTAATAAGTTTTTATAATTATTTATCCCTAAGCTCAGTCTAGGGTAGAATAAATTAAGTTTTAGTTACCAAATTGAAAAACGACGATAATAAATAGTCTTCAACTCAAAGGTGAAAGGAATGGCCAAATGTCTAAGTGACCTTATTATGAATTTGATAATAATATATATTGAATTATTAAGATTTTCTATAGAAATAGGCAGATTTAAATTGTTAAGTGAACAATTCCTATCTAAATATTCACTAAAAGATATGAATACTTTTTAAATGACTTGATATAGTAATATCAACTCACAAACAATTAATTATTTTTGCTACAAATCATAAATCATATGGGGTTATGCACATCAAAAAAACACAACTATCCGCTTCAGAGAAGCTAACCGTAGAGGAATATTGAAATCGACTTTGTCAAATTGCTAGAGTATAATCGTAAAAAAGAAGTCAAGGATAATAAGAATAATTAACAACAACAATCATTCTGTTAGATTTTCTTATAAGATAATAAAACTTCTAATCCTCAAACCTTAACGTAAAACCTAGCTCCAACTGCATAGTTAGACTACAAGAAAATATGATTCTATTCTTGGCTAATCCTTGAAGCTCTATGAGTATTGAATATATTTAATAAACTGAATTATTAATAACATTACTCCTGTTTACTCTACTATTTAAATACTTCCTAATACTCACTAAGTTTCATATTTACTGTATTTAATTTGAAAACATCCAAATTAATCAAATAATAATATATATAATCAATAGAAATAAAGAATTGTTCAAAGATCTTGATTTGCATCACAATTTGAATAAGTAAACTCAAGCTCTCAACACTTATTAATTATGGTTTCAAAAAAAATTTTATTTTTACTAGAATCTCTTTTTTTACCAATATTACATAAACATGTTCTAAGTTTTTCAATATTTGAGCATTTAATTTAGAGTTGACAAATTTATGAAGTTTTTTTGTTTAAATTTTTCAACATTGAGGTTAGAAATTTAAATATAGTAGTTCATATTATTGGTAATTATAAACAACTCTTGTTGTAAATCCGCTGTTTTATCAACCTTCATTTGAGGATCTAATATTTATAGTATTCGATATTATTTAATGTATTGTTTCTATGATCTTTCAATATTTTAATTTCATCAAAAATTTTGACAATACTAAACATAATGACGATATGATTAGTCTTTTCTATTACTAGAGTAAGTTTGAGTTGAATAAATAAAAGAAGGAATACAAACATTTCAATAAAATAGANATGTTATTTTGAATTATTAATACATATTTTTGCTATTTAAATCGTTTTAATAAGTTTTTATAATTATTTATCCCTAAGCTCAGTCTAGGGTAGAATAAATTAAGTTTTAGTTACCAAATTGAAAAACGACGATAATAAATAGTCTTCAACTCAAAGGTGAAAGGAATGGCCAAATGTCTAAGTGACCTTATTATGAATTTGATAATAATATATATTGAATTATTAAGATTTTCTATAGAAATAGGCAGATTTAAATTGTTAAGTGAACAATTCCTATCTAAATATTCACTAAAAGATATGAATACTTTTTAAATGACTTGATATAGTAATATCAACTCACAAACAATTAATTATTTTTGCTACAAATCATAAATCATATGGGGTTATGCACATCAAAAAAACACAACTATCCGCTTCAGAGAAGCTAACCGTAGAGGAATATTGAAATCGACTTTGTCAAATTGCTAGAGTATAATCGTAAAAAAGAAGTCAAGGATAATAAGAATAATTAACAACAACAATCATTCTGTTAGATTTTCTTATAAGATAATAAAACTTCTAATCCTCAAACCTTAACGTAAAACCTAGCTCCAACTGCATAGTTAGACTACAAGAAAATATGATTCTATTCTTGGCTAATCCTTGAAGCTCTATGAGTATTGAATATATTTAATAAACTGAATTATTAATAACATTACTCCTGTTTACTCTACTATTTAAATACTTCCTAATACTCACTAAGTTTCATATTTACTGTATTTAATTTGAAAACATCCAAATTAATCAAATAATAATATATATAATCAATAGAAATAAAGAATTGTTCAAAGATCTTGATTTGCATCACAATTTGAATAAGTAAACTCAAGCTCTCAACACTTATTAATTATGGTTTCAAAAAAAATTTTATTTTTACTAGAATCTCTTTTTTTACCAATATTACATAAACATGTTCTAAGTTTTTCAATATTTGAGCATTTAATTTAGAGTTGACAAATTTATGAAGTTTTTTTGTTTAAATTTTTCAACATTGAGGTTAGAAATTTAAATATAGTAGTTCATATTATTGGTAATTATAAACAACTCTTGTTGTAAATCCGCTGTTTTATCAACCTTCATTTGAGGATCTAATATTTATAGTATTCGATATTATTTAATGTATTGTTTCTATGATCTTTCAATATTTTAATTTCATCAAAAATTTTGACAATACTAAACATAATGACGATATGATTAGTCTTTTCTATTACTAGAGTAAGTTTGAGTTGAATAAATAAAAGAAGGAATACAAACATTTCAATAAAATAGATTCAATTAATCTTTTGTAATTACTATTCCATACATTAATTTTTATTTATATTTTACTATTCATTAATAGAAACAATTTTTTAACTTTAGCTAATCCAATGACATACTCAGCTCACTGATTTGTATTTATATGGTATCGCTTCTTAAAAATAGGATGGTTAACTTATTGAATATTTAATAAAAATAACTTATTTACGATCTCCATATTATCTGACTTCGAGTTCATTATCGTTTTTTATAAAATTAATATTTAAGTTATCGTTATTTTATTAAATTCTTTTTTTGTAAATTAGAACATGAAGAGTTAGAATGAGTACAACAATTATTGATTAATTTTCTTTACGTATTTATTCATGTTAATGTATATTTCACCACTCAAGGAAAGGATCATCGGCTGGTTTAAGAGCAGGACTCTAGGTATCAGATTCTGGATAGGATGAGAAATTTGACGTATCATTTGCAGCTCTATTTTGGAATTATAAAATAATTACTTAACAACAGGTTTATAGGGAACTGGTAATTTCTTTTGGGTAAGCAAATTCCAATCTAGATTTCCAAACCATCTATGATTCTTAATATCAGCAGCTCCTATGAAATATTTAGGACTATAGAGATACCATTTTTTAAGTTTCCATATCTTTTTGATAAATCTGCAACTAATAAATGTTTGACTAAGGATTTAGCATTTCTACAATAAGAAAAAAAGCATACTTATCAAAAGTTTTTGGAAATTTAACCTTGCCCTTAAGAATTTTTTAATAAATAGCCATAGGATCCTCATCAGAGAAAGGATCGATTCCTGCATTCATCTCATAGATTAAAATTCCCAAAGTCCACCAATCAACAGCTTTACCATGTCCCTTATTTAATAAGATTTCTGGAGCCAAGTATTCTGGAGTTCCGCATAATGTGTAAGTTCTTCCTTCAACTACTTTAGCAAATCCAAAATCTGTTAATTTTAAATATCCATCATCAGCGATCAATAAATTTTCTGGTTTCAAATCTCTATAGATAATATTTTTGGAATGAAGATATTCAAAAATTGAGGCAACTTATGAAGCATAAAAACTATAAAAATTTAATATAATATTTTTACGCAGCATGTGAAGTATCAAGTCTTCCAATACTTCTCAAATATGTAAATAACTCGCCACCTGATACAAATTCTAAGACTAAATATAAATATCTTGGATCTTGACAAAATCCTTCAAAATTGACCTATTAATGATTCAATCTATCAATTTACTATGAAAGGATGAGATAAGTTGCCCAATATTGTATTCTCGTTAA
Source organism: Paramecium octaurelia (assembly GCA_905182995.1). Lineage (NCBI taxonomy): Eukaryota > Ciliophora > Oligohymenophorea > Peniculida > Parameciidae > Paramecium > Paramecium octaurelia. Next base: position 254,661 of record CAJJDP010000130.1, read on the forward strand.
TAACATGATCAACTTATTTTAATCTAATAATTTCAGCTTTCTTTAAACTTTTCAAAGCAACATATTTATTTGTTTATTTGTTTCTAGCCAATTTAACTCTTCCAAATGATCCTAAAGATAAGAATTGCAACTCAATACCTGTTCCAAGTGTTTGAAACACTTCATAATCTGTCAATTTCAGCTTCTTTGGTTTTGCCAACCCTGTACTCATATTTCTTAAGATTTATGAAATAAATAAATTATATAGATATAAATTAATAGCACACGCATAAGAACTCTATACAAAAAGGAATATTATAAGTACAACTTGACTCATGTTGTCATTTTATCAGAATGTAAGATGAATCAAGACAATATAAAAAATATTTGAAAATGCAGTTTTCTAAAACAGAATCAATAAATTTGTTGTATTGGCTTCTTGAAGTAATATAGCATATCTACAAAGATATTTGTATGTAAATGTTAAATATTTATACATCGTTAAATTTAACAAATATCAGCCATCTCTTTAATCTCCAAATGTTTCTTGGGGCTCGTCTTCCCCTCCTTAACGTCCTGATTGTTATTACTTCTTTTTGATTCCAGAAACAACGTCATCTATTCTCAATAACATGCAGGCTGATTCAATGGCAGTCTTAAAAACTTGCCTATATAAAATAGATCATTATAACATACTTTTTAACTGAAAGTGGTTCCCAAACATTAATTTCATTCATCTTGGCAATCTTTCCAGTATTTCCATCAACTCCAAAATAAAGACCTCCAGTTTCACTGTGTTTTGCTCTCAATTCAGTCAACACTCGAACAGTGTCAGCTCCACAATTAGCTGAGAGAGTTCTTGGAATGATTTCTAAGGCATAGGCAACTTGATTATGATGAATTGATTAAATATACCTGCTTTGTATGGTAATTATCCTAATCCTTCAACCTTATTAGCTTTTTCCAACAATCTAGCACTAACTTCCATTTCAACAGCTCCTCCTCCTGGCAAGAGTTTTGGATCCTGATAAATATTCTTAGCAACCGCCAAACAATCATGTAAATTTCTTTCCTATTTAATTAATTCATTTTATAAATACCATTTCATTGAGTACATCTTTTGAAGCTCCTCTCAAAATGATTGAACAAGCAGTAGGATTTTTACAATCAACAAAGAATGCAAAATAGTCATCTCCTATCTTTTTGACTTCAAATGTTCCGCATAATGTACCAACATCAGTTTCTTACAATTCTTCTGGTCTATTGACAATTGTTGCCCCAGATACTCTTGCTATTCTCGTGTTGTCTGTTTTTCTAACTCTTCTAATGACAGAAACATTGCCTTTTAATAAGAAATGTTAAGCCAAATCAGAGACACCCTTTTCAGTAATAACAATATCAGGTTTATGTTTCAAAATATCATTACACATTAAAGCAACTTCATTAATTTCTTATTAAAGTGCATCAGTCATATCTGATTCTTTTGTCATTTCCATATTAGTCATAGATTCTCCCTTTTTATATTCTAATGTACAATCCAATAAGATGATTCTTGGATTTTTGATTTCCCTTCTCATTCTTGGATGAGTCACATCTTTATTAATCATGACTCCTTCGAGAACACAACTTTCTTCAAGAGTGCCACCAGGAATCTTCTCAACTTTAGCATACCTCTTAATTTCCAAATTCAATTTATTCACATTTCCGCCTCTCAAAACAATCCTTGTAGCTTGTAATGAAAGATCACTAATTAAGGTTCCCCATCTGAATGCAAATTTAGTACCAATACAAGATTGCAAGGCCTTCATAACTTCTTCCTTTTTTTCAGTGTCAATCTATTATGCGATTTCATCTAATATTGAAACTGAATCTTCCAGAGCCTTAAAATAACCATTAACAATTTCAGTTGGATGGATATTCTTTTCAATGAATGGTCTTGCTGCAACCATCATTTCACCTGCCAAAATTATACCTGATGTTGTGCCATCTCCAACCTCTTCATCTTGAGCCTATAAATTATTATTATCAGCAATACTCTTGCTAATTCGATCATGCTCTTAGCTGCTGGATGTTGAATATCTATTTCCCTTAGAATAGCATTTCCATCATTTGTCATTACTATTCCTCCCATTGGATCTAGTAACATTTTTAACATCGAACGAGGACCAAGAGTTGTAAGGACTATATCTGACACAGCCTTAGCTGCCTATATATTTCCCAATTAGGCCTTTCTTCCTTACTCTCTTTTTGTATTAGCATTCACAACAATCACTGGAGCTCCTTACATATATTTTTTAAATAAAAAAACTTTTAATTGATTTTATTATTTCTTTTATATTTATTAATACATATAATCATTTTTATATACAAAATTATCCTTATTCAATTTTATCTCATCTTTGAAACTATATGTAGAAACTACTAAAAATATTGATAATAAAAGGAAATCCTGCAAAATGAACTTTTAATTATTGATGATATTGAATTAATATCCTCCCAAGATGGTTTTCAATATTAAGCTTGCTCAATTTGTTTTTTATGACTAGAAAAATAATCAATTTATTAATTGATTATGGACTTTAGGCTTTCTAATTACCATCGTAATTCTGCATTATATAATTTTTATTGAATTTATAATTTTTTAAATTTAATAAATTCAGGATATTATACTAAATTTACTATATTAATAAAGGACTTTATTCTATTTTGAACTCTATAAATATTGATAAAAATTATGCTTCAAATCATTAAATACCTCCTAATAACTTAAACGACGTACTTAACATATGCAGAACTGATTTACCCTTTGATGAATTAAGAAAATACCGCATAATGGGAAGACAACATTTGGATGAATTGTGAAACCAAAACCTAAATTTTACCTACAAAGTGTTCTGAAGGAGAATTGGATTGGGGAGAATGCTATAAAATTCCAAGTGAGGGTCTTTGCACAATTAATGACATTAAAACAACATCTCAAGGAGAATTGTACTTTGTTGTTGATTTCCTGAGAGACAAGGAAGATGATATATTACGATCTTATGATATTGAAATAAATAGGAATAGATATCAATGGATTGAATTAACAGTTAACAGTTTAAGGTTGGACTCAAACTCAATTAGCATAAAGATATTAACTCCAGGTTTAGTGATAGCAGGTTTAACAATAAGGAATACACCTACACCATTTTCTAGTAATTCTATTTGTGAAGACAATTTTTTTTATTTCAATTACAACTGCATACCTCAGATCTGCTCAGATTCAATCTCTACAATCACTTCTAGCGCTCACAATTATTCATTAAGTTTAATTGAACAAAATACGAATAATTTAAAAATAACATCCTAATTTAACATACATTTAAATAACTGCTTGGTTCCTAAGGTTTATTTAACTAAATCTATTGAAGATGACACAATAACAAAGATTTTAACAGATGATTAAGTTAAAGTAGATGAAACTGATAAAAGTGTTCTATTATATTATTTGACTCCAAGCCAATACTAGTCCTGCGAAAACTTTGAAACCTAAGAGGCCATTGTTTATTAATGCTATATAGGAGTAGCCATTTCAGTCAATAAAGCAACTTAATACTTACTGATGTTGATTTCTCAGATAATGGTTGAAAAATCTACAGGGGCATATACAAATTCTATTTAGATTTTTGAGATACCAACTTCAAATTCAGAATCCTCTACAATTGGACCCATTATTATATTCAGCGATGCTTCAAATTCCCTCATTGATACAAGCAATATGCTCATCTAAACTACTTAGACTATTGTAGATCCAAATTATCAACATTATTAAATAAATTTCTTAAATGCAACAATGACTTAAGATTCAAATACTATTGATTTGAAATTAGAAGAACAACAATAAATCGGATTAAAAAAAGAGTTTACTCTATCATATGATAGCAACGAGTTTGATAAATAATAAAATTATTCAATCTCTATAAGTTCCTCTTTGACGTTGAATTCTACCAGAAGATTGTTAGGACAGAGAAATATTATTCCACAACTACAAATATACAATAGTTTTGATGGAAATAAAGTAGAATATTAAGAGGTCAATATTTATTTAAATCAACAGACTACTCTTAAAGGAGGATATATGGCTTTGATTATTATTGCTGTTACAGTGTGTTCATTGCTTTTCATAATGGTCACAATCGTACTAGTAGAAAAAGTTGAAAACAAATACTTCAAAATAAAGTAAAATGAAGATAAAAGAACTCCAACAGATATACAATCCAATTGATTTTATACAAAATTAAAATATATAGTTATTTCTAATACAATTCTTAATTTTACACTTAATAATAACACAAAAAGCATGCTCTTTGTGTCGATTTATATCAATTATTTACTTTCTATTAAAAAGTGACAAAATTTTTGATGTTTGGCAACTACTTAATTAGCCAAATGGATATATAATTCTATCCATTCTCTTGTTATCGTACAACGTTTATATATATTATATAATGAATTTTGATTTGAGTAATAAGTGTAATTTTGAAAAAAATAGTAAATTTTGAGTCATTGATTATTTTGTTTTTGCAATATTTTATTGAAACATTCTGACATAACAATTACTTTGAATTTATTTATAAACTAAATGTTAATAATGAATGAGTCATCCTATTGGCTTATAAGTAATGTACAATATTTAATGAGGATATATTATTTTTGGCTATAAATTATATTATAGATATAATAATTATTTTATTAAGGATGATAATTAATTTGAGTGAAAAATAATATGAGATGAGATTCTTTTGGCTTTTGAAAAATGATATTTAAGTTTGAATTTCAATCTTTATTCAGTATTTGATTCAGAACAATTAATGTATGGATTAACAAAATGAGATCATTATGAGAGGAAATTAAATTTAAAATATGCATTAAGAATTTATTAAAGAGAAGTGATAATAAAAACTTATAAATAGTTCTAATATATTTTTAATTTATTTCAATGTTTTTGGCTATAAATGGTTCTGCTTTTCCAATAAGGAATGAATTCAGATTACCAAAACTGCGAGGTTAAAAAGGTAGATATCGAATTGTTATATAAAATGTAGGTCTTCGATAATCGAAGTCTCGGTTGCAAGAGTAACCAGAATCTCCAGATAAATCAAGTAAATGTTTGACCAAGCCCTGTAGTCTACTAAAATATCAAGTTCCTGGTTCTATGATTTTGATTGCCAGATCTATGAAGTTTTCAAAAGACTAATTCACTCACAGGCAGCGTGAAAAGCAGGAGGTTATTCCTGAGATTTTAGACGGATACAAATATTCGTTAGGGTAAGGAAATAATCATGAGTTGGTACAGAGAATCATGGATGCAAGAACTGAATGGCATCTATGTAAAGAAAGTAATTCAATGAGTATAAATTTCAGATGGCAACAAACTAATAGAGGATATAAATATGATAGACTGATAGCAAATAGTTAATACAAACAATGTGTAAATCACTTTGAGTAACATTTTGAAATTTCTAATAAATAATACCTATTTAGAAACCTATGTCAACTATGTGAAGTAAAATCTATATAGTTAATGTGTAGAATAGTAAATAAAATGTGTTTGATTTTGTTCCTGTTACTTTTGTCCTAGATTTCAACGATGAATCTATAGATTCACAATTTACTTAATTTATAAAATTTTTTGATAAATTTGCTCCCAAAGATAAAAAAATAGAGTAGTTGCCAAAAAAGTTATAAGAGTACAAAAAAAAATTGAAAGTACTTTCAATCAAATATTATATTTTAGATTCAAAGCACTCCCCTTTTGGATAAAAAATTGCATTCCATTCCTCAAAAAGTGCCTAAATGTTAGGAGGGAGATCAATATCTTTGGCTCCTTAAACCTACTTTCTTAAATAGAGGAAGAGGAATTCATGTAGTGAATGATATCGAAGCGATAATTCAATTAATAAGTGAGTTGTAATTGGGATCTGCAGAAGACTTGGAAGAGCAAAAGAAAAAAAATGCCATTAAGGCCAACTCATTTGTAATTTAGAAATATATCGAACACCCATTCCTTATAAACAATAGAAAATTTGACATTAGAGTTTGGGTCTTAGTCACTATGGATTTGAATTGCTATTTCTTTAAGGAAGGTTATATTAGGACTTCATGTGAAAACTTTACTACTGATAATGTTGATAATTAGTTCATTCATCTAACTAATAATGCTATTCAGAAGTACAGTGAAAAATATGGAGAGTTTGAAGATGGCAATCAATTGTCATTTGATGATTTTCAAAATTATTTAAATGATTAAGGATTCAAGGTTGACTTTTATGGAACTCATGTTCCCAAAATGAAATAACTTGTATGGACGTCATTATAATCAGTCAAACGAAAATTGAATTTGTCCTAAAGAAGATATTGTATGGAAATATTTGGATATGATTTTATCATAGACAGTGATTTCAAAACTTGGTTAATAGAAGTGAATACTAATCCGTGCATTGAGGAATCCAGCAGTATTTTATAGATGCTCCTTCCAAGAATGCTAGGTAAAATCTTCAATCATCGATTTTATTATTAGATGATGCCTTTAAATTGACTATAGATACAATCTTCCCACCTAAATATTAAGATGATGAACCCACTGATTCCAAATATCCTGTTAAGAAATACCCCAACAATGAGAATCTATGGTATTATAATCTTGTTATTTTTAGGGAGCCTCTTGGCTGCTTAGAATCTCCAAAACAGTAATCTAAAGCTAATGTAATGCAACAATAACAATTATTATATTAATAGATGTATTACTAAAATTAATAGTAATAATTTTAACAGCAGATGCAACAGTAATATCAGTAATCTAGCAGTTAACATCATAATTAATTACCATATTATCTACAACCTCTTACGCCTTAATCATCATCCTAATTTTAATCAATTTGAATATATATTAATAATATGTTATATAAAGTTATTAAGATACTAACCTTTCTCCTTTTGAATCAAGATTTAGTCTCTCTAATAAATTTCATTATTAAATATTATAATTGATTAATCAAAGTTGACTATCAATATACATTAATAAAAAATTTATTTTTCAATGTATTATGTGATTTTTATTTTTTAATAAAGTTTATTTTCATAATATGTTACTTTAAATTCAAATGAATTAAACGTTTGATTTAATCGTTAGGCAATATTTAAAATCTCTTAATTTTATTTAATTTTAATGTTGAAGAATCTTATTAATTCTAAAAATGAAATTGTTTAACTCTCATTATCATTATATCTTAATATTAGGGGATAATAATAATTCTTGTAAATTCTAAGATCTTGGGATCAAAATAAAAGTTAGAATTAAATGACAAAATGCAATAAATAACAATTATGCTCTATACATTAAAATTTTATCATCTGATTATAATAATCAATCATCACCTGTGTTTTTGAAAGTAATAAAGTTTATTACATTGTCTTTGATGGCACCTGGAAGCAAGTTGCGTTTGACTTCATTGTTATTACCAGCTGAAAGAAGGATTACTACTATCTATTAATTCTTGAATATTATTAGTGTACTTTGACTATCATATTAATCAGGGCTGTTATCATGATGGTGGTATGCAAAAGGGAATCTACCTTCGTGTCTAAAATTTTGAATCTACTCCATGAATTGTGCCAGTACACAGCATAGACAAAATCAATTATGAAAGAGAATAACAATAGATAAATTATCCGAGTATGGAACTATATTAAATTGGAATAATTTGCACTTTCTAAAACTCCCACAAAAATGCAGCAAAAATAAATAGAGGTAGATTGTAATCAGCTCTTCCAAATGAGCTAATGAGCGACGTCAGAATTCCAAATATGAGCACCTTCTATACTAATTGCCACCTAAATGTCTCATTAAATAATCTACTAGGTTGGTTCAGACATCTACGATAATTGAATTTATATTAATATATAAATAACTATGAAACTTTATTATTACATATCCAGAAAAATAAGCAATTAAAATTCAATAGAGTGGCATATTATCTAATTTGATTACATAAGAGAATAAAAAGAATTAATAAGTTCATATTTAAGTGTTTTTTCTATTTTAGAGATTCTAAATAATATATTATTAAATTTAATGATTGTGAAGTAAAAAAGAGAAGTCTTTCATGTCCAATTAAGAAGAAATTAGAGAGAACAGATATTTTCAAAAAAAAGAATATTAGACTTGCCACAATAGTAATAATAATAGGGGACTTCAGAATAGGCCATTATACTTTTAAAAGGAGGAATGTCGAATCAAATGAGTTTGTCAGAGATGTTTTAAGAATTACATTAATTGCTACCCAAATATGGAGATCTTCATTTGAAGACCTTGCCGTATATAATTTAAGGAGTTAAAAAATATTTGTAGGATGCAGATGCATCTCTACTTTATATGAATGACGAAGATCGCGAAATGTCAGAATATACAGTACTATAAATACTGTAGTATTTGGGATCATTAACCTATCACATTAAAGTAGAATTTGATTTAGAAAATTTGATTGATATGTTAGTGGCAATACTCAACTCAACAGATGAGTTCAAATTGATTGTAAGGGTATGCTAAGTTTTTTAAAATCTTCTTTTTGACTTCGAAGATGCTTCACCTTATTTACTTAAGTGTGAGATTGTAACTAAGTTAGCAAATAAGTTTCTAGACTGCAATGTAAGTTATGACTTGAACAATCTTGCTCCTATGTTTAGAGTGTTATAATAATTGGATGGAGTTAACTATTACGATTTCAATTAAATACATCCATTGTTACATAGATTGTAGAATGACTCAAAGGTTGATACTTAGATGTATTGTGAAATCATTGAAGGATTCTTTGCTTTCTTAATAAAATGCACAAATTAATTGAGTCTTCAGGATGATTCACAGAAACAATTACAATTTTTACTATTTAATAAGTTATTTGAATTTTAATATGTAAATTGGTCTGTGAGTTTATTATTCAAGTACAAAAATCAAAAAAAATTAGTATAAGTCATCTTCTCATTACTTCTTAATTTGAGTTAAGGAGATTGCGGAAAGAAATTAATTTCTTAAGGAGTTTTAACAGCAATAAATGAACATTTGTCTGATAAGAGCGTCTATTAAGATCGACTCTATTCAATTTTAACTAATCTAATAGTTGATGATTTTGATAGTGTTATGAAAAGTGGAATTTTAAAAAAAGTTCATTCTCAATTTGAATAAGGATTTTATTCTGCTGATTACATAAATGAATTAATGTATTGCGTCTCAAATGCTTTTTACACAGCAAGTGAGAGTTAAATACTAGAATTAATAAAGCTTAGATTGGCAGACTGTTTAGTCTTATATATCAGTCAATAGCCAATGGAACTTTTAGACTTAGAATTGTGTAGTGCAATCTTTTCAGCAATACATTCAGTTTTTGTTAAGTAACCCTAGAAGTCTGTGTACAGTTTAAAGAAGAAATTACGAAATGATTCTATATTCCTTGCAAGGAGCAGTTAAATATATGACATAAGTTAGAAGGAAGACAAAGAATATGAAGAAATGGTAAAATATTTGAGCAAAAATGATTGATGTTTTATTTATATTGGGTTACTTTAAGATGTTACATATATATTAAATAGAATTTTATATAATTTCTAGAAGTGTTCTAATCATAAATTGAAAATAAAAAACAATTTGAAGATTTAAATCAAAATTTATAAGTGCTCTTCAACCTTTTTTAGTTTTCTTTTTAGCCACAATTACCTCTGTGGATTACTTAGAAAAAAAATGTTATTATGAATTGGCTTGTCCTTTATCTACCTAACTACCTGATTTAGTAGATTTTCTTTTGACTTAATCAGTTCTAGGAGTATTAATATTTTATGCATTTGATCTACTAGATTTGTTATTGTTATTGTTATTGATATTATTATTCGTATTAGTCAAGTTAGCATTTGAACTATTTGGAATACTAACCTATATATTCGATTAATTATTTGACGGTAGTTCTTTTGTCTAAATTCCACCAGTATTGTAGAATAATTTACTCTTCATTCCATCATGTACTTATTTCATGTCTTCTCCTAGAGCATCAGCTAATTATTTAGATAATTCACTTATGTTTGCTTACTTGTCCTATATAGGTTTTTGCTCTTATTATTGTTTAGGGATTGTTTTTCTCATTTCCAAATTTTCTATTTTCTCTTTGCTTTATTCTTTACCATTTTAATCCAATTTTTCACTTAGATCATCAAGGATTGGATCCTAAAAATGTTTCAGAGTAATTTCATTATCATTATTTTCCATCATTTCCAACCATTTATTTTCTGATGATGCATCATCTGTCTATTTGCAATTCTGCTTTTTCTCATTTGGTTGTTTTTGATTGCATTGTTCTGAACCCAATAATTAGATTCTGATTTTTTTGATATCTGTGTCTATTTAATCAAACCTTTTGTCCAAATCAGTCTTAAAAACAAATAAATCATCTATCTGTGTTCAATTTAATCATTACTTCTTAATCAGCAACCACATAAACAGGTTTCCTTTTGTTCTTATTTTCCTTTAACTCATTAATTTATTGTATTAGAATAGCATTTATATCTTGGATTTCATCTATTTTCACTTACTGCCATATAAACTATTTCTTACATATTCTTCGATTTATTTCTCTATCTCTTTGGAAGCACCACATCCCATTTTAATTTATAAAAATAAATTCAATTGAAATTAATAAATCAATTGTAAATATAGTACCAATTAAAACAACAAAGCCTTTATATTTAAAATCAATTTTTTTGTAAATTAAAACTAAATAAATCACTTTCAATATTTACTCTAGTATATATTTTATAAATTTAAACAAACTCAAAAGTTTGAATTATTCTCTTATTGATCAATTAATTATAAGTCAGTATTTATTTAAGATTACTTAATTTACAATCCTTAACATGTAGTGAACTTGATTTTTATCTAAACCCTCTCAAAGGAATTTGCATTAGTACTTTAAATACAATAGATAAAGAAAATTCTTAGATGAATGAATTTAAGATGTAAATTTATACATAATCTACAAATTATAACAGGGTTGTTTTTATTATAAAATTGCAGGTCTGTGATTGATAGAGACTTTATTCATTCAAAAATATTTATGAATATTGAATGAAGAACCAAAAATTGCACTTTCTGCAATATACAAATGCTATTCTTAAAATCTTTTGTTAAGATAATATTTATAATTTTAACAAAAATTTAATAAATTTATAAATGAAAACAATTCAAAATCCAACTCAATATTTCTTTGAGTAATCAAACAATCCTTCAAGCGAATATTTACCAAAAATAAATGAGTTCCTTAGTAAGTTGTTAAATCAAAAGCAATGTGTTTTATGCAAGAATGATTATAATATGAAGGATAGATTGCCACGAATATTGATTCATTGTGGTCACACAATTTGCACTGCTTGTCTCACAAATTTCTACAGGTAGTGATTGTTTATATGGTAAATGATAGAAATAGAAGAGTTAGATGTCCACTCTGTTTAAAGTTAATAAAGCATCTCGATTCTGTTGATAGATTACCTGTATCACATTGTATCTGATATATCTGTAGATTAATCATTCGATATTCACAAGAATGTCTAATGACATAAACAACAAGAGTAAATTGCATGGTGGCACAGAAGTGATAGATCCGTAACAATACTTATTCAATTAATTTTAATAATCAGCGTTATAATCATAAAAGGCAAGACAACAAGAGTAAAACACTCATCCTTAAGTTGATTCCGACTCAGGATTAGAGTTTTGTGAGTTCCACACTGACAGAGTGAAACACTTTTTTTGTATGAAACACAAAGTTACATGTTGCAGAATTTGTTCTGAGATGATTCATCAAAGGAAAGTAATTGAATAATTTAAGTAGGATTGCATAGTGGTGGATTTGTATGAGATCGAGGACGTGCCTCAGTTTTTGAAGGAGGCTTATCAACTCAATGAAGACAATAATAATAATCAGTAGATGGATTAAAGGAGATAAGATATGGGTTTTATTTAGGATAGCGAGTAAAGTAAGAGTGTTGAATAGTGTAGATGCTGGGGAGAATTAATTTAATGATGATGATTTGGAAGATGAATTTGAGGACAACAGTGTTTAAAGTATCTGAGATATTCATATAATCGATATACATTTATATAAAATAAGTGGGTTTTACAAGGTGGGTGTGAATTATTCTTAATAATTACTAATTCAAGTTATTGTTGCATTTATAAAATTTAATAATATTGAATGGCTCACAAGTTATCTTAGAATTGGGTCTTCTGGTATGCTCCAAGAGGCAGGAAGGCTATAGCAGGATCAGATCATTATGATGTAAATCTAAAAGAGATCGGGGAATTTAATACAGTGGAGGAATTCTACAGTTATTATTGTTATTTACAGAGACCAAGTGAGGTAAATAATAGTTGAGATGTGATAGGTGGACATCGATAATAAGATCATGATGTTCAGAAAGGAGCATAAGCCAATGTGGGAGGAGTGTTTGGACGGTGGAACTTGGATTATCCACTTTAAGAAGAGGGAAGGCGAATTGCTGAATAAGAAATGGGAGGCTCTTCTCTTAGGTTGTTGGATTTGGGTTATCAGTAGCATGCATAGGAGAGGAGTTCGATGATGACAATGTCATTGGAGTGGTGCTTTCGATTAGGGAGAGGAGAAATTTGTTAGAGATCTGGTTGAAGGACAGGAGGGAGAGTGAGAAGATCAGGATAGGCGAGAAGTTGAGAGTGGCACTCGAGATGGATCCTAACAACCTCACCTTCTTTTTCAAGGAACACAGTAAGAGTTTAAATGTATCCATCACATCTATGAGTTTAGGATAAATCGACCATGAAGGGAGCTGAATCCTACACCTTTGTCAAAACTCCCCTTGAAACTCCGTAGACAGAACCTAAAGGACATCATCCAGACCTAGATTAATTCAAGCTTTGATTAATTATATACAAAATAAATGGACTTACATATTTTAATGATAAATCAATTTGATAATCCGTTGGAATGAGTATTCAAGGGTGCAAATTGTGCGGAATATTAAATATGATATAAATGCACCTATTGTATTAAGAATAAAATCAAAATTTAGAATATCTAATTGTATATATCATGCAGATTCAATCTGAGTACACATTTAACTTTGATTGGGAGACTGTAGTTAAAGGCTTCTGGAGAAAGTATCCATGCAAGGAATTCGATTTCATCAAGTTCAATCAAGTTGTTGATATGATGCTTAATGACAATAATACTATGTCAATTAAGAGAATCGTATGATCTCATTCAATCTAAACTTAGGTCTACGCTCGCAAATTCATGGTTTGGTGTTTGACTCTGGAAGAGATCACTTTTGATATTGAGAATAGAAGCATGCAGATGCAAACTAAATTACTGAAAGCCTGCAAGTATTATCCCAACCTTTCAGGAGACGAATCAATCATTTATAAAGCAATAGACGATCAAAAAACTCACTACTCTGTATATAAGCATCATTTAAATAGAAACTATTGTCCAATTTCCATCAAACCTTTGTGACTAAATTGTTATCTCAATTCAACAGTTCATTTAAAAAGGGCATTGAGGTAGTCGAAGCTAGATGTAGAGAACTTTAAAACAAATAATGACAATAAATAAATTTTTAACTAATAATCAATTATTTATTATAATTTTTTATCATGTAAAAGAAAAAACCCTAATTCCCTTAAATTAAAGACTTCGAGATAATAGATAAATTTCAATCCAAGAAACAAACCAAAACCATTCCATATTCCCATAGCCAATTCATCCAGGAGGAGGAGGAACAGTCCTCGTCTTAGATCAATCTGTTTGGCCACTCTAAACCGTCCTTCTTAATGACTTTCCCTCAACAACCAAGAGACTGTCAAGGCAGTGAAGAAATAAAGGCTCCCACTATCATAACTAATATGATTTCCAATAAAAGTCAAGAATAACTAGCGATTAAAAAGGAGTGTAGACGTCCTTTTAAATATCTAGATGAAAGCTCAGAGTTTTCATCCAAGATGAATTCAGTAAAAATACAATGGAAATACTTATCTAGATACGATCAATTTTTGAGGATTAAAAAGCTTAGTAAATCAATTAGGAGAGGGTCAAATTACTGGTTAATCAAATGAAAGTAAAATTTTTGAATTTAATTCATTATTCAAAATATAATGATCCCATTCTAACTCAAGAATATTAGGAACGTAAAAATTAATTTCTAATAAATTATAGTTTCACCCCTCAAGTACCATTATTTCACTATGTATATATTTTTATCCACCACCTTATCAAATGTACTTTCATGTATTTTTATCCCGCTTGTCCAATTCTTCGATGTCTCCTAACTTACTACTATTATTTCTCAAATAGTATATGGATTGACAATTCTGATTATCTTCTAAGATTTGCTTTGTAAAAGAGGCCCATACAAAATGTAGAGAGGAGTCATCAAAGTGGATTTCAAAGATAGCAATAAGAAATTCCTTGACATTTTAAGAGTGTTCTTTTTAACTTTTGCCACTCTCATTGAAGTAGATGAGAAGATAAAATTAGTGTCAGTCTTGTTGATGATGCTATTCTAATTCATAAGATAGGCAGAAAATTTTGAAAATATCTATAGATCCACTCATCATTTCATTTTTATTCTTCAACTGTGGATTTCAATCATAATATCCTTCACTTGCATCTATTAAGGTATTTATGCAGAATAATAAGAGTTTCTCATTAAGAAGAAGATCCGAATCTCTATTTTTGTCTTACTCTTGCTGTCTCTCTATTGACTCATAGTTCAAATGTTTGTAAAACGATATATTAGCATTTTAGAGATTGAAGTCACAAATAAAAATGCTCTTCTGATATCCTTTTACATGATCATATGTTATCTCTGTATAGCCTATACCACTATGATATTATATGTTTGGATGAAGCCAGAAATAGAAATTGAGGAGGAGAAATAAAAGTTGCTCAAAGGATTTGTGGAAAGATTTAGGGAGAAATGCGAAAACGATGGACTTTTAAAGAGATGCTACTCCTATTTGGAATTCAGAATAGATGTAAATAATATCGTAAATATTCTAGGAAGACTTAAACAAAACTAAGGATCAACTAACGAAGAAACTCAGTCCTGAATTAGAGGATGAGATAGACATATCTTTGAGATCAACCATGATAGATAAAATTGAATTGCTGACTAGATTCTCTCCTTAATTTAAATAACAATTGATATATGAAATAGAATAAGTGAAATTTAATCCAGAGGACAACATAATAATTGTAAGAAATACAACTATTCAAGGAACATCAAATAGACGATCTAGGATTGTTTTACATATTAAAAGGATAAGTGAAGGTTCAATTTTTAGGTTCTTCTTTTGGTAATAATAAAAGAGCAGTTACAACTTTAAATGAAGGTTCCACATTTGGATAGTATTCATTTATCACAGGAATTCCTTCAAATATTAGTATTTTCAGTTCTGGAGTAACAACGTTGATGAAGATAAAGAGATCTGATTTCATTTAAATAATATCAAATTATCCATAGGACAATGAAACATTTTGCACACTAAAAGACAATGCCTTTTATAATTAAAAGCTATTTGAATGTTATTATTGTAAAATCAGAGGAAATTACATCATAGAGTGTAGGCATTTATAATATTTTCCTTAAAGAGTAAACGCTATAGAAAAATATCTTTATACCGCAAAGTAATAGAGAAGGTATTTTGCTAGAAGATTAAGAAAATATTTTGCTTGGCAAGACATGAATTTAAATCAGGATAGAGCTAGATAATATGCCAATAAGTAAAGCTAAGAATTTGTCTCCGATGAATTACCAGATCCTTCCCAGTTGCCTTATTCTGAAAGTAAAGAATCTTTTTAAATTAGATTAAACATACCAATCGGTTAGTTTTGTTAGTAATTCGTTGGCATAAAGAAATTAAAGTCCAGATCAATATCAATCAGTGAGCAACGTTGAAAGTTTTGATCAATTTAATATCGAATAAGAATGCTCAGATGAATAAACCATCCATATCTAAGAGCCATAATCTAGAAGTATTAGAAAGAATTCCAATATAACCACTTTAAAAACAGCAGGTTTCCCTATTAATGGTGAGCCAAATAACTTAGCAAGTGTAGGAAATAATATATCAGTGATAGAAAAGGATGATAGAGATATCTTAAATCAATTGCAGGAAGCTTAGATGAACAAAGATAGAACTATACTCTTCCCTGCAGTACGTAACAATGGTTAAAGCAAATAAAAATTTCAATATGTCAAAGAATCATCATAAGGAATCTTACTAAGAGAAGATCATTCTCATCAGTAATAATAATAGTAATAGTAACTATCTCATACAACATTGAAATAATCCATTAGACAACCCTCATGTAGATCGTAGACATATTCTAATTCCTTGTCGAAGGATGTCTCTAATAATCCTTCTTCAAATTCCAAATAAAATAAATCATAAAAATTATCTATTTTATCTAGTTAAAACAGATTCTATGAATAGTATGGACTTAAGAAATAAAACAGTTCTAAATCTCTAAGTGATTAAAACAAGTAAAACAACAATAGAAGTTTAAAATCAACCACTAGACAAAGTACTCCCAATTAAATGTCCTAGTTCCATGCTATATCCACTCCAGAAGTAATATAAATTCTTATAATAGAACCAAGGATACTACATTAACGATTTGTTATTCAATAAATTTGAAACAATGAAGGAGTATAAAATTTACTATCCTCATAATAATTGCACGCAAGTTATTGATCGCTACATCAAATTTTTAGATTCTAACAGATAAAATTAATTTAAAAGGAAAAAGCTAAATCATAGTACTCCTTATTCAATTAAATGCTTTGTTGCGTCTAAAATTAAAAGAGTTAAAAAGCTATTATAAAACTGACTAATTATTTAAATAAAAATAATTATTAATTCAATTCGAGGAGGTTAGTTCTGACAAATGTTTTAGACTCTGATGATTTTTTTTATATAGTTCTCTAAGATATTAGCAATATCCAGTGCAGCTACTACTTTCATTGCAAAAGGTTTGAGTTTGAGTCTAAAATGATTATGTAAATGGTTTATGATAACATTCATTTCTTATTTAAGTTCTGGAGAACTTGAATCGTTCATCTCTATTAGTAAAACTAGTAAATTGATTTTCCCCATAATACTTGTAGACTACTTTATCTTTGGTTGGAATATTTTTAATGAAGAATGTTTTAAGATATTTTGCTTTGAGATCTTCTACCTACCTCTTCTTTTTGGCATCTACGGCAGTTCTAAAATTGAATTAAGTCTGAAAGCTGTCCAAAAGTTCTCTAACAGCAGCATCCTAAGCGGGAGATTGCTGAGGCAAATTATTATTGATTATATGATCCTTTACTGCTTATTTCGATTTAGCCAAAATATTTATTTGAATGTACTTGTTTTTTCTGGTTGAATTCATTAAAGTGAGTGGATCCTTGGGTATCTTTTCGAAGAAGGTGGGTGGTTACCTTTTTAATTTGTCAAATTTTTATTTTTTCTCATCCGATTTATTTTCTTATAATTGCAATCCCTCGGCAGTCGACAGATCCGTCCTAATGGGATTGTCATTGCTCTATGTTTGCAGCCTTTGATTCAGCAATCTAATATTGAATTCTAATATACTTCAACTTCATCCTCTCCTGTAATACATCATTATTTTGTTATTGTATCATCAATTCTCTTTGAGAGCTCTGTCTTTGCAAGCCTAATGAGATATTTCCAAATTCCACTTTTTTCATTATTGCTGGACATCTTTGAGTCAACATGATGATAATAATTAAAACTTGAAAGATTATAAATATTAATTAAGTGATATCTCTAATAGCAAAAATATGAAAAAAATAAGTTAATCAATTACGTTTCAATTGATTTTATAAGGTCAATATAGATTAATTTTATCATTACTTAATCTTCATTTTTAATTCATGCAACTACTATTTCAGATCGTAGTTCTCTTTCAAGGCATCCTTAAAAGTCTAATTTGATATAATTTCTCAATAATTACCTGAGGTGGCATTAAAGTATAGTTGTCACCGAACAATTCTCTTCGTTTATTTTAGATTTGCTAATATAACTATGTCTTCTCATTCAAAGGGGTAATGTATTGTTATAAATCTTCTAAATGAGGG
The DNA here is from genome assembly GCA_905182995.1 of Paramecium octaurelia. Lineage (NCBI taxonomy): Eukaryota > Ciliophora > Oligohymenophorea > Peniculida > Parameciidae > Paramecium > Paramecium octaurelia. The sequence goes on from CAJJDP010000130.1 coordinate 272,841, forward strand.
TTGGATTGCTTTTTGATATTGTATTGACTTAGTTCATTGTTTGTTTTCCTCTCCACCTCAATTTTCTTTTCAATGTCTTGGGATTCCTCATCTAGGAGCAATTCCATATTTTTGGTTAATTCTTAAATTTATTCTAAGTTCTCTCTTTTCACTTGGACTTATTCTCTCAATTGGAAGGATTGAAGCTTCATCAATTCAAGTCTTGCATAATATTAGAAATACATACTATTGTTTGACTAAGGCGATATCTTGAAATGATTGTATTCCTTAATGCTTGATCTCACAGAGATCATCTAATTCTTTAGTCCTGATGTCATCGTAACCCCATTTGTCGAAAAAGCTCATTTTGCTTATTTTTTAAATTTGGAATATTAATTTAACAAATATATTAAGTTGCTCTCTTAATTTTGAAAGATCAATAACACACCTAGGAATCAGCAAGACGAAAGATTCGTCACTTTCTCTTCGGGAGATTAATTATAGGGAAGGCAATAACCTGGATATTGCAATTTTAATAGTAATTACAATTATCAATTTGAATAAAATTATTATAATAATGGAAAAACATAGTGTAGCTTAATTATTTTTAAAGGAACTTCAAATATTTCTGGCTCTGCTGTTAGGTGAGAATTGCTTTAGCTTAGGTCTACAACAATCAGAGGGGATTGACTCCATAATTCCAATAATTTTGAATTTTATTTCTGGATTAGCATTTTTCATAGTATAATACAAAGATTACAATAACGTCAAACTCTTTTGGAAATTGAAATTATTAATAATACTGATATAAGTATCTTTGAACGTGGAAACGAGTCAATATTGCTTGATCGTTGTTCATTTGTTGGAGGATCAATTGTTGAAGGGTTTTTTTTTGGCAACAGCTCTATTAATAAACATAATACAAGATCAGGAAATAAATTACATAACAACGATTCCGAATGCCATTTTGCTATTTTTCAATATTCTGTACTGGTTGGGGTTCTTTTTGAGGAATTGCATGTACTCAAAGACAGGAAATGCCTACATTGATCAAGGGCTTCAACAAAAGTCTCTTNCTCTAATAGCAAAAATATGAAAAAAATAAGTTAATCAATTACGTTTCAATTGATTTTATAAGGTCAATATAGATTAATTTTATCATTACTTAATCTTCATTTTTAATTCATGCAACTACTATTTCAGATCGTAGTTCTCTTTCAAGGCATCCTTAAAAGTCTAATTTGATATAATTTCTCAATAATTACCTGAGGTGGCATTAAAGTATAGTTGTCACCGAACAATTCTCTTCGTTTATTTTAGATTTGCTAATATAACTATGTCTTCTCATTCAAAGGGGTAATGTATTGTTATAAATCTTCTAAATGAGGGTTGGATTGCTTTTTGATATTGTATTGACTTAGTTCATTGTTTGTTTTCCTCTCCACCTCAATTTTCTTTTCAATGTCTTGGGATTCCTCATCTAGGAGCAATTCCATATTTTTGGTTAATTCTTAAATTTATTCTAAGTTCTCTCTTTTCACTTGGACTTATTCTCTCAATTGGAAGGATTGAAGCTTCATCAATTCAAGTCTTGCATAATATTAGAAATACATACTATTGTTTGACTAAGGCGATATCTTGAAATGATTGTATTCCTTAATGCTTGATCTCACAGAGATCATCTAATTCTTTAGTCCTGATGTCATCGTAACCCCATTTGTCGAAAAAGCTCATTTTGCTTATTTTTTAAATTTGGAATATTAATTTAACAAATATATTAAGTTGCTCTCTTAATTTTGAAAGATCAATAACACACCTAGGAATCAGCAAGACGAAAGATTCGTCACTTTCTCTTCGGGAGATTAATTATAGGGAAGGCAATAACCTGGATATTGCAATTTTAATAGTAATTACAATTATCAATTTGAATAAAATTATTATAATAATGGAAAAACATAGTGTAGCTTAATTATTTTTAAAGGAACTTCAAATATTTCTGGCTCTGCTGTTAGGTGAGAATTGCTTTAGCTTAGGTCTACAACAATCAGAGGGGATTGACTCCATAATTCCAATAATTTTGAATTTTATTTCTGGATTAGCATTTTTCATAGTATAATACAAAGATTACAATAACGTCAAACTCTTTTGGAAATTGAAATTATTAATAATACTGATATAAGTATCTTTGAACGTGGAAACGAGTCAATATTGCTTGATCGTTGTTCATTTGTTGGAGGATCAATTGTTGAAGGGTTTTTTTTTGGCAACAGCTCTATTAATAAACATAATACAAGATCAGGAAATAAATTACATAACAACGATTCCGAATGCCATTTTGCTATTTTTCAATATTCTGTACTGGTTGGGGTTCTTTTTGAGGAATTGCATGTACTCAAAGACAGGAAATGCCTACATTGATCAAGGGCTTCAACAAAAGTCTCTTTAATGTATTGAAATTGTTGATATGTAGTGAAGGAGTCCATCAACAATAGAGATGTGGGGAGCAGAGTTAATTAGCAACAATCATTGATGCAAGAATTGAACCCATTGAAAATGGAATACAATGAAGATGAGCAGATTTTAAAACATGTGGCATGGATATAAAATCAATCAGTGTTGGTCTACAACAATAAGCTTAACATTGTTTATTAGAATATATTTTTAGGGAAATTGTTAAGGTAATCAACATTAGACGAATAACAAACCTAATAATAATCAAAGCCCGATTATGAAGAGCATTTTCTAAGTAGTTAGATACTGATGGGCAGCAAGGAATTGACTGACATCAATAACAACAACGAACAATCAGTAAATAGCGAGTATGTTTATTATAATTTCTTAAGTGGTTCCTTCCTCTTGAATAGGATGAATGACTCTCACAAGTGCCGCTTGAATTCAAAACTCACAATTCGTGACTTGATCTTGATGATGCATATATAGTTCGATAAGTAGTTTACTTGGAATTAAAGAGATGGTGCACGTGTATGGTTACTCTGTTTGCATTGAAGAGCGAAGTGCTCGACTTTGAGAATGTCCAAGTCAAAACTTTTGTGAATAAGATAAATGAGTCCTTCTATGTCTTTTTTCTCTTTGAATAGAAGCCAATTCAGCGTAAAACTATAGAGGGCAGCCTTCCAATAATCAACGTATTCACTACCTTTGTGCACGAATCGGTAAGTTATATAAATTGTATTTTAACCCTTATCTTATTAACCCAAAGCGATCACGAGAACACTCTCAAAATATCACTCAAACAGAATTATTACACTCCCATCAAACTCATTAGTCAGAGGTTCTTCCTCTTCGTTAATAATATGAGGGATTACATATTCTACATCTAGAATTAGTTGTTCCTGAGGATCTCAGCCTTCAGAGTGAGTGATCTAGTCGAAGAGATAGCGAACATCTTCGAGGACAATTTAAAGGTCCGAGATGTCAATTTAATAACATCAATAGACTTGAGTGATAATAATTAGGTGATATTCACCGATATGGATAGAGTAATTACAACATTTAATTAGTTAAAATAAATCTTAGCTTGTTTGTTGAGTTACTGTTTAAAGTACACTTCAGGATCATCCTTGAAATTGGACATCAAAAGTTATACTGTTAGTGGAATTATGATATCCTTTAAGGACAGCATGATAGCCAAAGATGAAGGACTCAGAAAGACTATATCCAATTTAATAAAGACTTTGAATTCATCCCTTAAAACATCTTCCTTTTATTAGGTCGATCTGAATAATCTATTGGAACTCTAAATTTGTGTTATCTTATGTTGGCAATTGAGTGGCACTTTTAAAAGAGGAATAGAGTTCCTGTATGATAGTTAAGGATATGGGACATTCACTTTTGTCGTAGAATCATAAACCAGTCAATAGAGAATGCAGAGTCGTCAAGATACAGGCCCAATAAAGATCATTGGACAAAGAAAGTACTATGAGACTTCCCTATCTTTGTTGTTGGCCTAAGACAGCAGTGGCTATAGAGAAGAATCAAAGTATAGATTTTCATAATTAGATATTACACGTTAAGTCAATTATCGAAATAATTCTCTATGAAACCTGGCGATGCTTTCGATGTCCAGAGTGCTTACTTCTCCTAGATCTCAAGAATCAAGTAGGACTCCTCCAATTCCAAGTAGGTCTAAAATTCGGGTTCAGTCCCAAAGCAATCGAAAGAACAGAGCAACAGTCACTCTGGCACTTGGAAGCAAGCCTTTCCAGATTCAGTCCAGCATACCTATAAAAAGAATAGGAACGAAAGAAGCGAATCTTAGTAGGATTCTGTTAAGACTCATTCTGCATATGATCTGGGCTTGGAGTAGAGCACTCCATCTATACATCCTCCCGAACTCACTCCTAAATTGCTTCCGTCTGTCATTAAGTATAGATTGAGACTTACGTGTTGTTCCAAAGTCTTGATTGTTGATAACGATCATTATAGTGTGCTATCCTTATAGAAGGTGTTAGAAAAATATAATATAAAATGTGACAAAGCATTCAATGGAGTAGAGGCTCAATAGATGATTTCAAATAAATAAATTAAACCTTGTCGTTGTGGAAATAGGTCCTACTTGTTGTTTTTCATTGAATTTTATCTGCCTGTAACTATTTTATATGAATTTTAGCTTTTTTCAGGAATTGAACTAGTGAAATTTCTGAAGGATGAGATGAAAAGTGGGTTGATTGATAAAGGGTTCGCAATAATAATTTCAACCTTTGTGGATTTGAACTCGAAATTGGATTGTTTTAAGAACGGTGCAGATTACTTTATAGCAAAACCTTTTGATTTGATAGACATCGGAGCTGCAGTTTAATATTTAGATTTTTGATAGTTAATAAATTTCATATATCTTTAGATAAACAATTTGATCGTTTTCTGATCTCTATAGTTTTATCAAGTAAAAGTTCTAACTGTATATTTGTGCAATTTTTCTTCTTTTTCGTATTCTTCATGAAGTCAATTTCAGACGCCTTAAATATCTGTTCATTCGGGGATAATGAAACGAAATTTGTATTGAACCATATTTATAACATTTTGGATTCTGATACAATCGATTTCTAGAAGATCTGCAATAGAACATCTCCTTAAAGGTATACACCTTCAAAAGTGAAAACCACTTCCTTCTCTGATATCATCTGTGCTTTCTCTATCAACTGTTTGCCATTATTCTACAATCTTATCAATGTTCCATGGATCAAACCAACCAATCTTACTGAAAGCAACTCTACTTAAAGAAATGGCCTCTTGATTAAGTCATTTTTTAAAGCAAAACTAAAATAATGAACATATCTAATCTAACTCGGAATGGTAACTCCCTTCTAATTCAAAGTACGAACTAGTCCATAATATGCTAATGCATCTTGGCTTGAAACGTACTTACCACTGTATAGCAAATAACAACAAATCATCATACCAGTTCTCCCCTTGCCAGCCTTACAATGCACTGCAATTACATTATTGGGATTAGACATCAACCAACTGTGCACCATAGCACAAAATTCAACTATCAAATTAAAAGGGGGTGCTTGATGATCGCCAAAAGGAAATTCAGCCACTTTAAAAAATGATTCATGCTTATACTTTCTTTCTGAACATCTAAGTAGCAATCTAAATTTACAAATTGATGACCATATAGTTGTTGGGGTGACGTGTATTTAAGAATTTTTACACCTCTGACATAGGATTCCTATAAATAGCTTCAAAATTCTCTGCAGGAAAACCCATTGCAATTAAATTGTCTTCAATATCTGGATTAGTTATTATTTATTTACAAGTTAAATCCAAATTAAAACCATCCACCTTGAATCTTTTCTTCGATTTTGATACGATTTCCTTTATATAATCCCTCGAAAATGCTCGCTTAACATTCTTCATTATCTTCTCCGTAATTTCATCCGCATGATGTTGCAACACAGCAGTGTCATTAATCCTTTGATCTATGTGTCTATCGAATGATATTTCTATTGGAATTTATGTAATTGCCACCTCCACTTCACATTAATCAAGACATTCTTATTTCATTCCTTGAACCTTCTAACTAGTTAACGGGCTTTCCAAAGATTCCTCATCATCACTAGAGATCCGATTAAGTGACGTTGTGTCCTCTATATCATGCATTGAGATCATCATTAAAATTTATTTCTTACTATTATATTAAAATACTTTTATAGCTATCCACTTCGAAGTCTCATTTCTAAAAACCAACATACTCCAAGTATTTAATACTTTTGAGTTCATCTTCCTTACGAAAGAAAAGTGAGGGTGGTTCTTTTGTTTAAGGATGAATTTATGTGTAAAAAAAAGTATCATTAATTATAACAATTCCTCAAAGCAAGATATCAGTCTTACATTAATCAAATATAAATAGTTATCGAGTGATAATCAGTTTTATTGAGATTATTGATAAAAAACACACGATGAAAAACTAAATTATTGGAAGATACTCAAATATAATTTGCATCATTTATTAATTAAACTTGAAGTAGTTCATGTATGAATTTAATAGCTTTATTTTACAATCTCTGATTTATTAATTGATATCTAATTTTATTAATTTATATGATACTCTTTTTACAAAGAATTCTTGATATTTTTGTTGTGATACATTTAAGAAGTAAATAAAATCGATAAATGAATGAGTTAGAATCAATTAAACAGAAGCCATTAAATATTCTATTTTAATTGAACATAGATGTTACATGTAATAAGAATTAATTAACATCACTTTATAAATGTTCTAACAATTTCAGTCCATAAGGCTCATGAATTAATCATAGTCAACTTGTGATAAAGTACTTAAAGTAGTTATTGTATCATACTTATAGTGAATTATTATTACTTTTCTCGATCAAAATTATAAAATTTATGATATCTAATTAAAAGTTTGATTTTATTCTAACTTTTGTAAATAAATTATATTTTGTTAGTAATTTTAAAATCTATTAATTAAGTAAAATGATAAGATATTTAAGTTTTGATTTTCAATACGTAAAGTTTTAGTACTTTTAAGAAATGTTCATTACTAATTAATAATTATTGATTAAAAATTTTAATAAATAATTTAACTATCTGTTAATGGAGGTACAGCAATGCTTATCTTTCAGCTCTTTTCTCTTTTTACCGAATTTAGATATGAGCATATAAGCCATATTGACACCGTAAACAAAACAAATCAAGTAATAATAGGAGGATTGTAAGTAAATGGAGAAGGAAAATAAAACATTAAATGTGAAGTTCAAACTTTCAGATTTATTACCGAATGATCAAAATATTACTTTATAAGAAATTTAAAATGATATCTAACAGATAAAAAATAGATACATGAAATAGATTGTAAATTGACTATTCAGAAAACTTATGATGTTATTTATAATTCTTATTATAAAATCTAATTAAAAATAATAATTCAGTTTTAGCCATTTTGATTATTGGTATTATTAAAAAGGATTCTAATATTTTCAATTATCTATTTTTGACATCCTATTTATTGAAGTGCATTTAAATATTCATCATGCGAATGGATGATCTATGAAGATTTATTATCTAAAATACAAAAACAATATACAATTTTCTTTAAACATACAAATTTTTTGAGTAGGCTACTTCTTCAAATTCATTGCTTAATCAATCCATAATTAAGAGTTTTAAATTACTTAATGGTTCATTAAACCCTCTATTAAATTAAAGCCTATAAATACCAAAAACACTTAGCTTAATTTCCTTATTTTCAGTCGGCAAGTATACTCTCTTAACTATCTTTTTTGCAAATTGACAAGCCTCTAAAACAACAGTCGCATAATCTTGATATTTGTTACAATGATCAAGTAAAGTAATTAATAATTTTTACACTGAGAGATATACCTCATGAGACACTTAGTAGTTCGAAATACTTTTCTAATACTTATCAGATGTCACCTTGGAAAGCACTTATTCCAAACATTATGTATAACTATATGGCAGAGCTACTTCCAACAACTCACTCAATTTCTTTATCACTTCATCCGTAATACTATTGTTTAGAAGAACATTATGAAATATCTTCTAATAACTTTGGCCTTCTTCTGATAAGTATTCAAAATTTTCTGAATCTTTAGATTTTATCTGATCAAAAATTGGTTTTTTCACTTTATTCAATAATTGGCTTTCTGGTTTAAAATGAAGCTATTAAAAAATATCCCTTTTAAGAACTTCGAAATCAATTTTGTCTATGGCTATATTTTTCTGTGATTGTTATTCCAAAACGCTATTATTTGGTTGGTGCTACTCAAGTTTTTAACTAATGCCTGTTAAATCGTATTGCAAATTCCTGATTACTGAAATCTCAAATATGATAAACTTCATATGAGAATCCTATAATAGGTTCTTTCTCTCTAATTCTAAACCTGAGAATTTTTGTTAAAAATTGATAACATCCTTACAACAGGCATCGATGAATTAATTATAAATAGTCAGAAAATTTTGAAAGCTTAATTCACTAACTGCAATGCTCAATTTTTTCTTCTATAATCTATTTAATTAATGTTATTTTTCTTCCTCAATTGCATTCCTAAACTCTGTAGTAAATTAATTCAGAGTTTATAAATTTTACTAATACTCCTTCTTATTTGCTAAGTTAAATTGCTGAATTTCCTTTGAGAAATTATCTTGCTTAAACAAAAATTATTGTTATTCGCTTATTAAGGTATTGTTTAACTACATGGCAAAGCATTTAGTTTATTCTGATTTAATAAGTAAATAACTTCTGAGAATTGTGAATAATTCAGTAGTTCCCTCCTTTTCATTGATTAATTTGGATATCTATAGACCTACAATATTCAAGATTTGCTACCAATATTTTCAAGACTTTTCGAATAGGATTCCTCCAATTTGAAGATTTATTACAATAAACCAATAAAACCTTAAGTGGATTTAATTTTTTCATTAAGCATTTTCTAACAGGATTCGAGATGCTCAGCTATCTCTGTATACCAACTCATAAATAATAATTTTCAGAATATAAATAACTGAATATATTAATTCCTTTATAATCGAGTAATTATAAATAAATAAACAATCAATTTCATTAAAAAGCCAGTAGACATTAAAATAAATAGAGTTATTTTTAACTATGTAAGAATATAGCACTTGCTTTTGAAATCTAAAGGAAGGTTAAATGTATTTAAAATAGCCTTCAATTATTCTGTTAAGAGTGTAAAACTCTGCAATCCTTGTTCAACTTCATCTAAAACATTGATGGATTGAAAGTTAGAAGGCTATTATGGCATTAAATTCAAATAAATAAATAATTCTTTTCATTTATTTTATAATATTGTATCAATTAATTTAAAAAATAAATAAGTAGTTATTGTTATTATTTTAAAGAATAGAAATACTTATTTGGGTATTATATCATTTAATATATTCAATTACAATCTTTAGTTATTATATTTGAATTTCATGAGTTTGTTATCTTGAGTCAAGAATTTATATTATATTGTTATTAACTCAATTCATCATTCAACCAATGCTAAGTTCTTCTTTTTTAAATGAGTTCAATATCATTTTAGCATGTGCTTTACATAATATGGATATTTTTCGTGTTTATTTTGGAAAAGTACGCAATAATTCAAAGTGGTATTATTAGTTAATAGAATATTTTTTTTCAATTTGGATTTTTATACTGTATAGAAAATTATCTTTTAGTATATTTTTAATCGTTCAAACAATGGAACTTGCTATTGTATTAGGTTTATTAGGTTTTGAGCCTGCTGGAAAATCCAGATTGAATCAACTCCTACCCAGAGTAACTTGTGAGGGATGCACTGCTTTTAGAGATGCAGTTATCAAAGGAAATTAGTTAATGTTGTAACTTTTTGCTTTGTTTTGTGAGAAAGGAATGCATGAGAAGTTTAAATTTGTTCATGTCATTCTGACTGATGGAGAGGATAACAAATCCTAAACAAGCTTATCAGAATTTCTTGAATATTAAAAACTTATTCAATAAAAACTTCCACCAAACATCCTTTAAACATTTTATATCGGTGTGAATGTGGAGAACAACAACACTGTCAAACAAGAAATGTCAGCAATTTTAAAATGTAGTGGAAAGTCTGCTTCGTATTATCCGATAAGTAGTAATTAAATTAATGACATCTTTTAAAAAATTTAAATGCAGATTGGCATCAGAGTTTAAGAATAAGGAGTTATAATCGAAAATAACTAAGCTAGATTTGCTTTAAGGTAATAAACTTATTAGCCAGTGGTGTCTATGTAAGTTAACAATTACATTGTACTTTTCACTCTTGATGTCTCTGGATCTATGAGTGATCATTGGTATAAGGTTTGCTCTGCAGTTAGAAGCTTCCTTGATACTCTTGGATCGAATGATTTAGTACTAGGAATTACCTTCAATGACACTGTATAAGTTTTAACTGCGACGTAATAGTAATAAGCAGCTAAAAAGACTTAATAGACTTCCACTCCTCAAAGAACTTAATAAAGAACCTAAAGTTCTCAGCCTTAACGTTAAATAAAAGGAGTGGAAAGAACAGAAAATGAGAGTAGCTGTTGCTAAATATTTTGAACTTGATAATGATGCTATTTTTATAATTTATAATTGCAAATAATTTCTTGGTTCTAAAAGTCTGATCATAACGGTATTTGTTTTAAAAAATTTTATTGCAGAAGTAATATTTTATTCAAGATATTGTTTTAGGGTATAACATTATTTTTAAATTAATAACAGGGATTATACTCTATGATTTACAATCCCCAAGCATATGAATTCGAAGCACTAGATTTACCTCTGTATAAATTATTGTTATATTTATGTAAAATTTAATAATTGATGGGTTTCTTTGGCATTTTTAATTTATTAAAATCATTTTAATAGGTTTATGTCGTTAAAACTAGATAGTTAACTCATTTCAATCACAATGACCTTACTTAATAATAAATTATACAAAAAAGTGTGAGTTTTCATAAATTTGTATTTGACAACTAATTTTGGAAATTGAGAAGAATGAGTTAATTAAATTATCAGACTAATTTTATATATCAAAATATGTGAGTTTTTAATAAAAATATGATACTTCAATTCAAATGCGAAAGATTACATTATATTCTAAACACTCACTACATAGTGTCAGTATACAATGACAAGTTGACTATTGGGAACAAGGTAACCTATCTATCCTTATATGAATTAGAGTCATCCCAAGTATGAGTATAAATTTACACTTGAAAATGTTTTGCACTGGTATGTGGACAACTTAAAGTTGCAGGCATTTGGGATTGAGTACAAGGGGGCAATCAAGTTTTTTAAAGCGAATAATAAAGATTTGGAATAGTTAAGAGGGTTGTGTAGATGTCTTCTATGTTTCGATAATATAGTGGAGCTTTACAAATAAATCGATATAAATGAGCCATCGAGATTATAGGATCAAATATCCCTTTAATTGTGCAGCATGAAGGTGATAAGCTAGTAGCAGTTGTTGATAGAGGTTCCTATAGTTCGATAGTTGAATCATCACGGAATAATTTCATACCGTGAATGCTTTGAATATAAAAGCCAATATTATATTGTAACAGAATTTGTTGGAGGAATAACATTACAGAAATTCATAATTTAAAACCCTAAGTTGAGTCATCTCTAATGCAGAGCCATAATACTTGTAAGTGTTCTTGTTTTATGAAAGCAACTGCTCAAGGCTGTAAAATATTTGCATGAACATTACGTCATACATGCGACAATCGATATTAGCCATATTGTCTACAAATCAGATTTTATCAAAATTATTGATTTTTCAGAAGCCAAACAAACTAGTAAAATAGATGATAAGGATATCAAGAATTGTGGTCGTATTTTGTTCTATCTGTATGAATTATCCTCATCTTAATTTAGGTACACTGGCAAAGAGTACAACGACAAGGATCTGGAACTAAATTACAAGACTCTTTAGAGTGCTTAGACTCCCAAATTGGCTTAGGAACTCATTTTTATTATGATTTCTGATAACAATGTAACGGTGCCTCTGATTTTGGAGCATCCGTATTTCTCATTTTCTTTGGATGCTGAGGAGAGGAAGAGAAGATTCCAAAAGTTTTAGCGAGTGTAGAGGTCGACTTCAGAAATGGATGAGAGTGATGCTATTTCTCAGAGCATACCAGAATTGTAAACAAATAAAAGTAAATCATTAAGATAATTGATGTGAAAAGTATTTTATTATTATTATTATCAAATATTAAATTATTTATTAATGTAAGCCGAATAACAGTACCCCTAAATAGATGTTAAGGAATTCAAGGCATTTGCTGTTTGGAGGTGGAAAGCTGAACAAGTAAGCAAAATCAATATATTTTTATAGTTAAATCAAAATTGTTGTTCATGCAAAAAATTGATGACTGAACCATGCATCGATTGCGAAGTGAATGACTAGAATGATGATCAACAAAAATGCATTGCTGTTTAGAGTGGAAATTGCGGTCATGCATTACATCAACATTGCATACGAAAATGGATTCAAACCAAAAGTCAGGGTGGCACATCAGGCACCTGTCCAATGTGTGACTTAATTTGGGAAATCACAAATGAAGTTGAATTATAGAATTGACATTCTTAGAATCAATATAATTTTACAATTTTTATTTTAAATATCTTGTATTTTTTAATACTACTAAGAGATATATCATTTACAAATACTTAGATGAGCACAAACTTTAGTGACTTATTCCAACATTCTTTTACACCAAAACTAAATCGGATTAATAGAGTGGGATATTTACTCACACATATAAACATGCTCAGATCATTTATTAACAATATTAATTAAAATAAAATTCAAATTTTTCATGAACAGAAATAAGTAACAACCTCAAAGACAAACTGCCCCTTAAAGAAAAGCTCGTTCTGAACTTAATGAAGAATAGAAGCAAGAGATCAAGGAGGCCTTTGATTTATTTGATACCGATGGCACAGGATATATTGATGTCAAAGGTACCATGTAAATTCATATTTTTTAGAACTCAAGGTGGCAATGCGAGCTTTGGGCTTTGAAACCAAAAAGGAAGAAGTCAAACAGATGATTAAGGAGGTTGATCGTGAAGGCAAAGGAGTAATTGAATTTCCTGATTTTCTCGAATTAATGACCGTCAAAATGGTAAGATGGTTAATAACTATTGACAGGGTGAAAGAGATCCAAGAGAAGAGATGCTGAAAGCATTCCGTTTATTTGATGATGACAACACTGGAAAAATAACATTAAGAAATTTAAAAAGAGTTGCAAGAGAATTAGGAGAAACAATGTCCGACGATGAATTATAAGAGATGATTGATGAAGCTGATCGAGATGGCGACGGAGAAATAAGTGAGGAAGACTTTATTAGAATAATGAAGAAGACCAACTTATTTTGAAAATTAGTTAATATAATTATATAATAATCATGGCATTTGTATATTAGGCTTAACGAGATCTCAACCAATTATTGACATCTGTCCCACCTAATGTACTAATCATTAACCTACTTATAATAGGTGGGTCCAGGTTCCTATGGGAAACAAAAGAAAAAGCTAATCAAACAATCTGTAGCTCCTTTCAATACACAATCTACCAGACTAGATCCATCGAAAAACTCTTCATTTCCAGGTCCTGGGAGTTATAGTGTGAATTTGGCTAATGCAGGGTACAAAACTAATTAAATAGCAGGTAGAAAGTGCTACTTCAATCCAATCAATCAGAACTTAAGATTCTCGAAATCCACAAATAACAGTCAGTTTTTGCATCCAAATGTAAGCGCTTTTAAGAAGTTAATACAAGCGATACTCCAGGGTAGTGTCTTGTATTTGATATCTTAGTCCTGGCTCATACAAACCAGAAGCATTTTAACGACAACATTACCAAAAGGGATCATCTGAGTATTTTATTGAGTCACTGTTGAAATTGAATAGAAATAAGTCAATACCATCAATCCCATCCAATGAATAAGCATATGGTTACGTTGAAAGTGGAAGTATGCGTACAATAATCTATTTAATATAAATTAGCACTGTAATTAAATAAGAGTCCCCAAGAAATCATTTCAGGATTAAAGAATGATTCAGTGGGACCTGGTCACTATGATCTTAAGAACTCTTTCGATTTAAATAAAGAGAAGGGTCACAATTGGCATTCCTCTAAACAACCAAAACTTGCTCCTGTAGTTTCTAAAGATTAAAGAACGATAGTTGGACCAGGAGCGTATGCTATCGAAAATGAGAGTCAACCCTTATATAAATTGTTGCCGTCAGGATCGTTTCAATCCAATTCGTCCAGATTCAATAATTTGGACAAGGGACAAAGAAGCAAAGAAATCCTTAGACTTTAATTTGAGAAAAAGAAATCAAAATTGCTACAAGATTCATAATTTGAAGATTTGAAAGATGAATAATTTGATATCTCTCAAGTATGTCTATTTAACATATTAGAATGATGGTCCTGGTCCAGGATATTACTTTAAAGATCATAGTACTATTTCGACCAAATCCACTTCTAAATTGGAAACGCAATGTTTTGGATCAAAATTAAAAAGATTTCAAAGTGATTCAAATTAAATTACTGTTGGTCCTGGAGACTATAAAATTGAAACTTAATTGTCAAATAGCAGTCTTGCATTAAAGCAACCACCCTTCTTATCCTCTAATACTCGATTTGAATAACAACATTTCAATAGGAGGATTGGCCCACAATCTTATCACATTAATAAAAGTGTAAGACAATTAGATATTTCATCTAGTTGGAATATGACCTGATAAAAAAGCTCGAAAGATCTCCTGTCGGTAAATTTGGATAGAATTAACCTAGATTTGTGAATGATCAAAGTAAAGAAGAACTGCCTGGTCCAGGATTCTATGACTATTTATTGTAATCCACTTAACAAGGAGCTCAAACTATGTTTAAGTCTTAAACCAAGAGGATTGATCCAACCCTATTAAATAAATCAGAAATACCAGCTCCTAGTTAATACAACCCCAGAAATCACACAATCGAATATAACATAAAGAAAGAAGTAGACGATCTTGACTTCGAAATCAATAGACCTCCGTTTTAATCTTCAGCACCTCGATTTAAAAGTAATGCTGATGTCAAAATTGATGAATTGGATGAAGATATTTACTTGAAAAAATAGAATCAAAAAAAAGAAGAACACAAGATTCCATATAAATAGAAATAGGCACCACCTCCGTTTAATGTGCAAGTACTTGTAATGACAACTGTTTTTATAGGAAAAACGATTTTAATATGGTAAACTAACTGTTCAATCTCCTGGTCCTGGGGAATATAATGAGTCTACTCCATGGGACAAACCATCATTCAATGTTTAATATTCTTAATTTTGAGTAGATGACAATAAATATATATAAACGATATCATTTCTTAAAAAATCTATATCCTGATCTTGTGTGTTGATGAGCCTTTCTGGATTAGGGAATGCTTTCTGTAATTTTAAATTATTTGGAAAGAGAAACACTCGCTTATTGTGATCGATGAGTTTGAATACTACATAGAGGGAATGATGATACTTGAGTTTTGATTGAAGTTCTGCTGCATGTGGTGAATTCATAGTGTAGATGTGAGCAGGACTGAGCATTTTAGATAGAGGATCCTTGATTACTCTATGGGTGGATGGACCATTTTGAGTGAGCAACTGTTCATCTTTAAACATTTTAGGAGATAGATGAAATGTTTGTTTGTTTTTTGAAGTTCTTGATATAATCTACTTGATAGTCTATTGACTCACTCCAAATGGAATTCTGTTAAATGTTTTTGGTGAATGCAATTGAATGTGGGATTATACTTTAGGTTTTTGCTTTTCTGCTAAGAAGTGAATAAATTTCTGTAATTATTCTTCTTCCCTATTAGAAGGTAGAAATATTAATTCTCCGGTGTTAATCTAAAGCCCTTCTAATTTGTTATTAATTGCCTCTATTGTTGTAGATTTATCAACGAGATCTTGGAGTAGTTTGCTATAGACTTGTTCTTGAACTTTAGGAGAAGTAGGTTTGAGTTCTTCTGGTTAATCGCCAGCAATTGCTTTTTTGGGTTTGTTAGGATTTTTGCGATTTTCCTCTTCAATAATTCGTTTTATGCGATAATATTCGACTCGTCTTTTCTTGTCATGATAACTAACTTATGTATAATCCTGAGATACTTGCTCATAATATTGCTTATTTTATGCATAAAGAATCTTGGAATCTCATTGTGATATTTGTAGTACTCAGTAAATAACTGAAGTTTATCCCTCAATTCATCTAACAATTTTTGTTTAATTTATACTGGCAAAATAGAACCGTCTCAGATATTCCTGATTCTCATTATACGCTAGAGCCTAGTAAAACTCTATCACCTCTTTTGTTCTGGCTGAATTTACAAAATCATTCAGAGTCCTAGAGTAATAATAGGATTGACAATTGGAGTATTTCTTCTGGAGCAGTATCTGAACATTGTACTAATTTGCCATCAGATATTTAAGTTATGATATTCAATTTAATATAATTTAATCATTGCATATAGGATAGATCAAATAAAAATAGTAATTCAATGGAAACCTAATTTATACCACATCTGTCTTAAATCGTCCTTTGTTTTCGTCTTTATTTCCTAAGCAATCTCAGTCCATTTCATGATAGAATTGAATGAGTTCGGAATCTAAACTAGCGATTTGAGAATATCGAATGTCTCTCTATCAAAATCATTCATCTTTCTGAAATTTAAACAAAACTTAGTTTCAGTGAACTGACTCCCAAATCTAGTCTGAAGTACTGAATCATAATCCGAAATCAGAAGAATTTGCTTTGTGATGTTCTGAGCCTGCTTCATTAATATTAAGAATTCTCCTATTTTGTTCTGATATTGTCAGGTGTCCGATTAAAATGCTTACTGATTTCCCTCCACTTTCTTCCGTATTATTAGACATACTTAATCAAATCTGCCTCTTCATTCTAACTCCAATAGCCATGTCGGTTGTTGCTATCATATTTCCTGCGAATCAACTTATAAATTGAATCAACACTTCTATTGGGTATTTATTTTGCAATAGTGAGCCATATCTTAGAGAGTCCAAACGACTTTAACTCAATGTACTCCTATAGATCCTAATTACTGAGATTGTTTTACAATAGATATTCATTGACAACCTTCATAATGCAGTCTACCTCTTGTTTTGAAAACCTCCCTTCCTTCATTTCTGAGTGATTAACACGGCAATCTAGCCTTTTGTGCCAAGATCTACTTTTACATCGTCGAATTCTATTTTAATCAATTTGTTGTTCTATATTTTACTAGTCTTATTATGCTTATGGAATGGCATCAACATTTGAAAGATTATTTTGACTCAATTAATGTTCCCTTGAACTGATATGATCCTCGTATTAATTTTAAAGGGATTGTTGCTAATTTCTAAGCTTAATAGTTTGTTTTTGAATTTTTTTCATATTATAGTTAAAATAAATTGTTTGACTGAATAATTATTTCAATTACGCACTAAACATGCATCCTACAACACAATTACTAGAAAATGCAAGAGAACGCGTAACATTTCCAGTTGGAGAATTAACAAAGCTCCTTTATGTTAATGATGAGATATATGAGACATTTATGAAGGCTCAAAAGATAATAGCAAATGAGCCTACCATTCGCAATCATCCAGATTATCACAATTGGAGTCGCAAGCAATAAATCATAAAGTCCTATGAGAAATTGAGGATTATGCATTAGCATTTCAATTTGGCTAATGCTGTCCACTGGGCTCCCCTTCTGAGCATCTTCTAAGGAACAACACCAACAGCAGTATCCTTTGCAATGACAGTGCCTGCCTTGAGATTTCTGGGAACAGACGAGCAATTCAACTTATGGGGACCCAAATTCCTGACCATGGAGATCGTTGCCGCCTATGCCTAGACAGAGATTGGTCATGGAAGTGACGTGCAGAATTTGGAAACTACCGCCACTTATGATCCTTAGAGCAATGACTTTGTTCTTCACACTCCGGCGGTATCAGCAGTTAAATGTAAGCGGCTATGGAAATCTATCTAGTTTGGCCTGGAGAATTAGGCTTTTTATCCAATTATGCGCTGGTCTATGCCAAGCTCATTTTCAATGGCAAGAACAAGGGAGTCCACCCTTTCATGGTGTAAATCAGAGACAATTCCACTCATAAACCCTTAAGAGGAGTGACAGTCGGGGACATCGGGCCAAAATTAGGTTATACAACAAAGGACAATGGATATTTGGCATTTGACAATTACAGAATCCCTTTGAATAGCATGTTGGCTAGATATGTAAGGATAGAGAATGGTCAATTCTCAAGACACGGAAATGAGAAGGTAAAAATAAGAATGAATTTATACTTAGATATCCTATGCATCAATGATGGTGTCTAGATAATTGATTATTTTCATTTATCCAAGAATGGCTGCTCAAGCTCTGACAGTTGCAATCAGGTACTCTATTACCAGACAGCAATTCACAAACGACAAGAGAGAGGAGAATTCAGTGATTGAATATTAGACTTAATAGGACAAGTTGTTACCAAGATTAGCCACTTGCTACGGAATGATTTTCGCAGGAATTAGAATAATGCAATTGGTTGATGACAATTTCCACAGAGTCTAAAAGAAGGACTTCAGTACTCTCCAGTAGTCACATGCCATCCTAAGGTATTCTTCAAAATATAATAACATTAAGTGCAGTGAAGGCCTTCTCCTCATAATGGGTCGTAGATACAACAGAATGGTGCAGATTATCTTGTGGTGGCCATGGTTATGCTCATTATTCTGGCATTCCCGCAGTCTATTTTGATACTGCTCCTAATGTTACACTAGAGGGAGAGAACTAAGTGATGTATCTGCAAGTGTCTAGGTACTTGCTCAAGGTGTTATAATATGCAGAAAAGACTCCAGAGAAAGTACCATTTTACTTCACCTTTGTATTACACATCAAAGAGACTTTAGCAAATAAAGATTTGAGTATTTATTACCACAACGTATTCTAGACACTTCATTAGGACATTGGCTTAAGTTAACTCTGACAATCCAATTGATCCAAGTTGGTAAAAGAATCAAGGACTTAATGAATACAGGCAAGACATTCCAACAAATCTGGAATGAACATGTTGGTATCCATTTGTTGTCTCTTGCTTAAAGATATGCTGAATATTTCATCTATCTTGTCTTTCAGGAGTATATTGCAAATGCTAATCCTTCTGTTAAAGAGATATTGCAATAACTTTGTGACTTATACTGTGTATAAACCATACTGGACAATCCAAATACACTCATTGAGTCCGGCTAAATTACACAAGAATAATTGAAATCCTTTAATGAATTGAAAATTGAATTGTTTGCTAAAATTAAACCATAGGCAATTGGGTTGGTTGAAGCATTCAATTTTAATGACAATGCTCTAAGAACTTGTATTGGGTGTCATGATGGAAAACCATATGAATATATCTATGATTGGGCAACAAAGGAGAATTCAGTCAATAAGGTACCATAAGCAGTAATTGATTTAATGGGCACAAAAATCAAAGCAAAATTATGATATTAATAATATATTAAATTAATAAAATGGTGAGATATAATAAACAATTTTAAATATCTTCATTATTTCAAAGTATTGAAGAGTGATTTGATTGAATAAAATAACACATAAATAGAAACAAATCATTTTAAGGTAATGTAGTCTTGAATTCTTTTATATACTTCCAAAAATTTTGTAGAATCGTAGAAATCTGAATTAAAGTAAACTCCGTTGGTTTTAGCTTCTTTTTCCAATACTTATATTGGAACTCTGATGTCGCCATTATAATTTTTGATATTTTAGTAATAGTCTTTCTATGATGAATAAAAACAAAAGACATACCTACTATCTATACAATTTATTTAACATGTTTAACAAAAGATCGAAGGAATCTTCATTAAATGTCAAATAATCGCTAAACTTGCGTCGTAATTATCTGGCAACAGAGTATTTCTGGGATTGGAGGAAACTCTCCAACATTACTTTGATAGCAACTGAGATATCGAAGTCCATGACATTATTTCTTAAATGCATCCTAGCATGAGCTATTGGATATTGAATAATAATTTACCTTCAGCCATTCTGATGATACTTTCTAAGTGTCTGATGGCAATGTTAATACCACCACATACTTCGGATTCCTTTCTCAAAAGATAATAGAACTTGGATATTTTTTCATGATCGACATTCTACAACTTAGGTCTAATGTGTGTACGAGCATACAAAATGTATTTTTTAAGTAATTCTAAGGGGATAACTTCCTCTTGAGTCTGCTTGTTCTCCTTAACAAAATATCCTTTGATTTATTGACTCCATTCAGAATCGGGATCATTGTTCAACTCGTACGCAGCCATAGGATGATGTCTGATGTGACTATTGATCACAAAGGATGCTAATCTATCATCTGCCTCTTTGATTACTTCATCTTTGACCACACAAAGAATGTCAAATCTACTCAAGATTGGATCAGTTAGATCAACATTATCATGAAAAGATTACTAAGAATCATACTTTCCACCCACTGGATTTGCTGCTGCAATAACACTACATCTGGCTTGGAGAGTAGTGACGATACCAGCTTTAGAGATGGAGATACTTTATTGTTCCATGGCTTCATGAATGGATGTTCTATCGTGTTCATTCATTTTATCAAACTCATCAATCAGACAGATCCCTTTGTCAGCCAAGACCAATGCTCCTCCTGAAATGCTCCATTCATTCGTCGAATAATCTCTTTAGACTGAAGCAGTCAGACCAACGGCAGAGGCACCTTTGCCTGTTGTGTATATTGATCTATAGAATGTCTTTTGTACATTCTTCAAGAATTAGGATTTGGCAGTACCAGGATCTCCCAATACCAAAACGTTGATGTCTCCTCTGATTCTGTGTTTTCCTTGTATGTCTTTGGCTTCTCCTCCAAACATAGCCAAAGCAATAGCCATTTTGACATGTTGATGGCCATAAATAGATGGAGCCACTGAGTTGTATATTAATTTATCAATCTTAGGATTTTGTGACAACTTCAGGATCTCATCCTTAATTTTCTTATCAATATTCAAAGACTCACTCTCATCCTTTCTCCTTATGTAGTTGCTTTCAATGATTGTGGAATAGAGTGGGAATCCATGCTTTACATTAAGAGCATAATCGTATCTTTAGGTGTAAACTCCAGTGACTTCGATTTCATCACCAGGTCTTGCAATATCGATTTGATCTCCCAAGACTATGACTTCTTTTTGTCTGGGCACTCTCCCTGCTGGCACTTGTCCTGGAGACTCTTGGAGAGTCAATCTTTAAAAGTTTCTATACACCAATTGATTGTATAACTTTTCAAAAGGTCCACTGCTTTGACATTGAATGCATACTCCCAATTGGATGCTATCATTGTTTTCCAAATAGAATGGTCCCTTCTTCATACCACATTTAACACAAACATATGTGATTTCCTTCAATTAAGAGTAGACTGCACTTCTCCGAGTAACAACTCCAATCACACGGATAAATTTATCCAAATGTTTATATCTGAGATCTCTGATAATATCCACCACAGGGAGATTGGTAATTCGCACAAAGATCTCTTGATGAATGTTATGGTAATGATTGAATCGCTTGTTGACTTCAATTCTTGCAGCTTCATTCAAATGGGGCAAAATAATCTTAGGTTCTTCTGCGACCCACAAGGCAATCGTAGCATTTGCACTCACCAAATCAGGATACAACACCTCAAGTGATTGCTTATTGGCCTTACACATTTCCTTAATCAATTGGATGTAAATGGGTTCTTAGTCAGATCCCCTCTTGCACTCATTCAAAATCTTTCTAAAAGCTCGCTTAATCCAAGCCTCTAACATATATACATTCAATACTTGTTCTGTCATCCTTAATCCACTCGTTCAATTTACCTCTGCATTCTTCAATGTTCAAATATCGCTCCTCCTCGACAACATCTGTGTCTTCCTCCTCAAAAGGATCCTCTATGTAAACTCGTTCACCAAACTAATCCAAAGCCTCGTCTTCAGAATCACTCAAATTCTAAATAGCTCTAGGAATTCGCCTGTCATCCATATTTATTCTCCTCCTCCTCTGAATCTCTTCCTCTGCTCTTCTACGTTACTCGTAATCCATCTCTCCTTGGACCTCCTCATCATCAATTCCATCTGACTCATATCTGTCCAATTCAGGTATCGGCTTGTAGTCGTTCATCATGTTATCATTAATCAATTCCTCCCCTGAATCTTCCTCGGCTGGAGTTCCCTCTGAAGATTGTACTCCCACCTGTTCCTCTAAAGCCTCCTCATCTGAACCTCTTTTTTTTTCCTCCTCCTACTAAGCTCTTCTTGGTCTTCTACTCATCCCTTTTTAATTACTTTATTAATATCGATTAATATTCAATCCATCCCAAATATAAATATTCCCGCACTACTTATTTTTGGCGCAATTCTGTCCCAATTTCTTTTACTATTAAAATTACAGAAATCTATCTCATTTTTATAATTTTACATCACTCTCAACACTCCCTCACTTCACTCCGCACATTAAATCCCCCCCTTTATTTCCCTTACTCATCCCCTCCAACCTCCTTCCAAACATCGCCTTATATGTCCTGCATCTACCCTCCCTCATTCACTGTGCAATATCGATGTTCTCGTTCAAAATGCAATTGGATTGGTGCTGTTAACGGAGGATTATTAATTTCTAGAAAGTCATTCGATCTAATTTTTATCGTTAATCCATAATTTAAAATATGAGTGATAATATATTAGTATATTTGAAAGTCAAACCAGATTAGGAAGAGGAAGGAGGACTCAACATTCAAGATAATACCGTCAAGGTTATCTCGCAATCATCCTTTGAGGAGAAGACTTATCAATTCAATGCCATCTTTCAAGAGAACCACGAATTGCATTAACATTGCATTCCGATCATCGACCAAGCGATTAGAAATCAATAGAATGCTTGCATCATCACTTACGGATAAACTCAGAGTGGGAAGTCTCATGCCTTAGGGTTTTCACTCTACAACGAAGGATTACTGCATTCCTTCCTCCAATATCTGTTTGAACAAATGCAAATACAATAAGTGTCCATCTCAATGCTCTAATTATACATGCAATCAGCTATTGATTTATTGAGTCAAGACAAATCTCTCAAAGAGTTGAGAATAAGAAATAAGCAGAATGAAACTTATGTTGAAAATCTGACTGAGGTACTTGCTCAAAATTATCAAGAATCCTTACTTATCTGCTAAGAAGGAATCTAAAAAACTCAATTCTCTAAATTACATACCATCCTAACACTCAAAGTCATGAAATCTAAAATTCAATTCGTTGAAATTTTGGGCAACAACTCCATCAACGCTAAATCTCCCCAATCTAGCAACTGCATCACTGCTCTGTTCAAAGTTTTCAGTGCCCTACTCAAACAACAAGGAACTTAATCATAAGTATTTATTCCTTTTCGAGATTCTAGTTTGACTATGCTTCTCAAAAATTCATTAACACCCCCCTCTAAAATAATTGTCATTGGCACTATCCTCCCCAAAAACTCTATTGAAACTAGCTAAACTATCAAAGCACTCTCCTCATGCACTAAAGTATTCCAACCCCAAGACAATCCCAATAACACCACATATCATAACAATGCCACCAAGGCCAGAAGCGTAACACCAACAATCACTAAACAAAAACCCTAAGACATTGTTATCAATAATGGATAATAGCAATAACAATAACAACACAACAACTTAACAAATCAAATATAATACAAAGAGTTAAGTGAATATTTATTAAAACTATTGACCAAGATCAATTCCCATGCTTGCAAACTTATCAATTAGGAATGCTTACAACATATCGATATCAATTAGAATCTAGATAAGATCATCTCATAGGTGTAATAAGTCTCACATTAGTTATTGTAAGTCATCAATGGTAAAATTAACTCGTAAGTCAATCAGACCAAAACCGATGGCTGGCAAAAGGCCCTCAAATTTTTATACCATACTTATGAGGAAGAAATTTAACGCGAAGATAAATTGCTTAAGGAAAAACTGCTTTACATCATCAACGAAGAAGAACAGTATGATCTGGACAGTCTGAGAAAAATATTATTTCCTCCGAAGTAGGAGTATACTAATACCTTGTTTAAAACACTTACGACTTTGAGAAAATATACAAACACCATTCAAATCCCGCTTAGTCGAGAAAATTACAGGAATCAGTTGACCAACGACATCATGTAGAAGGAGTTGGGAGTGATGAGCAATCAGAATTACGAGTCAAGTGGGAAACAAGAGTTGACTAGTGTACAATTAATTATTATAATATAGTTCCAAAGTTACACCGAGAATTTGATGAGCAAATTTAAATGGCAAAGTGCCCAGAAGTAGGACTATTACGGATACCAACCCTGAGTGAGGCAATTTTGAAATTTAAATATTTTTTACTTAATCATTTCTAATCAAAGTGGATATACACACATTTTATATACAATTTCACATTATTTTGAAGTAGGAAAATTTGATCAACAGAATCTTTTTGTTGTCAATATATTATTATTAATAAATAAAATTTTGATTTGCTATGTTAATATTATTTCTTGTATTTAACTTAATTGAATTATTTTTTAAAGATTAATTATTAAATAAATGAAATCAAAACCATTTTCGATTACTAGTTCAATTTTTACTTCACCCAATTCTTAGTTTTGGAATGACTAAGATTTTTAAATAACTAAAGAAAATTTCAAAGACGATTATTTTCTCTTTTTCTCGAATAAAAAACTAACTTACTTGAATAAGCCTCTATAAAAAGCCGGTTCAATAATTAGGAAACAAAAAAAAAATGTAACCCCCACTTTAATTTAGCATAGGGTCTGTACTTATGGTGTGATGTCAGTAATGCTTTAATTGAGCTAATCGAAATCCAACATGTAGGACATGGTTTAAGAATCACTAAAAATTAACAAAGCATTCAATTCTTTGGATATGTGGATGCCTGGTTTAAGGATTTAAAGAAATTTTGTATTCAAAGAAAAATTAATGAATCATATATAATCAATAATAAAATTGGATGTGGAAGTTATGCTGATGTATTTAAATTTAAATAAGCAATTAGGTTTACAAAGTTACGCGTAAGGCTGATAACAAAGATTTCGCAGCTAAGATCTACGATAAGTCGTCAGACAAATTCGACCCTGAGTGCATCATTAAAGAAATTGACATTCTAAGAAAAATGGATCACCCTAATGTAATTTCACTTCTAGAGACCTTTGAAACTCAAAAATATATCTTTCTTATAACAGAGCTCTCTATATATGGAAGCCTGGATGATGTGATCACTAAGACACCATTTACAGAAGAAGAGATTTTAAGAGGCATGTATAAAATAATTGATGCATTATCAAACATTCATTCCAAGGGCATTATACACAGAGATATCAAACCAGAAAACATCTTATTTCGAAGACCAAATCTGGATGATATTTTGATTTCAGATTTTGGTTTAGCAGATTACTATAACTCAGAAGGATTATACTAATATCAAAGATGCGGTACTCCTGGCAACATGGCACCAGAAATATTGAATGATCAACCCTATGATTATAAAATTGATTCCTACAGTGCTGGCTTAATATTTTATTAAATGCTGAGTTTCGGAAGATCCCCCTTTATCGTTGAAGATTATCAGGAAACTTTAATTAAAAACTAAGAAGGTCTCATCGACTATTCAGAAATCAATGCGTCGCCATAAGCAAAAGCCTTACTTTAATAGATGCTAGAAGTGGATCCAATGAAAAGATGCACAATAAATGATGCCAAAATTAATCCACTTTTTAAGAAATTCAACAGAATGACAATCATTATTAAAAGGAAAAGAATTCTCCAAGATCAAACGGTGTCAAGCTATAGTCCAAGAAGCACATCAATTTATCAGACTCCATCTAATTCTCCACAAATTCTGAAAAATCCTAAAAATAAAAGCATAGGCCTCAACACTCTGCATTGTCTACCAAATAGAGTAAGAAGCATGGATAGCTAACTCTTTTCTTCTCCTAGATCATGCAACTCTGGAGGAAATAGTGCTAAAGCTCAATGTAAGCAAAGAAATAGGAATTTTAAGATAAATGTCAAAAATAGCATTTACCAAAGCATGAGCTCAACAAAAGCCATTTGAATCATTGATCAACTTATTATGATTAATGATATCTAAATGTATTCATAAATATAATATTATTATTATCTTATTTTTGAATTAGATTTATAAAATATCCATATTAAATTTTATCAGAATAAATCAAAACCTTATTGTTTTTAAATCAATCTGAATTAGAAATTTAATACTAAAATATTTATAATATTATTAAATAGAATTAGTTGAACATTATTTCACTACTATTTATAGAATATCTTTCATAAATTATTAATATCAAAGTTTTTTCAAAATTGCATTCAATTTTGATACAACATCTAGATCTCCCTTTTCTATTAATTTATTTAGAACTATTTCTAACATATATTGAATGGCACAGATTGATAAAGCCTTATCAAACAAATATTCATCTCCATTAATAGATGACACTATGATTAAGTTTCCCAAAATAAAATAGAAATAACCAACTAGTATGAATATTGAGTCAATATTCTCTATCAATGTCTTCTTTAGTATTCTTTAAGCTAATAAATATGCAAACAAAAAAATGATTAGCTATATTAAATTATAGGTTGGAACAATCAATAACCCTAAAACCCAAGATGATTTATTAAAGTCATCGATACCATAATAAGCATTCATGATTGAAACAATCATCAGGTTGTTAGAGATATACAAAATGTATTATCCGATCTTAATTAACTCTATGTCTAAAATTTAATTAATATTAAAAACTTTGTTTATTCTATTTGAATTATTTGTAGCTATACAAATACAGCTCAAGTAAACCAACTTACACTTGTTTTCCTTGACTAGTCTTGGGACTATTGGGGTCAGACTTATCTACTGGATTATCCTCCTAAGCATTATGCTTGATGGTTTCTAATTCTTTCGGTATTTCTTTTTGTTATTCAAGTTTTTGTAAATATCTTTACCAAGAGTACCCTACACTAATTAGAATTGTGTATCCGAGTAGTAAAGAAAAACTATCGACAATCTCTTAGTTCATAAATAATTTAATTAATGATTCCCTAGGATTAAATGATTTGTTTAAGTAAATACATTATAAATAATATGAATGACAAAATTTTCATTAAACTTTTTAAATTTATTTCTTTAAAGCAATCTGTTGCAACAGTTCCTATAGTAATATTTTGAATTTTTACCTATTTCCTACTCTGAAACTCTTCTAAATACATATTGCGTTTTGCTTGTTATTCCTCAATCTTATATTTTAATTCTACATTTTAATTTTCTATGTTTTCTACAAATTCTGGAGAGTAATCTTCATTTTACATCAAATCCTCATCCCAAAATGCATCCTGTGGTTATGATTACAACAAAAACACTTATTATTAACCTTGTATTATCTATTAATTCTATTTAGTCTCAGATTTCTTTACTGATAATCCTGTTGGGGTATGAAAATAAGTTTATACTTATTAATACTTTTGTTGTAACTCTGAATTTTCAACTGATAATTATTTGTATTGCTAGACCAATAGTTATTGATCTTCTTCAAGTTCTTTGCTTTGTTGAACAATTCTAATTCTCATCTAAAAGTTAAATTAATGTAAGGTTCTTTTCCACTTTGTGAAGAACTTACTCATCATTTAATCCTCATTCATAACAATCTTACATAAGTATTTATAGATGATTAGATTCCTTCTCTTCCTCTGATATTTCATATGAGCTTGATATAATGCTTAATTTAATTTGCTTGAAATAACAGACTAAATATTAAATGGAAATTACTAAATTTTTTATTATGTCAGCATTTGCACTTTAACTATTCTAATTATTCCTATTCAAACAAACTATTTTATAAAAGCCATATGATAGATTTTTTAACATCAGCCTTCTCAATACAATTTTAAAATTCAGCAATACAACCACTTTTTCATTATTTCGTTATTTATTTTTTTTTAATTCTACAAATGCATTTGAAACTATCTTAAATTTCTATTTGTTTAATAATGCAACAATTTGAAATGTCAGTTATATGACTTCATTTTACTTTTTAATATCATATTGAGACTATTCATTGTAATTATTTTCAAATTTTTTCTTCCAATAACAAAAACAATGCATTTTTTTATTTTCTAAGGCCATAACAAATTTGGATATAGCTTCTTATTTCTTCATCTCTCTTTGTAATTGCATTTCTCTATTTCTCTAGAACTTTTGTAGTATTTTAAGAAATCTTGATTGATAATTGAATCTATAAGCAAACACTTTTAAAAATGGAATTATTTTCCTTGAATTTCTATTTATAAGCCTTATCATTAAGTGTCTGTAATGAGTATTTACTCGCTTTTGCAAAATGTAAATCATCCTGCACAAAGTCTCTTTTTTCAATATTTCCAATTATACAAGGTTGTAATTTTGCAATTAATGTAATGCTTCTCTGAATTGGTTAGTATTTGAAATATTGATTTAAAATGCACCCTTTTCATCATCCTTTTCGGAGAGCATTTTGACATTATTTCGATTAGCCATTTTGAAGTTTTTGATTTTTAAATAGGCATAGTTTCTTAAATTGTACAATTTTTGCACTATTCTTCTATCTATTATCTTAATCAGAGATTTTAATCTCTCTTCTTTTTATAGTTACTTTTTTTGAAGTAAGGAAACTAATTGTTCCATTATAAATAATTGTTTTATTAAATTATAATATAGTAAAATATAAATTACAATAACAAATAGATTCATTTTAAATTGGCCTTTAGGTTATTTTAGTAAAGGTTATTATAATGATAAACTATTGGAATTGTGAGTTTGTTGTAATCTCTTTCATATAAGTACCCTTAACAAATTTAAATTTGTTACATAGAAAAATAATTTAATTTGATTGAAATATAATTTTTTATTAAAGAATCATTTGATTGATATAAGTTCCTTTCAATTCTTTTTTAATAAAACGAAAACTAATTCTATATGGCTGAGAATACTAGCTGAAGTAATTAATTCAAAAGCTGAAGCAAACTTATTTAACATTTAAAGACTCTGTTTGAGTTTTTGAAGAATAAGTAGTCCTCAATCTTGTGTTCCTTTTCATTAAAATAATATTAGAGTCATGAAAATAATATTAAAGTAATTTTAACATGGAAGGGAATAGTTTACAAAATAATTATTTTATTTGAAATAGTATACTAAAAACGACAATCAAAATATTATTTACAAAACATAAGAATTTTACCATTCCTATAGGTAATTTTATTATATGTTATATAACTCTTCTGAGATTGTTTTATTCTTGATTTAATTTAAATTATTATTGAGATGAGGATATTGTAAAATATGTTTTTTAATCATACTAAAAGTCTGTTTTTTAATATTAATATTAATATTACTTTATAGAAATGAAATCCTTTCAATGTACAGATCATAAAAAAGATATTATTTATTATTGTAATGACTAACATTGCGAAATGAGATGCTTGTGTGCTGATTGTGAACATGAGCACGAAAAAACTGCAGTACAAAATTTGCTAGAAGGTTACAATATAAAAGAACTGGTTTAAACCTTTCAAAGTTTTAAATACATTATAAATGATTTAATGAATAAGATGGAACATGAATTGAGCTAACACCTTTAATAAATTAAATAACCTTAAGCAACTGCTTAAAATTTAGAATAATTCGACAAATAGCTGAGTGAGATCTCAAATATCTAAAATACACTACAATTCAAAATTAAAAATAGATTGCAGCACATTATTAATGCATTAAGAGGGTAGGACTTAGATTCAAGTCCCAATACCATAATTGACACTCGTAAAAAAGAGCATTCTAAATCAATTATTCTCAGTTAGGCCTAATTATAATAAGATATGATTAAGAAAAGCAGGTAGTCAAAAATATTCAAAATGAACATACCTCAATCTAATTAATAAGAAACATAACAGATTCTTTAATAACCAAACTTAAATGTGGACAGAGTTGAAGTGGCAAGATTGTAATAATTGAGCACATAAGATTGGGCGTGGAAAATGAACTCCTCCACTGTGTTTTGTTGTATATTCTCAGCCTTACGAGATTTGAAAATAATAGGATTTTTGCAGCCCTGCTTATTCAAAAGTAGTACCAATAATTACCAAAAAAAATCAGCAGTCATCAATTTTGGCATTTATAATAAAAAGAATTTGACCAAATAACCATTACATATAGAGAAATACACCTTGAGACATAGTAAGATGAAGATAGTTAATGACTGTTATGAGTTGATGTTAAGTAAACCAATTAGCATAAAGGAATTTACAGAATATTCTATTGCAATATGGCCAAGCAAAGTCTTGTATTGTCACTATTTTAGCATTGCAGCTCCTATTAATCCATTCTTAGCATTTCAAACTTAAGATTTCAATGACAATCCTAAAATAAAAAGATCAGAGGATTTTCCATAGGTGATATCAACATTTCGTGCAGGTTTAGTGCCTTATTTGATAATTGATCCAAGAGAGTAATGAATGACTTTAATTTATGAAATTAAGTCTGTTTAAAATATGAAATATGGCGATATATAATTATTAAATTCAATCATTAACACCTTTACCTATAATTTTTAAAGTGTCTTAGATGGTCTTGATGACACTACTTAGATTGTCTATAATTTAGTTTTGCTGATTAAATCTTTAGTTCATTTCTTCTTTCAAATTGTAAGCCACATGATTGAATTCATCAATTGTTTTGACATGGAAATCTTGATTATTCTTTCTTTGTCTTTGTATTTCTTAATCAGTGTGGTCTCTCAACTCTTTGCTTTGAAGAATTCTTTCTGATTTTTCATTGCTCAGTTTCTCGTTTAATTGATAGGCTTCATCATCTAATTTTCTCAAGATCTCCTTTTCCCTTTCAACTCTAGTGTTTTTTTCTGTTTCATAATGCTCAAATAACGCTAAGATTGGTAAATAAATATACTGGTTAATTGTTTTCTGATTTCTCTAAGGTTTTCATCAGATTATCTCATTCTTTCCTGTTTTTCTTCTTCCAATTTTTAGGTTAGATCTTTGAGATAAGCATTGGCATCAACAATCCTTTAATCTGTTTAATGTGCAAATGTTTCATGTTGGGTTTACAATTTCTGATTTGTTTAATTCAACACTTGAGTAAATTTTGAATCATAGGCAATTAAAGTATTATTAATTCTTTCACCCTCCTGAGTGATGAATTCCCTAGTATTTTGAATTTTCCTAAGAATAGAGATGAGAATAACCTATGTACATCAAGAAATTTAGCTTCCAGTTATTTTTTTGCCTCTTCTCTATTTCTTTTCATATCTTCGAAATCATTTGCCAAGTCTCCCATTTGCTTCTCAAGCAGAGTGAGTTTTTCATTGTCTTTGGGCAATTGCTTATAAGGTTTTTAAGTCAAAGGACCTGTTGCTTATAAATTTGCTTATGTTTATTACATAAATTAATTTAATAATATTTTGACAAGAATAACAAGTAACATATTTATCAATGCTAAAAATTTTATCTTCTTTTGATTACTACAGCTTTCGGATTGACAATACCCCTAGCAGTGCTGGGTTCATCCAACTGAGTTTTCACTCTTTAAGTTAAGCAATCAATTCTATTCTCATGAACTCTATCATATTTTCTCTCTGATTTCGGATCTTGATGATTCAATTTGATCTTTAATTTAGGCACTTCCATCAATCTCAGAGGTTGCATTTTATAGATAGTTTATGGTTTCAAGATATTGCCATTTGTACTATTGACAATACTAGTTTTGGTGACAAAATTATGATTCACGATACTCTGTGTATTCTAAACCTAAGTGGAAGGATTGAGACTGTGATTGAAAAAATGGAAATTGGGAGCAACAGTCCGATGATTAGGATTGGTAGATGCTCCTGCATTAGCTTAGTTAATTTAGGCTTGAATGTTGACATTCGAATGAGTATGAGTACTGGATCCTGTACTAAAATTATTAACGATGACATTGCTAGCTTTTCTGGGAGTCCCTATTTGTAGATTGAGTTGTTTTTTCACATTTCCGAATTAGACTGTCCTTGAAGTGGTTGTAATTTCTCTATTTGTAGATTCTTTTTATTTTTGTAATTCCTTTTGTTATATAAAAGTAGAAAATTGCATGGCTTTGGTTAAATCTTATTCGACTAGGGATTGAGTGAATTACTTCTGCAGATCTTTCTCAAGTGCTCTGTCTGCCTCTACATTCTTGAGTAATTATAAAATTGTAGTAGATCTTTGGGTATCATTTAATTCCTTCAAAAAGCATGTCAACTCTTATTTCGCCATGGGATTACTTTTCTTCTTAGTTTTCTTCGGACTACCGCCACCTTCCTTATGAGCCTCCATTTCTATCTAGTTCATGGCCCATTGATACTCGACCTAAGATCTACTACTAATGTATTTCAGAATAATGGCTTTTAATTCCAGAAAGTATAACATGGGATGATCAATGCTAAACTTATAAGTAATTGGAGATGGTTACTTTGTAATATTGTATTAGTTATTTGAGTTAAAGCTGGCATTTAGACAGATTATAGAATTATCTAAGGTATTCTTCTTGAGTATCCAAAATTTTGTAATCCTCCACTCTCGTGTAGATACTATGCTTTTCCTTCCTTATAATTTAGTTGATAGGGCGAGAAAAATAATAATTTTGGCTCTGTCCGTGCTTATAATAGAGACTCATATTCATGGTTTCAATCAGATCGCCCTTTTTCGAAATCTCATCAATCGAGGCATACAAGCATTGATTTCTATGCATACAGAATCTGCATTTGTGATTATACATTAATTATAATTCATTATTATTTCACTTGATTGATCAAATTATACATATATAATATAAATAAATAAATTATGCAATTATCTCCTATTGATTTGGACTATTTACACTAAGAGAGCATCGGGGGAGTCATTGCAGATGGATTGACGGTGCTTTACAATACACAGCCTGAAAAACCAATCGAATTTTTAGCCAAATGGTTATTATAATATTGTAAAACTTCCACTCAAAAAACTCACTTCTATGACGATGTATGATAATCTCCACTTAATAGTTAACAGCTCTAGAAGAAAGATTAAAACATTCAGAATTTTATCCAATAACAAAAGTAAGAGAAGGAAAGATTGGAAGAACTGCTTTAATTCAAATAATAAACGATGTAATAAGAACTAAATTACATCGAGTATCTAAAAAACCACCCTTATCATTAGGAATTGATTATTCAGGAGTTTCCAGATTTTTTAATGAAGAAATTTGTAAGAATCCCCTCATATTATTTCAATTTAGAATTTATCTGGTGTGTACATCTGTTATTTCACCCATCAAAAATAATAAGAAGTTGATGTTGACTTGGTAGATGATGAAAATGCGTTTATCAATCAAAAGGCCCCTAAACTATTGAAATATGTAGGAACCTCTTCCAATCAAAAATTCCTTCTCAATTAAAACTTAACTGAATAAGCCATTTTAACATATGAAGTACTCAAACCCCCTCCTGTTGAAGAAGGCAAAGTTCCAGAAGTGTACAAGGGTTGCTATGTACCTGATGTTGTCAAAGAACCAAAAGTTTATTTTCATAGGTTCCCCAAATTGGGATGCTATTTTGCCATGCCAATGAATTTTGAAACTTCCCTCTTTGAAGTACTGCATTTTGAATTATATTAGGATGCCTTTGATGCAGGTTTTATTAATAGGATTAAGTACAATTCTGAGGTAGAAACTCAAAAGCAAGAAATAAAAGCTAAGGAAGAAGAACATGCAGAATCTTTGTAAAATGCAGAAAACGAAGAGCAAAAACAATAATTGGAAGATGAACACTAAAATTATTTGTCTTCATTGCCACAACTCGTAGAGCCACCCTTTTTGGGCATCTAACAATAATACATTGTGTGTGGTGATACTTTAGGTTAGGACAGAAAATTGTCAGAAGAAGAGCGCAATCAATTGTATGAGGAGATTCAATAATTTGGACAAAGTTACCAAGAGAAAGAGATTGCCTTATTATCAGAAGATATCAATTAATAAATTGAATACCAAAACACTATTCCTGAAAAATTGGAAGAGAATTATCTGGATTAAGAAAATCAATTTGTAGAGTAATAAGCTGCCAGTTTGGAGGAGTTAAAGTAAACAAATGAAAGGGATTACAATTATGAAATAGAGTGCATCAAATTCGATTTTCTAAAGTAACAATTTACAGCCAAAGATTTTGCCTCTACTTTTCTCAACCTCACCAAGAGAAGAGTCATCAAATTCCCAAATATTATTAAGGCTCTATTTTATGTGCTAGGCTACAAAAAAGAAGAAATCACACAAGAAAACAAATTGAATTGGAAGATTGTAGCTTCCTATATCGATTATAGATTTTTAGCTAAATTAGCACTGATCAATCACAGAGGACCCAAAGAAGCCCCACTTTAACATGCCACTATATATCGATTAGAAAAGTTAGTCGATATCTATGATGAGGAAAAAGTTATGAATTACAATTGGGCTTTAGGATATTTACAAAGATTTCTCACCTTATACTGCAAGTTGAGAAGAGAGGATGTGGCAATCAGAAAGGAAATCTTACAGGAAAAGAGATAGTAATTGTAAAATGCCAAAGACTAATTAGCCCAGTTATTAGTATGAAATTAATCAAATATATTTAGGAATAAAAGGAAACTGATCTATAAGCAGCTAAAACAAACTTTCAAGGAGAGGAAGGTGAAGAATTTGATGAATAGAAATGGATCGAATAATGGGAATCTGAACATAATCTACCTGAAATTGGGCCTGAACCATAAGATGAAATTGATGATGACTTAGAATGATATTCATAAATTAGAAATAAACATTATATATATATATATCTAAGTTTTTGCAAATACTCATAATTTATATTTGGAAGATTACTTTTTCATTAGGATAATAATTTGAAGTAAAGTTTTAGTCTCTTAAAGTTTAATTATTTAAAAATCTAGGTATGGTTGAAAATGAGAAACAATAATTAATACAATAATTATTTATGATAAAAAAATTCTCATATTTTACTTATGAATCTCTTCCTGTTTACACAATGGTCACTTCATTTGTGTTGGATAGCAATGTAATGTAATTTTTTTTGGTCAATGTAAATTATGAAATTGAAATTAAAGCCTACATTTGCAATATCAGATGAAAATACTATGATGTCTTTTAGCAAGTATTCAAAAACTAAATTCGCCTTATAATTGAGATTGTCTGCAGAAATAGAGTAAATTGATGATACTTTACAAATTAAAAGATGGGCAACCTTCGGTATGAATTATGAAGAATTATCAAAATTACTATATCCAGATTTGCTACCAGAACAAGAATTTGTTATATGTAGATTGATTGATTATGCATTTATATAGAAAATCAATAAAAATAATTATTCGGAAAGTTGTATGACAGACATTTCGAAATAGTTTTTAAAGAAAATCTTGATCAAGAGAACCAATTGACTTATATCATAAATACAGATTAGCATGGACAATTGAGAAAACAAATAGAAGTATGAGAGTAATTTCATTTTAGAAATCATTAACATGGGTAGCAGGTTGGCACCATCCAAAGTAATTTATAAAACAATAAGAAGGATAAAGGAAAACAATTTGATTTAATTTACAATATGTAAAAACTAGAATGTGATATTTGATTTTGCTTAAATGTGATGATTTCATTAGACCAATTGATGCTTTGGAGTGAAAGCAACACCACTTGGATCTAGACTGCAGAGTACAATTTTGTCTTCTCCTGGAGCCAATTCTATTACATAGTTATCTCCAATTTCAGGTTTTAAGAACTTAACACCTTACTTATTTGATAAAGTGTTCTTTAATTTGAAAGTCTTTTGTGAAGTGTTCTTATAATAAAAATAGCCCAATCTATTAAATTAATACAAACAATGTGATACCCTTTAGAAACAACTGTTTCCATGGCACAAAATAGTCCAGTGGTTAATTGTTATAAATTCTTGTTTTCTCTGGCTACTTATAACATAACTGCTTTTCTTAAGTCAGCATCTCTAGGCACTTACTTTGGTCTCAAGAATTCAGACCCATAGACACTGAATTAATATTCATGTTCATTCCAAGTTGGAACAGCCCATTTAATTTTAATTTAAACTGAATACTTACCCTTAGTCAATTGGCCTCCTAAATGAACTTCAATGTCCTTTTATTATTTTTAATCAATGAATTAATATTCTCCTTTACCAGCATTTTTAGCCAATAAGATTCTAACATAAGAATATTCATATTTAATATCTTTGTTCAATTTGTATCTTCTCAATGCCTCTTGATGAACTGTGAAATAGTATTCGCCATCATTTGGAATCTCAATATCATATTGAATAGTTTTAGTCTTTTTGGCCATTTATTTAATAGAGTTGTATAAATATTCCTTTCTAAAATAGCCAACAAAAATTGCTTAGAAGTATCTTTAGAAATCCTTGATTTCCATAAAGAAGATGCCATCATCCTCCTTCTTTCCAAATTTGACTTATTCTTTCAAACTCTCTGTCCATAACGAACTTCCATCGCTCCAATCTCCATTCCATTCCTTATTTCCCCAAGGATTCCTAATTTTTAATAGAGTGACTTCTCCTTTGGTGGGATGAGTCACATTATAGACCTTCAATAATGAATATGCATGTCCAGCCTCCAAACCATAATTGGTATAATTTGGATTTGATCCAAAAGTACCACTAGTCATAACACACTTCATATCTGAACATTTTTGTAATTGTTATTTGAAATCAGCAGCATTAGTAAATACAACCCAAGTGGGTCCACCAGTGATACTCTTAATAACTTCTCTTGGATCGCCACCCTCTATATCTGTGTAATCTATATTCATCTTAGCCCATGCTTTTTCTAACAATGCAACCCACATTTCCGCACCTGCATTTTTAGAAAATGCTGGATTTCCCTAGCCATTAACAGGAATAAAGTCATCCAATACAACGACTTTCCATTCACCATCTAAACACAATCTTACTGCATATAATTTCTCCTTATTTGCTCTTTGACTTATGAATAGGTCCTTTATCACTTCAGGCCTATTAATAATAACAATATGAATACCATCTGCATGCTATTGTACTAATTGATGATAAAAAGTAACAATCTCCTAGAATTCCTTATTTAATATCTCTATGAGAGATCCACTTTCCCAATCCAACTCTACTGTCTTATGAATCATCTACATTAAACATCTTTAGGTTATTCTAAAATATGTCACTCATTCTTTTCCATGACAATTAGCAAAATTTCATTCCTAAACTTCTTACCGATGCTGGAAAGTCTTTATCAACAAATTCCTATTTTGTTTTTTTTAATTCCTCTCTAATCTATACTAACTCTTTGGCTCCTGTGGTATGTAAGTCAATATTAATGAAATCAGCAAAATCAACTTGATCATCTTTTACTTCCTATTGTTCAACATCTTCAACTGGTACAGGGACAGGAACAACTTCATCTTCTTTTTTTTTCTCTTCCAATTAAGATCTTATAGTATATTTAACTTATTCTTATTGTGGATTTTTGTATTGATTATCCACAATCTATTCCCATTATTGAAACAATTATCTTAAATGATCACAAGAAAATTTCAAATTTCCAATCTTATTTCTAATTGATTGATATTCTGAGGGAGTAATTGAATTGTGAAAAAATTCAATGAGCTCTTTGGTTTCTCTTTCTTCTAAGGCCAAATCTCTGTTTTTATCAAAAAATTTGAATACTCTTTCTATGTCAAGTCTTTTAGCACGATAATTTTGGATTATCACAGTGATTGTTTACAAATCTTATTTAGATAATACAAGTTCGACCTTCTCTTGATTCTCTGTAATTTTTTCTAGAATTTCAACTGTCAATCCTACCAAACTGCTGTGATCAATCAGAGCCTTTTAATAAAATCTGTCGCAATCTGTAATCGTAATTGTCGGGTCCATTTATATAATTAACTTTCTAAAATGCACTTGTGCAAGAGTTGGGCGACCAAAATCTTGAACCACCTATTTGAAGGGCTTTTGAACGGCCACTTTGTACAAGGCTTTCAANTACCACTAGTCATAACACACTTCATATCTGAACATTTTTGTAATTGTTATTTGAAATCAGCAGCATTAGTAAATACAACCCAAGTGGGTCCACCAGTGATACTCTTAATAACTTCTCTTGGATCGCCACCCTCTATATCTGTGTAATCTATATTCATCTTAGCCCATGCTTTTTCTAACAATGCAACCCACATTTCCGCACCTGCATTTTTAGAAAATGCTGGATTTCCCTAGCCATTAACAGGAATAAAGTCATCCAATACAACGACTTTCCATTCACCATCTAAACACAATCTTACTGCATATAATTTCTCCTTATTTGCTCTTTGACTTATGAATAGGTCCTTTATCACTTCAGGCCTATTAATAATAACAATATGAATACCATCTGCATGCTATTGTACTAATTGATGATAAAAAGTAACAATCTCCTAGAATTCCTTATTTAATATCTCTATGAGAGATCCACTTTCCCAATCCAACTCTACTGTCTTATGAATCATCTACATTAAACATCTTTAGGTTATTCTAAAATATGTCACTCATTCTTTTCCATGACAATTAGCAAAATTTCATTCCTAAACTTCTTACCGATGCTGGAAAGTCTTTATCAACAAATTCCTATTTTGTTTTTTTTAATTCCTCTCTAATCTATACTAACTCTTTGGCTCCTGTGGTATGTAAGTCAATATTAATGAAATCAGCAAAATCAACTTGATCATCTTTTACTTCCTATTGTTCAACATCTTCAACTGGTACAGGGACAGGAACAACTTCATCTTCTTTTTTTTTCTCTTCCAATTAAGATCTTATAGTATATTTAACTTATTCTTATTGTGGATTTTTGTATTGATTATCCACAATCTATTCCCATTATTGAAACAATTATCTTAAATGATCACAAGAAAATTTCAAATTTCCAATCTTATTTCTAATTGATTGATATTCTGAGGGAGTAATTGAATTGTGAAAAAATTCAATGAGCTCTTTGGTTTCTCTTTCTTCTAAGGCCAAATCTCTGTTTTTATCAAAAAATTTGAATACTCTTTCTATGTCAAGTCTTTTAGCACGATAATTTTGGATTATCACAGTGATTGTTTACAAATCTTATTTAGATAATACAAGTTCGACCTTCTCTTGATTCTCTGTAATTTTTTCTAGAATTTCAACTGTCAATCCTACCAAACTGCTGTGATCAATCAGAGCCTTTTAATAAAATCTGTCGCAATCTGTAATCGTAATTGTCGGGTCCATTTATATAATTAACTTTCTAAAATGCACTTGTGCAAGAGTTGGGCGACCAAAATCTTGAACCACCTATTTGAAGGGCTTTTGAACGGCCACTTTGTACAAGGCTTTCAAAACCTGATCATCAGATCCCATGAATTATTAAAAATAAATATCTTCTCTAATAAATAACAACACTTGCTTTAATATTGAATTAAATTATATTCATTAATATGTGTTTATCTTTTGACTCTATTTAGTCTTTCTAATTAAGCAAGATACTTTGGATATTCTGGTTTTTTCATTGGAAATATGGGTCATTACTTTTTAAAACGAAGGACAGAAGGAACTGCCCAACTCGCCTGACTAAGGAGCACTTGAGTGGGGATTTTTTCTGATACGAAGTTAACTAAGCTTGCTAATAATTGAGTTTTTAATATTTAATTATTTTAGCGCATTTTAAATAAGAAAAATAGTTAATGAGCTTTCTTATATTAAATTAATAATAAAATGAAAAAATTTAATGGAGGAAAGAAATAGTCTTTTGTGCCTCCAGTTGTGACTATAGAATTTAGAATTCAAAAAAGAAATCAAAGTATGAATATCATTTATGTCTATTGTCTAGTTGCTGATCTAATTTAAGTTAATTCTCTGCTTAAAGAAATCAATGAGTAGATCATTTTGGCCAGAGTTAAAGAAATTGAGAATACAATTTATTTAGAGCATGCAGCCAATGTTCATCTGTACAGCAGTAAAATTGAAAAGGTTGTTTCACTATTTAAAGGCATAAATTAAAATAATTATATAAATATTGCTTAAAAATTAAAAAAGCAAGAACTTGCTACTAAATCCATCCTCAAATTATTGGAAAAGAAGAAATAACTAAAAGATTACGATTAAGATATTTTAAATAAAACTCTTTAGAAATCAGAATATGATCCTCTCAATACCAAATAAATCAGTTCAAAAAAAACAGTTTTGGTCGCCAACAAAATCACAATTGTGAAATCTAAAAATTCAACATCGGATCAAAAGGGAAACTTTGCAGCATAGCCAAATATGGTTTTTGCAGGGTCAATTCAGCCTATAGAACCAATTCAAGAAAAAAAGGTGAAGATTGAAAAAAGCGAAAAAGAAGATGACGATGATGAAATAGACATAAGGATAGATGACGGAATGTAAGGAGCTGCATCAATAGCTGTCCATTGCTCAAAACAATTAATTTTATTTGATAACAAAATTAAAATACCCGTTGTTCTATTAGTTCAATTCCTTCCTCAATATAGAGTGCTATGTGAAAAGGTTGATTTTACCAAACTTCATAATGCCAAAGAAACAATTCAATTTTTATCTTCGAATCTTGAAAGAAAGATCCTATTTGGATAGGTCATACTGAAACCCAGTGAGTACACCAAAAACTTGAGGGATTTGAGTGAAAAATTGATTAAGTAGGATAAAATAGTTGCTTAAAAGTTTGACAAAGACAATGCATCTTTCTTAATCTTGCATAAGAATCAATTGGAATAAATTCTGAAAGCTAGAAAATAAAGTCTAGCATTTGATGCATCTGACATGGTGATACGAGAGTGGACAAAGTAATAATCTTATTTGGAATGGTGGGCATTGAATAAACAAGATCATAATCTTCACTTTTTGATATCATATAAAAGTTTAACAAATTCTAATGATCAAATTTATGACAAAGTCATACTTTAAAAACCGTCTTGTTATCCTAAAATTTAATAAACAATTGATTCATTAAAGTAGAAGAAAGACATAGATGATTTATTATAAGGGTTCCTTTAATAAGATCTTTTTTAGAGTTCATAATTGGGTGATATGCTTTAAGAACCTAGTTAAATTCAACAAGTTGATTAACAAATATAAGAGGAAGTAGAGAAAGTGTAACAGGATTTAGAAAAAGAATAGCAAAGCAATAAACAAGTCGACAAATTTGAAACCAATGGAATTAGCGAATAGGAAAATAATCAAATCCATTTCAATATTAAAATATCAGATCTAACTCTGTAATTATCGAAAGAAGACTATTTCTGATATTTTGATCAAATATAAGTGAAGAATAATTAAATATTATCTAATTATAAATAATTTAATAAATTTTATTGAATGACTAAATCCCACTTACTAATACTAAATGTATTTTAAGTCACAACTATTAGTCATAAAGTGAATACTATTATTAGCTAGGCAGTCTTGGTCTCAATCTTCTGCTAGCCTTTTTTTATAATAGCAACAAAAATATATATTAATAAATGCCAAGAAAATCATTTTATATATTGGATGCCTTTTTTATCTGAAAGTGTTTTCATCTTTTGATAGGTTTATCAAATAGAATTGGTGTAGAAATATTTTGGGTCTAGATTATTATTTTTACATCAATATATTTATATTAAAAATTGAATTTGATAATGGAAGGTAAACATAGTTTCTATCTAGACATCTTTAAATCGCCCTCTAATAAATTCTTCATAATTAAATACAAGACCAGAGGACAAGCTGATTAAAGTCTAAATAGCAAAGTGATTTTCCTCCAAAAGAGATTTGATTAGTAATTAAGGAATGCAGCCTAAGTATGCGAGTAAGTGGGAGTCTTTTTGAGTTGTCTGGATCAACAATCATTTATTGCTTTTGGTACAATTTAGAATGAACCAACTGATTTTGAATATCTCACAGTATTTCTAAAAAGTTAACTCATTAGGAGGAATAGTAGCAGAATTTGAGTAAATTGCAGGAGTTTTTCTAATCATTTGTGAAGGTAGAGTGGATATTTAAAGGTGTGCTTAATTTTGAGAAAACTAAAAATATTAAAAATGATTTGAATGAAATGAAACCAGTCAATCATTGCAAGGATGTCTAAGAATTGACGTGTCAGACTGCAGAATAAGTAAAATATAATGTATTAATCAAAGTTATTATCATTACTTTAAAAATAAGAACCTTATAAGCCTTAATTTTAATGGGGTGTTGTTGTAATACCATAAAAAATTAATGATATAATCAACTAAAATCTTAGACCTCATGATAATGATAAATAAAAAAGTAGTAAGAGTAGAAGTCGACACAAGGAAAAGGAAAAAGATAAAGAAAAAGATAGAAGAAAATCAAGCAAGGATAGAGCAAAAGAGAAGTATGATCGTAATAAAGACAGAAGAAGCAAAGAAAGAAGTTAAAGAAGAAGTAAAGAGAAAAAAAAAAAAGCAATGAAAAAAAAGATAACAGAGAAGATATAAAAAGCCAAAATATATCAGAGTTTGTTGTTTATGATAGTATTCTAATACATAATAGATAATAGATAAGGATTAAAGAGATAAAGAAAGACAGACAAGAGAAAAAGAATACTAGAAAGAAAAAGATTAAAGAGAACAAAGAGAAAGAGAGAGAGCAAAAGAATAAATAGAATAGAGAGAAAGAGACAGAGAAAAAGAGTAACGATAACAAAAGGAACAAGAAAAAAGAGAAAAAGAAGAAAAAGAAATGATAGAAAAATAGAAATAAAAAGAGAAAGAAAGAGAAAAAGAAAAAGAAAAGGAGAGGGAAAGAGAAAAAGAAAGGGAAAG
Source organism: Paramecium octaurelia (assembly GCA_905182995.1). Lineage (NCBI taxonomy): Eukaryota > Ciliophora > Oligohymenophorea > Peniculida > Parameciidae > Paramecium > Paramecium octaurelia. The sequence continues at coordinate 315,862 of CAJJDP010000130.1, forward strand.
GGAAAAAGAGAAGGAGAAGGAGAAAGAGAAAGAAAGGGAAAAAGAGAGAGAAAGAGAAAAAGAGAAAGAGAAAGAAAAAGAGAGAGAAAGAGAAAGAGAAAAAGAAAAAGAGAAGGAAAGTAACAAAGATAGAGAAAGAGAAAAAGATAGAGACCGATAAAGGGATAAAGACAAAGATTATAATAGAGATAGAGAAAAATTTGATAAAAGCAAATATGATAAGAAAGATGACCATAGATAAAAAGAAAGGAATGAATCTAAACATGATTATGATAAAAAATAAAAGGATAAAGAGAGAGAAAGGGATAAAAATAGAGAGAAGTCGAAGGAGAAGTCTTTTGAGAGATCGGATAGAAAAGACAGAGAGAGAAGGAAAGAGAAAGAGAAAGACAGATCGAGAGGTGGAGACAAAGAGAGAGATAGAGATTACAATAATAAGAAACACAAGGATTATAGAAGGGAAACAACCAAAAAGAGAAGTGAGGAGAGATCTAAGCCTCGATCTAGGAGTGAGGACAGACGCTAAGGTCATAATTCAAATAAAAATAAGAAGTTCGTTGATTTAGCTTCATAAAGCGAACAACCAAGAGAATTCTAGTACCAAAACATTAATAAATAGTTCATCTGTGTCATTATCATCCCATAAATAAGAGTAAGAGCAACAAGATCTTGAATTGGAATAAAATTCTGTGAGACCTGAATAGAAGGACCAAGTAGATCTTGGAGTTATTTTGAATGTTTTGGATTCCCCTAAACCAAATGCACAATAATTTCAACCTTTAATTTAACCAGTTATAATTACACCAGCTGAATAAATAGTATTAACAAAACAAAGTGAATCCCAACAATCAAACATTCTAAATAGTGATTCCAAAAAAAGGATATTATTAGTCAATTAAGAGAAAAGTTTAAGTGTGCCAGATAATGTTGAATAGTAAAAATAATTAAATCCAGGCTCAATGAAGATCATAAAAGATGCNAAAAAAAAAAAAAGCAATGAAAAAAAAGATAACAGAGAAGATATAAAAAGCCAAAATATATCAGAGTTTGTTGTTTATGATAGTATTCTAATACATAATAGATAATAGATAAGGATTAAAGAGATAAAGAAAGACAGACAAGAGAAAAAGAATACTAGAAAGAAAAAGATTAAAGAGAACAAAGAGAAAGAGAGAGAGCAAAAGAATAAATAGAATAGAGAGAAAGAGACAGAGAAAAAGAGTAACGATAACAAAAGGAACAAGAAAAAAGAGAAAAAGAAGAAAAAGAAATGATAGAAAAATAGAAATAAAAAGAGAAAGAAAGAGAAAAAGAAAAAGAAAAGGAGAGGGAAAGAGAAAAAGAAAGGGAAAGGGAAAAAGAGAAGGAGAAGGAGAAAGAGAAAGAAAGGGAAAAAGAGAGAGAAAGAGAAAAAGAGAAAGAGAAAGAAAAAGAGAGAGAAAGAGAAAGAGAAAAAGAAAAAGAGAAGGAAAGTAACAAAGATAGAGAAAGAGAAAAAGATAGAGACCGATAAAGGGATAAAGACAAAGATTATAATAGAGATAGAGAAAAATTTGATAAAAGCAAATATGATAAGAAAGATGACCATAGATAAAAAGAAAGGAATGAATCTAAACATGATTATGATAAAAAATAAAAGGATAAAGAGAGAGAAAGGGATAAAAATAGAGAGAAGTCGAAGGAGAAGTCTTTTGAGAGATCGGATAGAAAAGACAGAGAGAGAAGGAAAGAGAAAGAGAAAGACAGATCGAGAGGTGGAGACAAAGAGAGAGATAGAGATTACAATAATAAGAAACACAAGGATTATAGAAGGGAAACAACCAAAAAGAGAAGTGAGGAGAGATCTAAGCCTCGATCTAGGAGTGAGGACAGACGCTAAGGTCATAATTCAAATAAAAATAAGAAGTTCGTTGATTTAGCTTCATAAAGCGAACAACCAAGAGAATTCTAGTACCAAAACATTAATAAATAGTTCATCTGTGTCATTATCATCCCATAAATAAGAGTAAGAGCAACAAGATCTTGAATTGGAATAAAATTCTGTGAGACCTGAATAGAAGGACCAAGTAGATCTTGGAGTTATTTTGAATGTTTTGGATTCCCCTAAACCAAATGCACAATAATTTCAACCTTTAATTTAACCAGTTATAATTACACCAGCTGAATAAATAGTATTAACAAAACAAAGTGAATCCCAACAATCAAACATTCTAAATAGTGATTCCAAAAAAAGGATATTATTAGTCAATTAAGAGAAAAGTTTAAGTGTGCCAGATAATGTTGAATAGTAAAAATAATTAAATCCAGGCTCAATGAAGATCATAAAAGATGCGCCCTCCAAAAGTATATAATAAATAGCGAATCAACAATGTTAAGCAAAAAAGTCAGTGGTAATTTAAGACTCGAAATAAGTATTCATTATTAAATATTCAAAAGGGTAATGGAAGTTAAATTAGAGATAGGATAATACTTAAAAAGAAATGAAATTTAATTTAACATTCAAGCAATAACTTATTTTTTACATACATATTAGTTTTTAAATCATAATATATCAGATTGGTTATCCTGAGTGTTTAAAGTTTTATTAATTTATATAAACTCTAACTACAACTCAATAATTAATCAGAATGAGGGAAAGCAAACATACAGAATTCTAGTTTGATGATGATTCCAAGGCTAGATCGTTGCCTCAACCGATAGATCATATTAACAAAAGTTATTCTTTGGAAAATGACATGGTTTTAGGATGGGTTCCTGCATAGTATTAGGAGGAAATAATAAATGTGTAGTTCTATAATGAATTAACCGATCAACTCATTGAGTTTTACAATTAGAATGACCCAAATAAGATAGTTTATCTAGGTTATAGGCCAAATGAAGCAATGCAATTTCATAAATAATTCTCTGCATAATCTAATTATAAAATCAGAAATGCTAAAAATTACAAACTCAAATCCTATCAAAACTAATAGTTATTTGTAGGAATGAATCCAAATATCGAAAATTAAATAAAATTCAATTCATAATTTGAAAGTGGGAACTTAGATTTGGTAATTTAAAAGTCAGAATTAGAGTACGATCTATACATGAGAGTTGATACAAATACTAAAGGTCATACGCTTTGGTATTACTTTGAAGTTACAGGTTTGAGAAATTTTGATTCAATTAAATTTAACATTTGCAATTTTCGTAAAAAAAGGTGCTTGTATGAACGTGGGATGAAGCCTTACATCTAAAGGGATTCTTAAGAATGGTAGTAAGAGGGAGAAAATGTGAAATATGGGGCATATAAATGTTAATTTAAAGAAATTCAAAAGTAATATTATTGTCTGACTTTTACTCTAATGAATAAAAAACGGGATGATAAAATAAGGATAGCCTATTGTGTACCATACACATTAAGCAAATTAAATAATTTTATAAAATCCTTAAATTCGTAGTATTTGGAATAATCCTTTTTTTGTTACTCTTTAAGTGGAGTCTACATTCCAAAGTTAACTTTCTCTAAGGGAAACATCTTAAAGAAGAAAGTAATAGTAATATAAGCTCGAATTCATCCTGGAGAATCAAATTCATCATGGGTAATGTAGGGTTTATTAGAGTATTTGAGTTCAAGTCAAGCAGATAAATTATTAGATTAGTAAGCAATAAAATAAATATAAGATTAATTTTTGTAATCGTTCCTATGATGAATGTTGATGGAGTAATATTTGGTAATTATAGGACTGGTTGTGCAGGGAGAGATTTGAATAGGCAATTTAGAGATAGTTGTAAGAAATTGTATCCGACGGTTTATGCAATGAAACAATTGATTTATGACTTATATTAATTATATGGAGATCAAATAGTTGGTTTTATAGATATTCATGGACATTCAGGTATTATATTTCCATTTTATTAGAGCCAAAAAGAATGCATTTTTATATGGACCCGAATTTTAATTGTGGAATTGTAATTATTATAAATCTAGATTATTTGCTAAAATCTTATCACTCAAAACTCAAGTTTTTCGTTATTATTCTTGTCTATTTAGAATAAACAAATGTAAAATAAATACTGCAAGAGCTGTCTTTTGCGAAAAATACGAATTTATTAATTGTTTTACTTTAGAAGTGTCAAACAGTAGTTATTACTATGAGTAAACTACAGAGAATTTCTCTGAATAGAAATGGATTTAGTTAGGCTAAATAATTGGTGAGTCATTTAATGATTTTATCATTCATTTTTAAGAAATAGATACTTTGTTTTGCGATGTAAAGGATAAGAAAGTAAACAAATAAACAAAAAAAAAATATAATACTCAAATAAATGAAGAAAAATAGTAGAATCTTTATAATATTTGTTAAAATTCAAAATACTCTGAGTTATTTGAAGAAATGAAGAATGATTAACCAAATTTATCTTTCTCTGAGGGTGAATCTGATAGTGAACGGGAATCAGATGATTTAGATGATGAAATCTTGAATTATGTAGTATTGACTTCAAATAAATAAAAAAAGATCAAAAAGTCTAAAAAATCTTTAAAAACCAATGAATATAAAAAGCAATCAATCAGAAGTGAAAATAGCTCAGCAGTAAACAATCATACAGTGTTTTTGAATAAAAAATAATTTCTGGAAGACTAACCAAATAATGTTTTCTAACAAACTTAAAATTAAAACATTTATAGGAGAACAAGTTATAAATAATACAAATAAGATGATAAAATTAAAGATAATTAAACTTTTACCTTGACCAGCAAAAATTCCCTGGAATCTAGTAATATAAAAACATTTAGAGCATCTTATGCTAGTGGACAACAACCTAAATTTGAATAAATAGGAGTCCAGAACAGAAATAAATCTCCGATAAAATTAAAAACATTAATACATGAAGCAAAAATGGGGGAGTCAACAGAATTGAATTGCGAAATTCATGAGGACAATATGGCAGATCAAATTTTTCAACCTTACATTAAACGACCATTGTTGAATTAAACAAATAATACAAACATTAAGTTTGGAAATATTTGCTCTCCCACAAAAGATTTCGTGTTTTTAAACGAATTGAATACTAGAATAATGTAAAATACTCATTTTCCTACAGATTAAGGTTGCACTTATAACGTAACTGCAATCTATCATGGAATAAATAAACATTAAAAAAAACCTAATAATTATAGGTTTAATAAAATGTAAAAATTCTAAAAAACATAAAATCCATCAATTAATTTAAGAAATACTCTCTAAGTGTAGAAATTAGGAACAACAACAGAGGATTCTTTTGGAATAGTAATAAAGCCTAAGCTGTTTTCATCACCTTAGATCGATGAAACATAAGTTTAAACGGAATAATCTAAAAGTGCCATGAATTAATATTAGAATACTTCAATAAGTTAAAAACCATAAAAGCAATTGGTTCCATCTTCATTTTATTCAATTAAAAAGCATTGGACCAACACTAGAGGTATTCACTAATACCTTAATCTTAATAATTGAAAAAATGAAGTATAATTTTGTTTATAATAAAAATTTTGATATATATTAATTGGGTCACACTTTAGAAAAAAACCTTTTTTCTTAATTTATTCTTTCTAAAGAGAGTTTCTGTCCTGAAGCCTTATAAAAATTTTGTTTTTAATTAAGCATTTACCGAGATCTAGGGTTATTTTTAACTGACTAAATCAATGGAATAATATCCTAGGATTTAGCGGATCTAGATTAATTGATTTTAATACCTTCCTTAACTATGATATGATGCAACACATGGAGTGTTAGGCTATAAATTTGTATGTGAAATCCATTCTTTATAGACAGATTTTGTTTGAGCTTCTTAAGGAGATTCGTAAAAAAAAGAAGAGCCAAAAATTACTGGTAAATTCATAGATTTACCTTAAGCAATTTTTTTTCTAAAATCTTATTCTCCTCTTTAAGACTCCTTTTCGTCTAAATTCATTTTTAAAGGATCAGGTTTAAATGGAGGTTTTACTTTTTTAAGTGCTAATTATTTAAAATCGATTTAAGAGAAAAAAGGATGTTTCAAAATTTCTTAAACACCTCCATTTGCACCTAATCTCTAAATTGGATCTTTTTCAAGAAGTGCAATCAGTAAACTTTTGACTTCTCTAGATAAAGTCAACTAAGAAAATTGTAAAATTATACATCATTTGGAAATGACAATTTAGAGTACAGAATGTCTTAGTAAATTTGATTGGTATTTGTTGAATAGTAGGGAGGTAATCCTGTAAGTAATTCATACAGCAATGCTCCCAAACAATAAAAGTCTACTGTTTATGAATGTCCCAATTTTAGCAACATCTCTGGAGCCATGTATTCTGGAGATCCACAAAAACTGTATGCTTTTTCTTCTCTTCCAATTTCAGGTTTACTTAAACCAAAATCGGCTATTCTAACATGACCTTCAATGTCCATTAAAATGTTTTCAGGTTTGATATCTCTATATAATATGTTTAGAGAATGAATCTCTTATAAACCCTCAGAATAAGAATTAATTTACGTACCAAGCAAATTTCTGAAATATAAAAGCAAGCTTATTCTTCACTCATTCTTTTAATCTATTTAAGTTGAAAAAAGAGTTCACCTCCTTGACAAAATTCCAAAACGAAAACTACAAACTATCTCGATTCAAAAGCATATGATAAATGTAATAAAAATGGGCTGTTGAGTAGTGTCATTATATTTCTTTCATTTAAAACAATTTACTATTTCTTTTTTGCAATAATAAACTCTTTATCAATTAATTTCAAAGCGTAGAATTTTCCAGTATCCTTCTTTCTAACGAGATACACTAAAGAAAAACCTCCTACTCCGATATTTTTTAAAAATATAAAGTCTTTAAGACCCACTTTTGGTTCAGGTGAAGCCTATAACAAGAATGCTTCTAGTTTCAACCCTGAATTCATAAACACATTAAAGGATAAGTCTGGTTATGCGATGTAATAATCTATAGAGATCGAATGTTATTAAGATACAAAACTAACTATTTAATTGACTGATGGTTTATCTTTAAGATTAGCATAGCATTCTTGTGGATTAGCGAATTCTAAATCATGTAATCTTTGTAAGATTTGAAACCAGATTTATCTCATATTAAGACTAAGGATATATAACTATAGACTTACTGAGAATCGAAATAGAAGTAAAAGTCTTAATTTCCAAATCTGACTACAACATTATGATGTTTGACTTATTGCATTTATTCATCCGGACCTAAACTTTTGGCTTTGCTTAATACTGAAGCAGGATTGCCCATATCTGTTTTGATTGTCCTTTTTACTGATTCCATGGCTTCAATCGTGACAGATTGGGCAGATCGCTTTTATTATCCACCTTAATTGTTAACGAAATTGGCATTAATGAAGAACTTATTTTATTATGCAATAGAGTTCTGCGTAGATCTTTGTGTCTATTTGCTCAATTGTTATTTCATTCTAATGTCATTCTTTTTCTGTTTGTATAGGTAGAATTTTTCCAATGCATTATCTGGTATTTAATCAATTGATTGCTATTTACTTTGCGAGGTTTTTCGATGACTGGGGGTTGTGTGCAATTGATTCATTTGGCTTTTTCGAGAAAAGGAATCTTAGGATCCTATTCTTAATACACCTTGATGTTGCATGTTAAAATTTTGTAGTTTAATTTAATAAAATTAGGAAAAGCAATATAAAAAAATTGATTGTTCTTCAATACTTGTTAAGAGAATTTTCAAATATTTTATATAATTCGAGTAATTATTTTTAATCCAAGTACCGTTTTCAGAATTGAGTGATCTCTGTTTTAAACTTTTAATATTTAAATTTAATAACGTATCTAAATTTTAAAATTTGATAATGCCAATTCTTTAATCGAACAGGAAAATACTAATGAAATAATCATAAACACTCCAAAATTAATAACTTAATTATGAACAAAATACTTAATTTACTTTTGGAGTCTTTCTCAGCATTATAAAACATTAAAAGAGACTTTAAATATTTGTTTGTTGGGTAGTTTGATATGATGTTTTTCTGATACTAGTTAATAGGGCATATCTTATTTAATTATAATATAATAACAATTCAGCAATCGGATATCTGCTGTTTATTTGGTTAAGAGGACAAGCTTTCCATTGATCTGTTCGTGGAACTTTAAGCTAAGAATTCATCAGCCATCTTATTCCAGAAGCAAGCCGATTTTATTACTACTCTATCTACTATTGATGTTTTTTTTTTCGGAATAATGAGGATTGAAGTTTGATCTCTAACAGTTGTGTGAAGTCGTTGTTACCAGAAGTTTAGAGAATTCTCTATAATATTATCCATAGATGCAATTAATTTCTGTATTTATATTATTATTTTTAATACCCTAATGTGTAAAACTTAATGAGTACTAAAATTTCTAGAAGGTCCAGAACATTTATAAGAAAGTTAAAATACTAAGAGTTTGGTTTGAAATCTGAATTATTTCAATTGTTTTTAGTACTTAATTTGCTTTTATTATTTCCAATATTTAAATAATAATAAATATTTATTTTATTATTTATTATGCTAATGATGAGACATTTGATTATGTGACATTCATGATCTTTGATCTAATCTTCTCTCTGAAATTGAAATTTGCAAATTTCTTAATATAATAATTATATATATAATATAATTAACAATGGAATAATAACCCCTTAGCAATAATAGAGTAAAAACTCATCTTAGTTTACAATTAGTCAAATATGAATGAGGATTAATTAACATAAAAAAGAGAGTTGACATCATATGAATCTTGCCTCGATTGTTGTGGAAATGTTTCTGGATGTTTGAGAGTATAACCAAACAATTGATTTAAGGCTTGGCTCCCTTGCATATTTTGTTGTTGCGAAAATCCCTTCTACGCAGTCCAATAGAGTTCCTTAGGATTGGTTGAGAAGTTCGGTAAATACCACCGAAGTTTACCACCAGGTTTAAATTAAATTAACCCTTGCACTGTAATTTTTGTAATTGATTGCACAAGGATACCGTCATACAAGTGGATATGAGAACAAGAGTATTGGATTTAGATAGGTAAATCATCCTAACAAAGGATAACATATAAGTTAACATAGATACATGCATGTATTTTAGAATTATCGGTAGGTAACTAATATTCAAACATTTTAAATAGATGCCGTACGCGCAACCTATAGGGTATCAAGACTGACACAATCTGTTAAGGATATGACATACGCAGCTTTGAGGTAAGTTTGCGGAGAACACCAATTGTAAGATTTATTGGAACATAGAGAAATGGTCTAAGATTCAATTGAGGCTTATTTAGATAAATAAACAGATCAATGGGGAATATATATTGAAGAAGTTTTCATCAAAGATATGGTCTTAACTCCACAGATGCAATCTGATTTGGCAGCCGCAGCCAAAAATAAGAGAATCGCATAGGCAAAAGTCATTTCTGCATAAGCTGATGTTGAAAGTGCTAAATTGATGAAAGAGGCTGCCCAAGCCCTTGATAGCAAGGCTGCAATGTAGATTAGATTCTTGGAGACACTTCAACTATTAGCTAAGGGACCATCCTAAAAATTGATGTTCCTTCCTCTAAGTCCAGAATCATAAGGAGCTCATAATGGATGAGTTGTTATGATAATAAGATAGATATAATTCAAACTTTAAAATCTTGAGGAGAAATCCATTTTTCTTTTTCTGTGATCCTAAATTGATGTTGTGGTACTGATTAATTTCTACTGATGTATTATGTAATCAAATTAGATTATGCAGGAGTGCCACAACGAAATTGTTTAGGTCCGATGATTTTTTTGCTTCTCTCTCTCTCCTCTTCCAATTCAAGTTACTTCTGTGTTTTGTATACATTATCAAATTATGTCTCGATTTGCATTGGATTTTAGTAGATTTTTCTAAAAGCTAACTTTTTATTCCAAGACTCTTTTTAACTGTGATTTGACAACTTAATTCCCCTATTTTGAGACAAGAAGCCAGGCACCCATATTTGTTTGTTATTTGATTCAACTAAGGAATCGTCGATTGATGGGTGAAGTAACTTCATAATCTCCCCAGAAGTTTTATGGAATTAGGGTTTTTATTCAATTGGATCATCAAATTAAGTTAATGTTTAACCTTTTAAAGGGGAATTTAAGCCATTTTGAGAATTAGCAAATGAAACAAATTTTCGAGATTAATTGTTCGAAGTTCTAGCAGTTTATCTATAAGAATTATCATTCTAAATAGAATAATAGTTATACTGATAACATTTTATCTAACTCTTTGGTTGGCAATTTTTACATTTACTATTTGAATCTTCCCTTACCAATAGCATTATTTACAACGACATCTAATTTATTCGATTTCTTGGCAGCATAACCAGCATGATGAAATTCTGTAATCACATTAAATTTTATTGTTTTTTAATGAGCTTAATATTTATTTTTACTCATATGTTCCAGAAATATGTCCATAGCATTATCATTTTGCTTAATTGATGCAATTTCAATTGGTATTGAGTGAGCCTATCCTGAACATAATTTAGTCAATTGATATCCCATGAAATTCTTCAGGACCACAGTTGTATCCTTGTATTTTCTTTTTATAGCAAATTGTGTCCCTATAATGTTGTCTGATATCTGTATGATCAAAGGGCCTTTAAATAGAAACTTTCTATATACCTTTAGTGCAATCAGCCAATGTTTAAAATGTCTTCTTTGGATTCACAAAGTTGAATGGATGCACATCCCAAGAATTCTTATAAGGGACAACAAATTCAAATGGTACATCATTAAATAAGAAATGATGCATTTGATTTTTTCTTAAAGAACAAACAATTTCGTTTTCCTTGGACACATAAAGAGCATCCAGTTCTTTCATTCCTTTAACCTTGTATTGAGGTGCTTTCATTATGTATTTACCAATTGTTTTAAATTCCTCAGCAGCTTTTCTAAAATGAATTCCAGCATTTCCTTTGCTTATCCACTCCCCTGTATCATAATTGAATCCATATAAATCTCCTGTTACATTGTCAAGAAAGAAATCTGTCTGTTTTATATCAGTCAAGTCCTTTTTGATTTTCGAGAGATCGCCCAATTGTCCTCCATTTAATCCATTAATAACGCTTATTTACTAGTAAATATCATTATTAATACACACTCAACATTTGATGCTATCAAGAAAACCAGACCTTACATGGCAAATGAAGAGGCAAAGAGGATCTTGTTACTTCTGAGACACATCCTTAGCAAAATTAAATACTAATTCATATTGAATTGAATACTTTATATGCATTAGGAGACCAAGGTCTAAGATTTGCATCTCCTTCAAAAAATATAATATCTATTGAATCGAACATTTTCCCACATTCAACTCTCACAAAAGAGCTATCAATTTCATACAACAAATCGTCAATAGAATCTCTGTCTCGTATAATGAAATCAATTTCAGTATCTATCATCTCCTTCTTACTGAGTAAAGCTTCTTTGATTATCAATTTGTATTGCTCAAAGTTTTTCATTCCTTTGTAACTCTTTCCATAACCATTTATGATAAGAATTTTCATTTAATTAATTATATAATTTTTACAGTTTTAAGAAATTATCATTAGGAATGAACATGAAATTCTTATTGTATCCATATTAGTTCATGGGAAATATTCAATTAATTAATTTCAATTATTTTTTTTGATTCTTTGATAGTTTATTCAAAGATAACTGCATTGCCATAGTAAATTCAAAATAACACCTTGATTATGGATTTAATTTATTGAATTTTTATAAGATATCTATTATTAAAAATCTCATAAAAATTTATGGTTACATAACAAAACTCATAATTCATTGATCATTTTTCTCACATCATCATGAGTTAATTTTCTTGAGCTTGTCAATAATTTGGCTAGATCCATTACATTTTTATAGTGAGTGAATGAAAAATCGATACTTTTGTTTTTAACAAACTTATTAGCCCAAGTATCAAATAATGATAATACATCTTCTGCACGATTAGCCATCACAAATGTCTTTGCATAATGATTTCTGTTTTTAGGTTCTCCTGGAAAAGCAATTACAAGGTGCAATAAAATAATTCCAATGGCATAGAATTCATCTGCCATGCCATAATGAGAATCCTTAATATAATTCGCAGTTTAATATCCACAAGTGCCTGTTGTTATGGTATTTTAAGAAGTAATAGAATTGAGCTCTTCTTAGGGAAGTCTTTCATCAGTCATTGTGGATAGCTTTTCTTCTCTAACATCTTTTCCCTAATCAAAATCTGCTAAAACAACCTAACCAGTTTATTTGTAACATATTTTACTTATAAATCTCCTTTGATGTTGATAGTGACAAAAATGTTTTCAGGTTTTAAATCCCTATGTATAATTCCTCTTTAATGAATGTATTCTAGACCATCTAATATTTGATTTAAAATGGATTTAATTTTATGTATTTTTTCAGCATTTTACATAACATTTAAATAATAATAAGAAAATGTTAACAAGTCAGTTGGTTAATATTTATAACCAGGAAAGGAACAATATTCAAGTTACATATATAGATAATAGCCATCGTTTGTTTGTTCAATCCACCATGCAAAAAGTCTTGAATTACTAAGAAACAAATACCTTAGGATATTTGGATGAGTTAACTTAGAAAGTATTTTAGCTTCTCTGATTTTTCGAATGTCTGGGGTTATTGGAGTATTTGATGCAGTTGTAGAAAATACAGAAAAAAAATCAAGTTGAGTGGCTTGAAGTTTGCTCTAGAATTTAAGTTAGATCAATTCTTACTCGTTTTAAAGCATAGATTTAATCATCTTCTGGTCTGTACACAAAGAAGATCGATACTCCACTCCTTAGTTCGTCTTGATTTGTTTAGGACAGTATTATATAGTCATTAAAAAATTTGTTATTTCTAATAAATGCACTTCTAGGATCATATAGTTTTTATGCTGGTATGATTTGCTAAAGAGAATCTATTGCAAAGAATGTTAAGGTGATTTTAAGAGGAATCTTTTTGAATTATAAATTAATTTTCTTTCTGTTTATTAATTCTATTATTGATTTTAGAATAAAAGCATAGGCTGTTGATTTTATTTGTCCAGTTGATGTGATGAATCCGATATTGATATCTTAATAAAATATTTTAATCAATTTATCACAAGCCTCTTTAAATTGTTGTTTATTTTCTAGTTTCTATAATTGCAATAAGATATTTCTAATTGCCTTCTTTATTGCTTTCTCGACATTCATAAGATGTTTAAGAAATGGATCATCATTTGTAAAATCCATTCTTATCTAAGATATTATTAACATTTATGAATATTCCTTGCAGTCATTGTTTTAGATAAACTCTTATCTTTTTTGCAAACTATCATCCTATGCTAATATGCTATAATCATACAAGCATCTTTTAAATTTATGTTTAATCCGGTTATGAAACTATCTAATCAAAATGTCTTTCCTCTTCTGGCACTTCCTCAATAACTTTAAACCCATAGAATTAATCTATTATTGAGTCAATTTTCGCCTTTTCATTATTACTATTCATTATAATATTAGTTATATTAAATTGAATAATAATAATATATAATATCAAATAAATTTCAATAAAAAACAATTGATAACAATTCAGATTTAAAAAGAAAGTTTAGATATAATGATATTTAAATTATCTCGCAAAACTAGTATGACCTTTTTAATCCTTTAAAGTACTATTAGGCAAACTTAATTTTAAATGGTAGTTTTTCAAATGGAATTTACAATCATTAAGCTTAAATCTGTTCTATAAAAAAGCAAAAATGAATATTATTTTGTTTTTGACAATGAATAATTTTATAAGAATTTTTCTATTAATTTTATTATTTAATATGAGAAAATTAGAAAATTATACCGGGGAGTAAGCTAGAGCTTATAAGAAATTCGCTTAAAAAGCACAAGGAAGCAGAGCTGACTTTGAGGCAGATTGTAAAATTTTCATTTTATTTTAAGTAAATTTTAATGAGGCTCCGAGTAAATTTGTGAAATCGAATGAGTCAAAGTAAACTCTGAAGTCAATTAAAGATTAAATAGATTATTTTGGATATGAAATTGAACCTTTTAATATGAAGAATGAGCGAGATGTGGGTAAGTTTGATGATGGTGGATATTTTGTATTTGATAAAGCAAAAGACAAATCAGTAAAGTATAAATCATTTTTTATTAGTGATGCTTGGTTAGATTAATTAGATTAAAGTAACATGTTCTAAGAGCTTCAAGAAAAGGCTTAAGCCGAAAACTCCAAAAAAATATAGAAATAATTAAAGGAAGCTAACAAAAATTATGAAAGAAGAATGTAGAAGCTAAGGGGAGATGGCTTTTTTAGTTCAACTAAGTTTGGCTCTAAAGCTGAAGCTGAAGAATTCTATTAGATCAAAAAACAAGAAAATCATGAAGAGTAACAAGAGGTAGAAGTAGAAGCTAATTAATAAGTAGAAGAAAAATCAAAAGAATAATAACAAAATTAATCAGATGAATAAGAGGTTAAATTGGAACTGCTACAAATTGAGTAGCTAAAAGAAATTCTTTATGAACTTCTTGAAGAAAATGAAAACGCAAATTAGGCAATGAAAAGGGTGAGATCAAAATTAGCAAGTAATCAAAAGAAGGTGTTTAAAAAAAATGTTAGGAAAGATAATACTGAACATAATGATAAATAAGACCAGAAGCCTTAAGAAAATAATAACGAAGCTAAAGATGAAGCAAAATAGACATTAGATATCTTGGTTGACATCTGTACAATAATAGTAAAGAAATCAAATGACCCTTCTATTTATACTATAAAAAAAGAAGAATTAGTACCTAAAAAGGTCTCTCGTTTGGAAGAAGATGATATATTTTGAAGATTAATTTTAGTATTATTTTGTTATATAATATTAAAAATGAGTTAGAATATTGATTAATTTTTGAAATTTTTCGTATTTGAAGGAACACAAAATGTCACTAAAATTCTAAATTTAAAATAACTTTAGTTTGCAAATCCCAGACTCATAAAACGATAATAACCCAATCCTTTTGAACTAGCTGAATTAAATAAGAAATCAAAATTAATATCAGAGAATGTATGATTATTTAATAATTAGGCTTTCGATGTAGTTTCAGAATTTTATATCTTATTAAAGCAATGCAAATTTGAAAATGTGAGTACAAAAATAATATTCAATTATATGTTGAGTTTACAGTTAAAAAGAAATTATATCGATTGTCTTAATTTGAATACCACCGATAAGAATTATATTATAAGCGTTGATATTATTTCAGAATACAAAGAATAAATTATTAGATAAA
Source organism: Paramecium octaurelia (assembly GCA_905182995.1). Lineage (NCBI taxonomy): Eukaryota > Ciliophora > Oligohymenophorea > Peniculida > Parameciidae > Paramecium > Paramecium octaurelia. Next base: position 331,149 of record CAJJDP010000130.1, read on the forward strand.
TGTATAGTTTTGTTAATTGGGTTGTTCTTTATTAAAAAGGATAGATTACTTGTGGAGAATTTAAAACAGATTACTAAGATTATGCCCATATACAAATCTTTGAAAATTAAAAGAAGTTAATCTTAGTTATAGGATATAACAAATTAGAGTCTGAACTATTTTTATCCCTAAACCTAGTAAGATACTAAAATTATTTGAGGAATCATTTATCATTATTAAATATACCTGAATGTAGATAGGATACATTTTGTTCAATTCTATACCATTTTGTGTCTATTATTAGAAAGATGTTAAGATTCTCTGATACAAAAAGATATGATTCTGAATTAAGATAACTTATATCTGCAAATGCTTCAATTTTGATAGAATATCCAGAGAAATAAAAACATATTCCTTATTTAGGAACCTTCAATCATTGTGACTTTGTGCTATTCGACTTTAAGGTAACTAATTAATTAGAATTCGATAAAAGACTTAAAAATTTTTAGTATCAAAAAGAATTAATAATGTCCATCATTAGCAATCTAAAGACTCTTTATGTAAAATCTAAAGATGATATGTCATACTCTTTTGTGCTTTCTGGATAATATTTGCTTGCCACATTTTAGTATAATATCGATGGGGCAATTTTGTTGAAAGAAGGGGAAATGAGAAACAAGTTAATTTTAGAATGCTATGAATTTGTGGAATAGGATTTCGATTATGGAATAAAGAAAATCATAATAACAAACCAAGAGAAAAATCAAAAAAAGGAAGAAACTCTGAAATCATAAAGAAATTAAAAGATTGCTGATCTTATAACAACCTCTGTAAATACAGCATTCTCATGGTATGATTATGCCAAATCGGCTAATTTAACAAACAAACAACAACAGCTAGCCAACAAATCGCTTACTCCAAGAAGACAATGAATAATTGTTTTTATTATAATTTTCTATAAATCTATCCTTATATCAATCAAATAGGAATCTTTTTTTGCCAATTTTAGCCTAGCATGCTGGACAGAAATGAACTGCATCTTTGCAATCTTAGACAAAACAAGGAATCAAGCAACATCTGATAATTAAATTTAAAAATTACCCTAACCATAGACCAACAGCTGCCAAAAGTCCTCCAATTGCGTAAGCTCCATTTCCGACTTCATAATTAACCTGTGTTTATACTTGTCTCTAACAGTAAGCACAAGTAATCATGTGAGGGTATTTAGAATAAACTGGTTGGACTTTAAATAAATTTTGATAAATACTTTATTAGACAGCAGTGGGATTGTAAATAACTTATTGTTATTATTACATTTAGGGATATTGTTATTATTAGTAAGGGATCTATCTCATAAATTATTGAGCTGGAACTATTGGTTGAATAGGTTAACCAATTTATAAGTTCTATTCTGGAAGTTATGGATAAACAACCTATGAAACAGGTCCTTCACAAGGGGTTTGATTAATTTCTTATGGAAGTCTTACATGTTGATTATTCTACATTAGTATAGTTTAATTATTATTTTTAATCAAATGACAAGTTAAACAAATTATATAGACTAAGAATTATTAACATATCATCAGTATTAATTCTGAGAGTATTAAAATTAAATTAGATAAACCCTACTTCTAAGTATTTAATGTTAACCTCCACTCTAAATAAGAAAATTGAACCTTAAAGATCATTCTAAATAGCTTATCAACTGATCTTTTTATAAAAAGGTTGAAATATTTATATCAAATGACTCATATCAGTGTTGTTTTTTTTAATTTTAAAATTGGATTATTATTGTTAATATTTTTTATGTCCAGACTACGACAACCTACTGTCCATAATGACTTGTCTTTAAATAAGGAGCCTATAGAAACAGTATATTCCATAGCAAATAGATATCGTACTGATTGGGGGTTGAAAGAAATGCCTGACTTGAAAATATATCCAGATGTGTGCAAAGTCAAAAGATTGATCAGCTTTAAGACTGAGCATAACTTTAGCCAAACCAGTCAACCCTCCAAAAAGAGAAACTTTTATTGAAGAATTATAAGAATATCACTCCAAACTGCCTGGCCCAAAATATGAATATTAGTCATTTTGGTCAGAGCCTAAAGTGCAAAAGAAAACAAAAGAATAAAGCAAATATATTGAGCAAAATCAAAGAAAAAACATAATTTCTGATATAATTACAGTTGAAAAACGACATCCAAGACCTGGACCTGCAGATTATAATAAAGAGTTCAAATCTAAAAGCATAGAGAATGAACCAATAATTTCTTAGAGTTTAAAGTATTTATAATGCATTTAACTTATAAGATTGCAACAGAGGACTAACTATTTCGAAGATCTCATAAGTTAATAAATAAATTTTCCAGGACCTGGTGCTTATAATATTCCATAAAGAGTTGTTAGTGACATGTTATCAAAAAAACAAAATCTAATCTCCAGTAGTTCATTACTCTAAACCTAGTAGTTACTCACCGGACGATTACTACCACTTCGCTTTTGATAAAAAATTCAAAGCACAATCAATTAGAAAACGTTTTAAAAACTTAAAAAAAACAATAGTAGCAAGCCTGGTCCCGTTCTTGGTTAATCAGATTGGAATTAAGGTTGGATGTCAAAAGTTAGCAAAGCTCCATAGTTTTCCATTTATTATGATAACTGATTATCAATAACTATATAATGTAATTTGTTTATGTTAACTTTATTAATAATAAAACCTAGAAGATTTGTATACTTGTATTATTATTATATACAAGTTAATAGTATGTTAGTTATTCTTTTAATATTGCTGATTAATTATTTTATGCATAATTATTAAAATGTTTTTATTCATTCAAACACTGCTCCTATGGCTACCAGCAATCCGCTTGAGCTTTAACTTATAATTGCTGTATTTTAGTCAGCTTTGAAAGAGGCTTTCTCGTAATCGCTTTATTAGAATCCTATAAGCTGATTTTCCAAACTTTATTCATTTGATAAATTGAATTTTACATCTTAGTTACTTTTTATTTCTAAACTATAGCATTCTCCCTCCTTTAATAATATATTATCTTAAATTTCTATTTGATATGAACTGTTTATAATATTCATATTATTATGATCAACATTTGTTTTCCAATTATGTAATTTATCTTACAAATTCCTATTAAAATGAATACATTTAATACATGCTTTTGAATATTGAGAACTCTAATTCAATTTGTTTATCGTGGAAAGATTTCTCTAATAATGAAATATTTAATTTAGTTATTTTAATGTTTTATTTAGGGTATAGTACACTTACATTTACTTTTGAAGGGCCCAATTCGAGTTCATTTTCACTTAATTTTTCGAATCTTTTTAAATTAATTTATAGAGGGACAAGGATGGATTTAAATGAATTTAGTTTATTATTCCATTCGCTTCTAAATTCTTCAATTTTTTATTTGCATTTGTTTTGTAGATCATTTAGTTCATTTTCACCTTCGTCCCCTATCTGTTGTAATTTAGTATCTGTATTATTGAGATTGTCAAAGATTTATCGTACTTTTTCCTTTAAAATGAATTCCAAAACTTTTAATTAGTTTATGATATCATTTTTCAATTCATTGAACTTACCTATTATCTCATTGCATTAAGGCGCCCCTCTTTATTTGATACAATTATTACGAATGAATCCTTCTACATCCTCAATTGATGCCAATTCCCCTTTATGATTTTTATGAAATTCCTCTATACAGGTTAAACAAACCTTTCTTTTATTACAATCTTTGTTAAAGCAAATCAAAATGATAGGCTTATTATCGTGATTGGCTTCCTCACATTACAATTTCTATACTCTGGTTTAGAAACTTGTCATTTATTATGTAATATATATTTTAATGGGATTTAAATATTTCATGTTTAAAGATTATTTGATGAAATATGTGTGCACTTTGATGAATTCTTTAAGGTAAATATACTAACATCTCATTTGAAAATTAATAGAAATATTTAATAGTCAAATATTTTAAGGTCATTAACTAATTTTTGTTTGTTATTATGCAGAAAAGTGATTCTTTTTTTATTAAATCAAAGTTCCTGAATAATTTAATGAATGAATTATCTTTGTCGAGGTTATCAAAAATTAATTTGAGAAGACAAATATTCATATTTAATGTTTATAAATAATTAGATTTCATTAACAAATAAGTGTTACATAAAGAATTTATTAATTTCTTTTTTGTATTTAAAAGAATGATTGAATTCTCTTAACTTTAAATAGCAGAGCTACAAATTTATTTTTGCTTTTTTTGAAATTAATATAAATTAAAATTGAAAATGAATGGTAATCTTCATTAATAAATATATATATATATATTAATTCTAATGAATTAATTTGAGAAAGAGACAAAACAATTTATTGATGAATTAAAAAATGGTGTTAGCAACATCTTAGTATTTTCGTATTTATACTTTCAGGTAGCTATCCGAGTAAGACCGTTGAGTTAAAAAGAGAAGAGTCAATCAGAATTTGAGACTATTAGAATTTTGGAAATAAAATGATTGTTCTTTTGGATCCTGATTCAGAAAGAGAGGATGATGTATTGAGATTGATTACAAATAGTTATTAAAAAAAAATAGGCTAAAAGAAACAAGTTTTGCATTTGATTTTGTGTTTGACAAATGGGCTCCGTAGTAAATAATTTATGAAAACACTACCGAATTTCTATTAGAAGGAGTATTGGAGGGTTACAATACTACTGTGTTTTGTTATGGAGCAACAGGTTCAGGAAAAACCTTCACGTAATTTTGATTTATAATTATTAGAATGATAGGCACTCAACAAGAGGTCGGAATAATGCCAAGAGCCTTATAGCAACTTTTTAATTTTTCAATATAAGATAGATTTAAAGATACTTAGTTTAAAGCTTGTTACGTGGAGATTTACAATGAAAACATTCGAGATCTGCTGACATCCGAAGATAAAAATCTAGAAACAAGAGAAGACAAAAATAGTGGAATCTAAATTGCAGGAGTGACAGAAGTAGAAGTAAGAACAGTTTCAGAAGTTCTGGCACTTTTAAAAGTGGGCAACAAAAATAGATCAAAAGAGGCAACTGATGCAAATAAAGAATCCTCTAGATCTCATGCAATTTTGTAACTTTAAATTGAAAGCAAAGAAAGAGCAACAGGAATACAAGAACAAATTATTTAAAGCAAATTTAGTTTAGTAGATTTGGCTGGCAGTGAAAGGGCTGCCAATACAAATAACAAAGGACAAAGAATGATTGAAGGAGCTAACATAAACAAATCTTTATTAGTGTTAGGAAATTGCATTTAATCTCTATCTGAGGCTAATGAAAAAGGGGTAAAAAATCCTTTTATACCCTTTCGTAATTCCAAGCTAACTCGTCTTCTTAAAGATTCTTTGGGAGGAAATTGCCGAACAGTTATGATCTCAAATGTCACTCCAGCTGTAAATTGTTTTGAAGAAACTTATAATACTTTAGTTTATGCTAATAGAGCTAAGAATATTAAAACTATTGCAAATCGAAATGTGTTGATGGCATAAAATCATATAAGCAATTATGCTCAATTGATTTAAAATTTAAGATAAGAAAATGAGGAATTAAAATTGTTAATTTAATAACAATAATATAATTTAAATAATCCATAATTAAGTATGAATAAAAATTTTAGAACTGCCATCAATAATTTAAAAGAACCCTCCAAGTGGTCAATAAAGTTTAAAATAATAGGTCTCTGAATTGGAATCTATTATTCATTAAAATGTTGAAGATATCATACAAACAAAAAATTTAATTTTATGAAATGGAAGAGCAATAAAATCATTTCTAATAGAATATTGGATTTCTATAATTTTAAAAAGGGAGAACATAAGACAAGTTTGAATAGATGAGATTATAAGAAAGAATGGATAATGCAAAAAATTAAAAAGCTATTGTAAAAAGAAGTCAAGATGATCTTGAATAACATTTAGTGGAGTATGAGGTCCAAAAGGTTGATATTTAAAAATAGGTTTAATAAATTCAAGATTCTAATTACAAGAACTGTTTATATGGAATAATGAAATAGGGTGAATTTAAAATTGTACAATATAATAAAATCATTTTAGGAAACAATTGAAATTAAAATTTAAGAAAAAAAAAGGAAATACCAAGAATAAATTTAAGACGAACAGGTCAAATAATTAAGAACATAGATTAATAAATAACAAGCCAAAATTATCTAGGGTACTAAATAGAAATTAAATGTCCTTAAAAAAGGTATTAGAATATCTCTAATATTTATTAAGTACCAAGCTTACCTGGAGTTGATTCTCCTTATTATTAGTTATAAAATGGATAAAATTATGGTATCTAGAGGTAAAATATTCATTCTATTAGATATTAAAAAAATAAATCTCATTTAAAATTGCCACCAGTTGTTCAACTAGCATAAGTATACAAGTCGCCAAAAGCATAAAATACAAGTTTAACAAGTAATCTAATTTTTCAAATAAGATAAAATTGATGATCCAATGAAATATAGAATATCATAAAAATATTCTTCAAGACTGAATCGCCCTCCTTCCTATCATCCACCAAGTTCACAAAGAAAATCTGCTAAAGGGCGATATATTAATCGTTCATTAGATTTAGGCTCAGGTCGAGATTGCATAAATAAGAGTTCTGGAGAAATACAAAATGAGATTAGTTTGCAAAAACTTCATCGTCTTCGTAAAGAATACTAACAATAAAGATTTGAAAAGGCTATGAATAATAAAAGCAATTAAAAATCATAACCTTCATTTGGTAGTAAAATTTTGCTTCCAGGAATGATTCACAAATCACCCTATTTAAAAAATTTTTAAAACAATAACGAACCAATTGAATTAAAAAAATAGAGACTAAAATGTTTAATCTGAATCAAAAAGTACAAGGAGATGATAAATTTTAACTTTAAAATTGAATATTATATAACTAAAAGTAAATAGTCAAATTTACAACTTGTTTGATTATTGAGCCAAAATACTATAAATCCCTCTGAATAATATCATTTTGTATCTAAAATGAGGGGCGAACATATGTTACATACAATATTAACATACAGCTATTAAGAATCTAAAAATTTTTATCAAATGACATTGATTTTATTAATTTGTTACATCTGTGCAGTGTCTATATATTTGAGATCAATTATAATATTTAATTGTATTCAGAGATATCATTTATCATTCTTTTTTAGTTTTGAAATAAAATTAATGGAAAAACTTATTGCTGGATATGCTATGAAGGAGATGATGAAATAGAAAAAATAGATCATCCCTGAAGATTAGAAGTTTTTATATTACGGTTGTTGGACAACAGGTATTGCTGTAATTGCATTCATGGGTCATACAACCTATTTAAAGAAAAAATATGAGTCAAATTATCTCTACCAATTTTAAGGGAAGCAATATTTAAGGTCATTAATATAGCTATATCTGCCCATTATATGCAATTAATTGTTAGTTTCATTTTGCTCTAATCATTAAGGAGCATTTTTATTTTCTCTCTCCTCTATTGTTCATTTGTATCAATACATAATGGGAATACCACAAATTTCATACTTAAGTGCTGCTTTTACAATATTAGGATGTATTTTGAAATTTAAAATTGAGTGAAAATTATAAATATATATAAGTTTATCATATTCTATGATTTATTCTCAAATATAAGTCATCAAAAACAAATTTTCATTAAAGTAATTCTAAGAATAAAGAAATTAAGCCACACCGCCCTCAGTTCTTTAAAAAATAGAATAAATCACAAAAAATCCTAAAAATGATGTTAGGAGTCAAATTTTCCATATAAAGGGATTTGAAAATAGTTAAGGATTAATTGGCAAACTAGGAAAATGATCAAATTAATTTAAAATAATAAGACTAATATAATCTTTACTAAATATTCATTTGAATATTAACAATTAACTATAATTCTATGACAAAAGGATTATAACAAAGGATAACATAATATTTTTTATTTCAACAATTTTATTTAAACAAAGGAATCTAAAGCTAATATTCCTTTTGTTATTTACTTTTTTTAATTTTAAATGGCATTTTAAAAACCCTTGAATTTTTGTTGTGTAAAGGAACTTCTACTTACAAATTCTTTAAAATATAGACCGAATACTCGAATTTGATTTCAGAGGTTGCCCAAATCTGAGAGCATATAGAATAAACATTTAACATACTATTTAATAATTTTTAGATTGAACATTTTGAGAATAATTTCCTTCTTCAATTACGGATAAGCTTAATATAAAAATTATTATTATTGAAATATATAATTTCAGATGATAAAGGATAATTTTATAACATTGGAATAGATACGATAATTTAATTAAAAGTATATTAATTATAGACAAATGATTGAGAAACAGTTTTTTTTGTTCAGATGATCTACCAAACTAATTTATAACGGGTGCAATGAACGTAAAGCATAATGTTCGATACTTTTGAACGAATTTTGATTACAATAAACTATAAAATCTCCTCTGAAAAATAATTATTGATTATTAAGGATGGAACAATATTAAAATAGTAATTAAACAATAGAATTGCTATTGATAATTTATTTAACAATCCTTTTGTAGTAACAAACTTTCAGCATAATAATAGTTTCTCTTTTATTAATCCTTGTAGTTTTGGAGGTAGATACNATTAATATAGCTATATCTGCCCATTATATGCAATTAATTGTTAGTTTCATTTTGCTCTAATCATTAAGGAGCATTTTTATTTTCTCTCTCCTCTATTGTTCATTTGTATCAATACATAATGGGAATACCACAAATTTCATACTTAAGTGCTGCTTTTACAATATTAGGATGTATTTTGAAATTTAAAATTGAGTGAAAATTATAAATATATATAAGTTTATCATATTCTATGATTTATTCTCAAATATAAGTCATCAAAAACAAATTTTCATTAAAGTAATTCTAAGAATAAAGAAATTAAGCCACACCGCCCTCAGTTCTTTAAAAAATAGAATAAATCACAAAAAATCCTAAAAATGATGTTAGGAGTCAAATTTTCCATATAAAGGGATTTGAAAATAGTTAAGGATTAATTGGCAAACTAGGAAAATGATCAAATTAATTTAAAATAATAAGACTAATATAATCTTTACTAAATATTCATTTGAATATTAACAATTAACTATAATTCTATGACAAAAGGATTATAACAAAGGATAACATAATATTTTTTATTTCAACAATTTTATTTAAACAAAGGAATCTAAAGCTAATATTCCTTTTGTTATTTACTTTTTTTAATTTTAAATGGCATTTTAAAAACCCTTGAATTTTTGTTGTGTAAAGGAACTTCTACTTACAAATTCTTTAAAATATAGACCGAATACTCGAATTTGATTTCAGAGGTTGCCCAAATCTGAGAGCATATAGAATAAACATTTAACATACTATTTAATAATTTTTAGATTGAACATTTTGAGAATAATTTCCTTCTTCAATTACGGATAAGCTTAATATAAAAATTATTATTATTGAAATATATAATTTCAGATGATAAAGGATAATTTTATAACATTGGAATAGATACGATAATTTAATTAAAAGTATATTAATTATAGACAAATGATTGAGAAACAGTTTTTTTTGTTCAGATGATCTACCAAACTAATTTATAACGGGTGCAATGAACGTAAAGCATAATGTTCGATACTTTTGAACGAATTTTGATTACAATAAACTATAAAATCTCCTCTGAAAAATAATTATTGATTATTAAGGATGGAACAATATTAAAATAGTAATTAAACAATAGAATTGCTATTGATAATTTATTTAACAATCCTTTTGTAGTAACAAACTTTCAGCATAATAATAGTTTCTCTTTTATTAATCCTTGTAGTTTTGGAGGTAGATACAGCAAAAGAAGAATTATTTTTTTTAACTTACATTCAATTTAAGTAATGGATTGAGTTGTCAAATCTAGAAATATTAATAATATTTTATTTCAATTTATTAATTTAATTCCATTTATCAATACTCTAAAGAAGGGAAAAAATAAGGAAATCGGAAAGAATTAATAAAGAATTTTAGAAAACAGTACAAATTTCCTTACTGTTAATTTGATGCACGAAGATCTTTGAATTTGAAAATTACTTAAATGACATCAGAGCTGGTGTTTGGAGATATAATTTCTAAAATTTAGATATATAAAATAATATTCCCAATAAGCAGAGTTAATATGATGAAAATGGAATACAGGATGGTAAGTGGATTGAATTATGCGAGAATTGGGTTATATGATTCTTTGGAAACGAACTATAGAGGATTACTGGATGCCTTATATAATGGCTCTGATACAATTTTCTTTTTAAATTAATAACAAATTTGTATAAATAAGAGTGAATTCATTTAATGGAATGATAAATAGATACTTCAAAGTCATACAGAACAAAGATGAGGTTAAACAAATGGTAGGCATATTTAATGAGTTGCTTAATCACTTTGGTAGGGCTAGGCTAGATTTGACGATTTTATAATCTGCCCCTTTTGCGCTCTTGTGGAGAGAGACACTGAAATATTCAAACACTCCTGTTTAGCAAGTGCGGACCTTGTCATTAGAAGAGGCCGTCCGCAATGACATATTATTCAACTTCAAAATTATTATTATTATTATTTAGTAAAACCTTAAAGGTTCCATTAATGTAATGTAATTGTAGTCTTAGTATTTTATAGAGGTTTGGAGTACTACGAATAATAATGTTTGAAGTGCGGGTTGTGGATTGAAATTTATGAATTTTGGAAACAGTTTTACATATCATATGATATTTAGGAATCCTCTGAGGTCATTTATAGTGGGGAATATTAGAATTGTAAAAAATTGGGTAATGGATATCGTGTGGGATTAGAAAATATTATGTATTCATTATTGAATTTATAAATATTTAAACCGAGGTGGATTTTTCAACTAAAACGGCTAAAAACATGGAAAATTGGAAGAATCACGAAATGATTGGTCAAAGTAAGGTTATTATTTGAAAATTAAGCCATAAGCAAGTCACTTATTGTTTTGAGTATTAAATTGGGCTTTGTGATGTTTTTTATTATTTCTCATTTATTACAGGAATAAAAGAAAGTAATTAATTTTGTAAATAATGAGGTGGAGGAACTTTTGATATAAATGGAATGAGGAATGGCTTCTGGGTTGAAATGGACGACAATTCTAGAAAGTTTTATATTTGCAATGATTATTTGATATCACTAAGCTACTGATATATGATAATATTAAAATGGAATAAAAGTTGGTTAATAGATAGTAAATGATGATTAAAAGGGATAAATAAGGTACAGTTTATTTAATTAATAATACAAAAAACTTTGGAGATTTGATAAAAATGGAAAAAGAATGGATAATGGATAGTGTAGGATTAAGATTATTTTAAGGCAAAGATCATAATAAACTTCCCAGAATAGAGAGGAACATTTATTATTAAGGTCAACATAGAAAAAAAAAAAATAAGTTAGAATTAGTAAAACATTTATGAATTATTTTCCATCAAGCCGCAAGTTAAAACTTTTTAAGAGAAAAATAATACATTGTGTAATATCAATAAACTTAGTTAATTGTAAAATTTATTGTTTAATAGGGTTAAATTCATAGTTATTGAGAAGAACAATTTTGTTACTTTTTAACATTCTCAAACATGTTTATGAAATCCAATTTTAGGTAATTTTGTAATTTCATAATCAATGAATATAATTGAACTAGTTGAATGACATTATCGTTGTGTAGATATTAATTAATTTCTAAAAAAAAGTCAGCTTGAGGTAAGATACATATTAATAACTGTTAATGATTTATATAAATTAAGCAAAAGTATTGTCGAAAGTAGCTTGCTTGGTTTAGATGTAATTCATATAGAGCTTATTTAAGATTATCGTTAGGGATGGACATAATAATGATCTCTAAATCCTATTTTGGGTTAGAATACTTATTGATGATTAATATATCTTTTCAGTCCTTTCTTCTCTCTAATACTTTTAATATCAATTGAAAATAATAAATAACAGGTTATGAAAATATTACCAAGATCTTCTTATCTTTGTTCTTAATATATCATTATCTTTATTATGAACTGAAAATCTAAAATATACTAAACTATTAGTAATCATTATTAGGACTAAACCTGTTTACTCTGTTTATATTATAAATTTAATAGTGTATTGTATGTCTATGAATATTAATTTATAACTGTTGTTTCTCAATATTAAGCAAATATTAAAATAGTAACAAAAAACCAAGTTATTGAAAAAAGTTATAAGAAAATGTTTAAATTTTGTATTGTATGTTTTTAATGAATATTTAAATTCACTTCTTTTGCTTTAAGTCTTCTAAAAAGTAACTTCCTTTGGATTTAAACAAAGGTTTTAAATCTATCCCTTAATAATTAATGAATTGTCCTTATAAGATAAGTGTTCCTGATGCTTCTAACCAAGGATTCTAAAAGATTACAAGTATAGTACAATAAGGATTAACTAAAAATAATTAATAATACATACAATTTGGCAATAAGGAGCTATTTTGAAGAGGTATGGTAAACTAGTCAAGCAAATCTTTATAGCTACCATCTGATTGGAGTATTTCTTTTGATGTTTTTACATTCCAAAGTCGGATAGAGTTATCATAACTACCAGAAGCTAGTGTATTTCCATCAGGAGAGTAACAAATTGAATTAACTGTATTTGAATGACCATCTAATTTGGCTTTTTATTATCCTGTCTTAACATCCCATAAACGGATAGA